>JAGFBZ010000778.1:600000-948491 GCA_018398805.1 Hirundichthys speculiger | reverse complement strand
TCCCACCTGTACGTCTGTGTCTACCTCCACCATCTCCACATTAGCCTCTGTGATCTTATAGTCCTGGTCCTCATGTACCACTGCGTGTCTTTGATGTTCCCCTGCTCCAGCGCAACTGGCTCAAATGAATGATTTGCACAGACCTGGATGCCCAACGAATGAGGCGATCCATTGAATTCAATCAGGTGTTTCAGCGCAGGGAATCAACTTACAAACGCGGCGCAGGAGTAGTTGAGGACCAGGACTGATCTAATATACATGTTATCTGTTCATCAGGTTCAGATAAACCCGGGTTTCTGGTCCTCCTCTCATAACTGTGAAGCTTTCAGGTGATAAACATCTTTGTAAAACCAGCATTTATTCTTCACTGCAGGTTCTCTTGCTCTGAACTTACATACTGGTTTGGTGGTTATTTTTCATTCATTAATTAAAAACTTCTTCCTCCCTGCTTTCATTAAAGCCTCTATCTGGTTGTGGTGGAGACAGGATTTGTATATTGTCGTGATTAAGCGGCGGATTGTCTGCCTCCATCTATAGATAATGACTTGAATGTAATCAGATGTGGGGAAAAAAATCAAATAAACAGACAGTGATGAAGATTTATAAAAGAGAAGCAGATTTACACATGGTTTTATAACTACCAAGTAAAAATGCATAAGCTGTGTGTGAAAAATTAAGTTGCCATAAAAAATATGATGAAGGCAAACAGCAGTCAGGTGCTGCTAATCAACTGTTCTTGATGAAGTGATCATGGTGAGCATGTTTCAGAACGATGTGGGATCTGTCATTCTGCCGTAACAAACAACATTATTTACCTGTGAGTTTCTTTACGCTACATGTAACTGACTCTCCTGGTTGACTCCAGGCAGTTGGGAGGTTGGTGGTTTGATCCCAGACTCTGTCACGTGTCAAAGTGAACCTTGCATTGGCTTCGCATATGATTATTATGGTATGAGTGTAGAAACCAAAACACTGCTGCATGTAGAGTGAAAATATAAAATAGTAGTAGTTAGCATTTGTGTCCTCTATATAAACGTATTCTTAAGTTGAGACCATTAATCCAGAAGCCAAAGCTCACCTGAAACTGGCTCATGCAACAGTCACATGATCCCGAACCAGCAGAAAACCTGCAGAAAGAAAAAGAAGCAAAGTGCTGCAACGGTCTAGTCAAAGTGTGTGACCTGAACTGGTTTGAAATGCTCTCAGAGTTGAAAGTTTTTCGTGTTCTTTTATCTGGTGTCAAGAAAAGACTGAAAACAAAGACCAGTTAGAGAATTGATACAAAAATTGATACAAGGTTGAATATGCCATTCAGAATATTTAATCGGCCGATGGTACACTGTTCTCAATGCCACACAGGTGCTGCTGTGAACAATGCACACAAGACTCTCGGACCGTCTCCTTTTTATGACTCCAGTAGTACATTCTTTTGCATAATTCTCCTTTGTCTAAAAGTCCAGCTTTAAGTCACAGGTCCAGACACATGCTGTTGATTGTCTCAGTCCAGGAGCAGAGATGTCATCCAAATGTGTTTATCTATGCGAGTCACAAACTCTTGGAAGTCAGCAGGTCATAAGACAGCAGGAAACTGGGATAACAGAATGTGGACACTGCGGCCTTTCTGAGGACCATAAAAGTTTCATCTTTAACCAGCTGATGTGTACTCAACTTTTGAGCTAATTCTGAAATCCTAACAGAGTTAGGCATCTGCAAATTTCAATGAAATTGAAGTTATCAATGAAGTTATCAAGGTGAATGGGCCAAAATTCCTTCAAAGGTTATTAAGCGATGGGGTATACCGAGTTATATTTCCATGAATTCTGGTGCAGTTTTTGTTAAATAATTTAACACAATGTAATATATGATCTGCTGTTACTTTTTCAGACCCGGTAAGGATTTATTTTTTTCCTGGTATATAAATCTAATCGAGTGGTAGTCATATTTTCCACAACTGCACCTGTTACAACCAGGTGTACATTCATTTAATTCTGCACAGAGGTATAGGCCCCGATTGTACACTTCCCCTTACCCAGTAACACTGGCCGCTACCTGCAAATTGTGGGTACAGGATCCTCCGCTAACCGCTAATGCAATCTTCTGCTCCCTAAAGCCGCTACCTATTATGCCGACTACTTTACTAACTTTGTAGGTGTGGCAATGGGCGTGTCTTTTGCCCTTTCTGCAAACTCGGTATCCTGCGATCGCGGGTTTAGGGTAGGGGGTGGTCAGACCACCCGCTATCCACATGTCGCCGCGTACAAGAGTGCGTCCAAATGACATCAATGCCCGTCCACCTGGTCACATGTGGTCGTGCACAAACGGCTCTCTACCTCTCGAATTAACTCTTGCATAAAAAGCGTGATCTGGCCTCAGTTGAATCCCTGAGAAAATAGCAGAGATCGTCTTAAGCAGTTTGTCCCAGATGAGCTGCACACCAGAGCTGCTCCGATCTGGATGAAAAGATGCTCCATAGCGGTTTGCGGGTAGAACAATCTGCTCTTAAATGCAATGGCTGCTGACGCACTGATTGGTTTAACAGGTGGAACGCCCTAACCACTCCTATGGATAATATAGTGGGTAGCGCAGGTGGGATAGCAAGTTTAGCAAGGTGGAAGATTGCATTCTTTCTTTGTGGGGGAAGGCCCCTCCCGCTACTTGTTATCCCTAAATAGCGGCTTTAGCAGATCTGGTGGAAGATCGGGCCCTTACTGTATACATGTACCAGTCCATGATAATTTAGACTTGATGATCCAGATCTGCCTCAGAAATCTCTTTAACCATTTTAAAAGAAGAGACGGAATCCCTCAGTGGGGATTTCTGATCACATTCATTGAGCCAGAATTGTCAGAATCTCACTGTGACATGCTGAATATGTAGAATATTACAGAATGTTATGGACTAGACAGAAAAACACACGGAGGATGCCAAAGGTTTTCGTCATTGTGGATTATTAAAGTGTACGCTGTGTAAACTCTTCTGGCTGCAGAAAAAAAATAAACATCCTTGCTCTAATCCTCCAGTTCTCCTCCAACCTGATTATGCTAACATCTAGCCTGGCCACTCATTGACTCGGTTAAATGATGTCCTCAAGCACCCTCACAGGTAATCCTCGGCTGCTCTCAGGCTGTGTTCTTCCTATCAACAAGTACCCACCGCGTGAACACCCTCCAACTGAGCCGGACATGTAATTATTCTTCAAAATTGGAAACTTTCTTCATCCTCAGAGCTCCTGTTTTCATCACACCCACCCAGAAAAGAAAAGTAATAATGTCTTCTGGTCCACGGGGAGAGAGCTGCTCCTGCCTCCCCTGACTAAAACTCTCCTCCTACACTCTCCCAGCCAGCCGCCTATCACCATTTTAGAGAAAAGTGTGTTTTGGGAACTAAAAGTGGCTCATGTGACTCTAAAAACAGTCAGCAAAAAGCCAATATTCACCCCCCCCCTCTCTGAAATTGATATGATAAAAATGATATCATACTTAGGAGAGTAATGGAGTTATCACTCTAGATTAATTTCCTGTGAGTTGTTAATGAATATGGCTGTACTAATAAACTTATCTCTTTGGCTGCCTTCCCAAACGAGGTTGACCACAATCAGTCAAAGGAACGCATTACCACAACGCAGGTCTGCAGTCATCCATTAGCCACTAATCACCGTGAGTAATATCACTGCCAAAGCCCTCCATTATGAGAGTATAAATCTGCACTATTAGGATGGCAGAGCAGGATGGTTTATTGGCTGACTGCAAGGTTAGTTTGGAGTCAAAGTTATGTCCACTAAACCCCTGTGTCTTTTTTTAGTTTAGTTTTTTTTCGTCTGGGTGCAAAATCATAATAAATAATCAACTGATCATGATGATCTATCTCTCTTGATTCACCATTGTGGAGATATACTGGTTTTAATGGCTGTTAACTGGAGTTGGCACTCGGACCACAGGACCGGGACATGAAAAAGGAGCGCTGGATGCCGGCAGCTCCTCTAGTACACCAGACTGCAGCGTCTGGTGTACTTGAAACTTGAATATCCCCCTTGGGGGATCAATAAAGTATATTTGATTTGATTTGATTGATTTGATGTTAGAGTTCAACCTCAAACTCATGTCAAACACTCAAAACGTCAAACACACTTCTTTTTTTTAAATCACTATTATCATGAACAAATGACGTGTTTTGTCCCACTGTAGGTGTCGAGGTTAAGTCACCTTTAAGACACTTTGATTTACTCTTAAGTACCAAGTCACTGCTTCAATATGATTTAAGCTGCTAATAACGAGCCCTTAATGGATTTATTGCCAGCAGTCGTGTCAGTGTCGATGACAAATGTTGAATGTTCTGTACCATTGGATTCACACGGTTGCATTGCATGATGGGTGGTGTTGTTGACACTCCTTCGTCAGACTTGTCAAGCCACATGCTTTGAATTAGTCCCGCCTCTGTGTACGATTTCATTGGCTAGCTCTACCTGAATAATCTCGAGCTGATTGGCCGACGCGTGCGTTGAAGCGGGAAAGTCTACGATACAACGCGGCTATGAGTCCAGCGTGAAAGACATGAGCGATGGCTTTAGAGAAGCAAGTGTTGCTGCACATCAGTCTGGAGAGAGTTATTAAATCATTTCCAAACAGTTCAGATTAACTTTCTCTACAGTGAGAAACATTATTCACAGGTTGAAAACACTGAAGACAGCTGCTAGTAAAAAAAAAAAAAAAAAAAAAAACAGGACTAAAAAAGGAGATTCTAACTTTTACACATCACTTTGGGTCCATGCAGCCAGAGTATCTGTGAAATAGAAATAAAAATAAATTCACTTTATGTAGCCTTTCCAGAGTTCATGGGTCACAGCAGCCGTGACATGCTACATACATCCCCGGGCAAAAATGATGGATCACCACTCTGGCAGGCTGTTCATTCAGTTTTTGGAGGAAAAGAAAAGAAAAAAAACACAGACATGCCACAAAGCATTATTTTTATTTAACATTCCAAACTTCAGGCTTTAAGAAACATTTTAAAAGAAAAAGGAAGAAAGAAAGTGGCAGTCGAACAAAATATGGAGTCACTGAATCTGAATCAAGGTACTGAATTTACTTTAAAATTATGAAATTATTTCATAACATGCAGAAACAAGCTAACGAAACTAAGCACAACTCGTAAGGACATTTGTGTTTGGTAGGCTACTTCTGTGTCGTAACGATGCTTCTTGGCAGTAAATCTTAGACCTTTGGAAAGCCTGATTATTTTCCTTTTAACAGAGCTACATTTGTCAGGAACATGTGTTTCTAGTATGAACAGAGCTGAGGATGTGGGTTTCACCCATGAAAGATCTGTTAAATCTCATCTGCACTCATCTTTACTCTTGTTTGGTGGATTGCAGCCTCAGAAGCGCGTGAAAGAACCATACACAGCTAAAACAACCTGGTGGAAGAACCGTACACGGCTACAACCGCCCGTGGGAAGAACCGTACACGGCTACAACAGCCCGGTGGAAGAACCGTACACGGCTACAACAGCCCGGTGAAAGAACCGTAAATGGCTACAACAGCCCGGTGGAAGAACCGTACACGGCTACAACAGCCCGTGGGAAGAACCGTACAAGGACACAACAGCCCGGTGAAAGAACCGTACACGGCTACAACAGCCCAGTGGAAGAAGCGTACACGGCTACAACAGCCCGTGGGAAGAAGCGTACACGGCTACAACAGCCCGGTGAAAGAACCGTACACGGCTACAACAGCCCGGTGGAAGAACCGTACACGGCTACAACCGCCCGGTGATAGAACCGTACACGGCTACAACCGCCCGGTGGAAGAACCGTACACGGCTACAACCGCCTGGTGGAAGAACCGTACATGGCTACAACAGCCCGGTGAAAGAACCGTACAGGGCTACAACAGCCCGGTGGAAGAACCGTACACGGCTACAACAGCCCGGTGGAAGAACCGTACACAGCTACAACCGCCCGGTGGAAGAACCGTACACGGCTACAACAGCCCGTGGGAAGAACTGTACACGGCCACAACAGCCCGTGGGAAGAACCGTGCACGGCCACAACAGCCCGGTGGAAGAACCGTACACGGCTACAACAGCCCGTGGGAAGAACCGTACACGGCCACAACAGCCCGTGGGAAGAACCGTACACGGCCACAACAGCCCGTGGGAAGAACCGTACATGGCTACAACAGCCCGGTGGAAGAACCATACATGGCTACAACAGCCTGGTGGAAGAACCGTACACGGCTACAATATCTTTGCATTCATATATCTTTGCATTCATGATTATATATTAAACTAGAGGTGGGCGGATCGATCCAAATATCGATAATATCGATACCAATGGCGGTATTGATATCGAGTAATACTCGTGTAAAAAGATCGATACTCAAGCTTTTTTTTCTCTCCCACAACACTTAGAATTCATTGAAGTCTGTGTCTGACACGCTGTCGCTGTGTCCCCCCTCCACCCCTCGTCTCATCTTTTTGACGTTGCATCATCACCTGGCTCAGCTGTGTTGGCCAAACAAGCATGCAGGTGAGGGGTGTTAGATCCCCCAGTTTTGGTCTAGTCTCTGACTAGCAGAGTCTGTCACCGGGACCAGCTCTCCGTCTCTTCAGGTAAGAAGTTGCGGTCTAGGAGAGGTTCCTCGCTAGATAAGCAAGCAAGCAAAGCAGATTAAAATTGGCTCAAGTTGTTAAAGAACCACAGTCCCAGATCGACCTCTGAGCCAGACCATTCACAGGGCGATCTTCATCTCTCTCTTGTCCAACTTCAACACCTCCAGTATCAGTCCCGCTTTTTCATCCACCAGCAGGTCTTCTAAGATCCACTTTCCCTCCTGGAGGTCCTCCTCCTTAACTATGTGTGCCCACACATCTATTGCATATAGGGCTGCTTCCCATACTTTTCTGCCTTTTTCCACCGCCTGCTGCCAGCCGGTCAAATTTGATCGGTCACCCAGGTCGTCACGCCCGATGATCACATTTTGTGCCTTTCACCGTCCAGCAGGCCTGCCGAAAAGACTTGGTTGTTCGGTACTGCACCCTGGTGTGGGTCAGTGCCCAGGGTTCCACCCCGTAATAATATAATATGCCGAGGACCGCAGCTACCCCAACTAACGCTGCGGCTACCTCTATCGCTTGACGTATACACTTTATCCGTTGTCCGTTCCGAGGTCGTTTACCATTACAGCACCGTTGCTCCATCTCCTCTGAGGAGTCGTTGTTTGTACCTAGATTAGTGCCGACCGGGCCATAGGGTGGCCGAGGGAGTTGATATCTCTTGCTTCGCATTGGGAGCCCCAGTAGTTAACGTGTGAGCCTCCCCGATCCTCTCGTCCCCCTGGGGTGTCCCCGGCCTCTGTGTGCCCCCTCTCCGTGGGGCCTTACTTCTGTGATGATCCTCCGTGGGGCCTCCACCTCTTGGCCCTCTGGCGTTCTTCTGACCCGATCCCTGAGGAGCATCTTAAATAGGGGCGGCCGATGAGGGCGGATCCTAGGATCCAACCCACGCCACACCCACTTCCAGGTAGTGATCGCCTCGCACCTTGGCCTCCCTAGTGGTCCTTGAACAGGCCCGCCCCTGGGCCTTTCCCTCGCAAGGATTATCATGTTTTTAAAGTCATGGAGAGGCGTGTAACCAGCATTCTGGGCTAACGCCACAGCTGCATACATCGGATGACCATGCTTTTCTCGCAGCTCCACTTTCGTCACCTGTGCTCCCAGGGCCTCACCCACCTTGCACAATCCATACGCCCCCCCACCTGATGGGGACCTGGTCTGCCTCTGGCGGGCTGTCCTGTGCATGTCTCTCTCCCTTCGGTCCAACTCCAGGCGCATATGGCGGTCAGTCGTCCAGATCACAAAGGGTCCCACACTAATATCAACATAGATTCCCTTCAAGGTACTTACATAGTTGGGCCCCCATCTCAGTTTAATCAACTCCCCCTCCAGGCTAAAATAGGTAGTGTTTAATATCCACGGTGACGACTTTGGCCAGGGATAGGTCGACTCCCTTCGTTTCTTGCTCGTTCGCACTGGCTCGTCCCTCGGCAACTTCCCCAAATCCTCACCTTCGGATCCTTCTTCTCCTGGTTGAGGTCTCCCTAACCTGGACTGTACCCAGGGACTTCCGGGTCCCGATAAACTCTGAAAACCGCCAGCACCTGTATGGCTGCCAGAGGTGGGGATGCCATCTGCCCATACGCTGGTAGGTAGGGCCAACTGGCTTCAACCGCCAGCTCAAGAAGGGTTCGTCGTGTAGGTTCCACTGCTAACCCCCCTTCTTCTCCTCCCTCATCCTCCTCTGCCAGGTGCAGTGGTGGTGCTGAAGGCCCCATTGGCGGTTCAGGGCTCGGTTCAGGGCTCGGTCCATCTGCTTCTTCCAGGAGGGCCAGCGCTCCTTCCGGTCTCCCTCCGACACTTGGCTCTGCGAAGGGTCGCAGGGGGCCAGTGAAGCGTCGAACCTGCCATCCATCGGCAGTAGCCACCTCCAACATGCTCCCTCGGTTAAGATGGAGGCGACATCCCCTACAAGGGGTCACCTGTGTGCCGTCCCACTGGCACATACACTCTCGGGGGTCAAACTTAGCGACCCTCAAATCCCATTGAGTTATGATAATCAACCTCGCCAGGTCCGCCACCCTGCATATTCCACACACATAGGCCTCCAAAACCTTCACCGGTGAGTGCAGCATCCCGGTGTATTCTGACCGGCGAGGTTGGACCCTTCTTGGCCTCTTGCTGCCAGGTCCTATCCACTGGACCCCTAGCATGGACTGTTGCCCACATACTACGCAGCTGTTTGTCCACTTCACTCCATTCCAACGTCTCCTTTTCATCTGATAAGAATCCTTTCTTCGCATAATGCAGTTTATTCAGCCCTCTCTCCTCTCAGAGAGCCGAGGTCTTAGTCCTCATAACCCAGTTTCTTCAGCCCTCTCTCGTCTCAGAGAGCCGAGGTTGTTTCTCTTATAATGCAGGTTCTTCAGCCCTCTCTCGTCTCAGAGAGCCGAGGTCATTCTTCTTATAATTCAATTTCTTCAGCCCTCTCTCGTCTCAGAGAGCCAAGGTCGTAGTTCTTATAATGCAGGTTCTTCAGCCCTCTCTCGTCTCAGAGAGAGCTGAGGTCGTTTCTCTTATCACCATCCCTTCATCAGTGGCTAGTCTGACATGGGATGGCGGGGGTCCTCTGCCACTAGCCATCTTCGGCTCCTGGTTCCTTCTAGCTTGAAATCGGCAGTTGCTCCACTCCCTGGATCCCTCTCCTCTTCAGTAACATCCTATTACTGTCTAGTATTTGCTGAACTATGTTGGTTTTCTTCTCCATGGCTTTCCCTGCCACATAACCTAACATAGAGCGCAACAGTACCAACAGGTTTTTCTCTCATTTCTTCCCTGTTATCTCCATGACACGGTACTTCTGATGGTCCGGCCTTCAACCCATTCCTCTTCTCCCTGCATTGTATTGCCCTCACACACAACACAGTTTCGCAGAACATGGCGTATCTGGCTTCAGGCGATCCAGAGCTGTAGCCTCTCCAATTCCCTCCGTGTGGGGAGCGTGCCTACATGACCCAGCGCTCCCTGCGCGGCCAGTACCACCTCCCTCACATCTCCTGTTGGGACCACCCGGCCTCTAGGTGTCCTGTCCCACTTCTCCATCACGACAAAGACGAGTCTTCTCTCTTGCACTTAGCGGTCCACTTCCACGTTTCTCCGCCCGTGTGTTCCTTCTTCGGCATGTGCCCTTTGCCGCAGCACATCCAATTCCATGTTCAGCCATAACTCAGCTATCTATATTTTTTCCTTTTCTCTCCTAAATCATGGTGAGCTACTGTTCTACTTTTAGCTCCTTTGAACCCATTTGCCTCACAGATAGCGATATCTTCCGTCTCACTTCAATTATCTCACCAATACAGAGTCACCATACCCCCTCCTTCGTTTCACACCTTCAGCACGGCGTCATCATCCTCACCACTCACCTTCATCAGCAACCTCACCTCCGCTAGCAACCTCACCCCCACTAGCAACCTCGCCATGAGACTCCCGGGTTCCAGTCTTTCAGCTGCATGAATGGCCCTCTTCAGCCCTTCCAGAGGCCTTTGGTCGACGGCCGTCCAGGCTCAGCTGCTGAAACTCTCTTCTTTCTTCTCAGACTTGAACTTCTTAACCTGCAGAGTCTCCAGAGACCCCTGTGGGTGGATGAGGCCCGCCTGATTGGTGGTTGAGTGTCGGTTGATGGCTTTAACAGTGATCACCGGTCTCCAGCCTGATCTAGGAGGGTCGTTGTCTGCTCTGTCCTTGGCGGACAATCACCTAGTTGGTTGGTCACTCTTACCATCTGTTTTACTGGCTGTTGGTTCTACTCGGGTTGGTTCTATGCCAACTGACCTTGACTGCAGCAGATTCAACCGCTTCTTCACAGGGCCCCCATTCTTTCTGGGTTTCCCCAGCTCCTTCAACTCTCTTACTATAATCTGATTGTTCGGGCCTTGTGCCCACACCATTCCTTTCCACGCTTCAATTGGCACCTCTTCGATGGTTCCGGTGACAATTTGGATCTTCAGGTGTCCTACTGTCTCAAGGCTCCTGCGGGTCATCGACACCTCAGCTCCAGTGTCCACCAGATATGGGATTCTGTCCACCTTAGCGTAGATTTCATCCCTCTTCCAGTAGGCTTTTCCCAGAGTGACCCGCGCCTTTAAGCCCCTCATTTCCGGGGCCTCCCCGCTGCCTTACGGGCAACCCGGAGGGCCTCCTTCTGCTCTGGTGTCAACTTGCTGTACTCCTCGGCTGGCAGATAATCACCTTTTCTAGGCTTTCCATCTGATTTCCTGGTTGGTGGCTGCCTGGGCTGATAAACTGTAGGTGTTCTATGTGAGGGGTGGGGTCGGCCTTGATAGTCCTGTCTTGATTCCTGATATTGCGTGGTCAATTTAGCGACCACCCTCCCTGAAACCTTGGCAGAGGGCCTGGTCTCCTTTTTCCTCTTCTCCTCGTAGTACTTGGTTTCCAGATCCCATGTCTTCATGGCCTGATCCAGGGTGGCCACCATGTGTGTCCTGTCCTTGGCCTGGTCGCAAATTTCGCCTCCTCTCCTCGACCTGTCATCACGGCAGGCTGGGCCCTCGGCGAGTCTCCCCCCATGAAGAGAAACTCCTCTTGGCTCGGTGCAGGGGCTCTCCGGGTCTGACTTCTTCCGCCCTTCCCTCCGGGGGCACCATTCCAAGGTCAGGGGCGATCTCTTCTTTTGGGGGAAAAGGGGGGCCAAGGGAGGACACTCCTACTTTTCAACTTTAGGGATTTCACTGCTATCCTCTCTGGCCGTCCTTGTGGTGGCGGTGATTCGGATGAGAGCCTCTCCGTTCCTATGGTCCGTTTCCTTGGTGGGGGCGACCCCACTGGGGGCTCAGCACCGCCCCTGTTCGTCTTCTCTCTTTATCTTCTCCGCTGGGTCCATCCCCGAGCTGCATCTGGCGAAAATCCAGGTTCATCTCTTCTACACAACTCCGTGTCAATGGTGTGGGCGTGGTCTGCTGTTCATCCAATTCTTCCTCCATACTGAGGCTTGGGTCAGATGGTTTTCTTTTCCTTCGTCTGACTGACTTTGTGGGTCTTCAGCCCCTCCTATATCCACCATCCACCATCCCGACTTCCCTCAGCCGGTTAGGTGGGGGCTCAGAGGCGTAGCTCTGTACCTCAGATCCCTCGTCTAGGTTGCTACCTAAGAACTCGCTC
The DNA here is from genome assembly GCA_018398805.1 of Hirundichthys speculiger. Taxonomy (NCBI): domain Eukaryota; kingdom Metazoa; phylum Chordata; class Actinopteri; order Beloniformes; family Exocoetidae; genus Hirundichthys; species Hirundichthys speculiger. The sequence continues at coordinate 936,761 of JAGFBZ010000778.1, read as the reverse complement.
TGCCCTAAGCCCTGAGCTACCCTATCTCGGTCCTCCTGGGCTTGTCTCTTCCGCTCCTCTGCCTTCCCAGACGGCGAGGCCGTCCCATGGGGCTTGGTCTCTGCAGTCCTCAACCCTGGGTCATCCTCTTCTGGGCTAAGGTTCTTCTGTCCTGTCGCCATTTTTCTCATTCTTCTCATTCTTCTCTGTCTTTGTCTGATCGAGTCGTCTGTTCCTCAAAGCCTCCCTAGGTACCAAGTCGGGGACAGGGATGAGGTCCAGACTGGTTGGCTATTCCACGCAGTCTTGGGATTTCCTCTTGAACTTCTCCGTCGACCTTCGCTCCTCTTCAATCCCGCTTGCTCCCTGCAATTACTGCGGGCTCGGCCCCCCCTCGCTGTCCTCACGGGGGAGTCGATCTTCTGTGCCTGCGCAGGCTCCCTCCTGCTGCACAATTTTCATCCGGGGGGTCCAGATTGGTTGGACCTAAAACTCACTTCCTCAGGTCCCTGTTTTCGGGGCGCCAAATGTTAGATCCCCCAGTTTTGGTTCAGTCCTCTGACTAGCAGAGTCTGTCACCGGGACCAGCTCTCCGTCTCTTCAGGTAAGAAGTTGCGGTCTAGGAGAGGTTCCTCGCTAGATTTCCTCAACTTATTTAAGCTGGTGTCGAGGAGATACGCCTAGCTCTCACTGCCTACTTCCAGACGTATACCCCGCTTCCACTCAATAACTGTCCTTAGAGGAATAGCCGTGTGGCTCGAAGTCCAGCTATTGGTCACGTCTGTTAACGGCAGCTCTCCTCTTAAGATCTGGGCTCTTGTTACAGGCTAGGAAAACTTTAGTGGCTCGGACAGCAAGCCTCAGGGATAATTTGACAATATTATGACTAGAATAACCCATAAGAACCTGTGTGTTAGTGCAGAGGCATAAACAAGTCTTCAAAATTCTGGATACAGATGTAATGTCCACAACGACATCTTATGATAGTTTTTATATTTATTAAAGCAGATTAGCAAGGTTAAGTAACAGCATTGATTGGTTATACAAATTCTAATTCTACTGGAAAAAGGGAAAAATTGAGCTGTAGCTTACGAATCAGTTCATCTGGTTGGTCCAAGGACAGGCTGAGAGACGCATGTGGCCACTCTGCGTTTTCAAGGCCGCTGGCAGTGAGAGAGAGAGAGAGCTCAAACAATCAGGCCTGCAGGTACGCTGATTCGGCCCCTCCTCCTTGCTAGCGGTGAGCTAGGCTAACCAAAAAGGCTCCAATTTTTCCTTCAAGAATTGGGAAAAATTCGTCGATCCTGTTCCAAGCGTCTTTCTGTCTTCTTTTCTTGAAGAAATTCCTTCCAGTTAATCCTCCAGATGGGGGTCGCTCGTCCAGGTCCCAGCTAATCCTTCTTTTTCTGAAGTCGCTCCAGGAATCCACCCAGAGTCCCTCTGCCTTTTCTTTTTATGCGCTCTCTCTCTCTCTCTCTCTCTCCTTCTCTCGTCCAGCCTGCCCCAGCCCCGAACTGTCCCCTTTCGGCCTTTCACACTCTTGATTGGTTCTCTCACCTTTGCATATGCATACATAATTTCCCTCAACCTCACATGACACTTCGGATTGGTTATTCACATATACAGAGGCGTGCATAATTTTACATAATCCGTCCTTTACATCATGCATAATTCACAGGCCATGTCCCACAATGATTTCATAGGTTTACAGATCAGCAGGGGCGTTCACCTTAATCATCATGACATCATGCCATCACCAGACTCACAAGGCCACCTTGTTTACCTGGCCATATAGCTCGTTAAGCTAAAGCTTATCAGCTAACGCTAATCCTTATTCAATGATTTATACCTCACATCTGTCTTACAATGTCCTTAATTGAGCCATTGCTGGAGTGATTCAGCCTTAACCACAGAATGTGCGCCTCATTTCATTTTTTCTGCACAAAGTCCATAGTCACGGCGTCACTGCTGAGGTCAGCGTGCCCTGCTACTACTACCTGCACCTGGCAGACTGTTTTTTCGCCATTGTTGTGTCTTGGTGGCCCGGAGCTGGCAGAATTGTTTTGAAACTCGGCTTTGTTGACATTCCAATGAGGAACATGCGCTCCGCTCTGTCTGTGTGTCCCTTGACCCAACAAAAATAGGTTTTTTCTTTTAACATACACTAACTAACACAGATCTATTACAAAAATTACTAATACATCTTGTTTCTGATCATTGACTAGAATCACACACACATTTCATACATTTCATTGATTAGGAATTGATTACAAATCACATAAATCACCACCTTTCTGTTACTCCACTTTGTTTTGACTAGCACTGGCTTGTGTTTACATTACATCACCTACTGCTGCAGGATCTCTCTTCACACTCACACTGTGGCTCACTACAACAAGACAGAGTTAATATTGATTATTGATTAGAAGCTGAGTTGATTCCAACATTTTCTCAGGGTCACTTGACAGGGGTCAGTATTGACAAGGACCTCACAATACAATATGTATCATGATACTTGGGTCATGATATGATACTATCACAATATTACGATATATTGCGATATTCTACCCAGTTAATATCAAAATTAAAAGTAGAGATAAAAAATCAAGTTGCTGTATATGTTCATCAGATGATATGAAGAGGACAGATTGAGTCAAAACTATGCTTCAAAACAACCTGTTTATTGTTTTTTATTATTAGTGTTTTTGCACATTTAATAAATGAATAAAATAAAATAAATAGAATAAAATTTTCCTAAAAAAATTGATATTAGGAGCTGAAAAATCGATATTATATTGGGAGGCCAAAATTCGCGATATATTGCCAAATCGGTTTTTTTTCACTCCCCTAATGCAGGTAGACCCGGTCTAGCCCCTCCCCCCAGGCCCACCCACTTAGAAAAACATTAAAAACAGAACAATTCAACTCCAATCAATATTTACACAAAAATGTAATTGTGATAATAAAGTATTTTATTGTCACCTATAAAGTTTGCCGAAATGTTATCTTAGGTTTTAACAAAATCACAAGACAAAATCACAAAAACGCCAAAAGGTCGGCAGCTTCATGATAGATTAAGCTTAATATGAAAAAGTATCGGTATTGGTATCGGTATCGGCAATACTGGCCCTGTATTTACTTGGTATCGGATCGATACCAAAATTCCCAGTATCGCCCAGCTCTATATTAAACTCTTTAATTGTCCTTTGTTTCTAGTCTTGTCAATGGCACCAGATAAAAGAACATGGAGAATTACTTTCAACCCCATTTTTCCGGTGAAGATGTTGCCCCACACCATCACACTGCCTCCACCAAATGAAGAAAAAAGTGGGAGAATTTGGACTCATCCCTGAACATCAATCAATCACAACAGCAAGAAAAAAAAAAAAAACTGTTTGGCATCAGCAGATGAGATTCAGCAAATCTTTCATGGGCGCAGCCCACATTCTCATTACACAAATGCACCTTCCTCACAAAAGTGGCACCATTTAAAAGGGAAATGAACAGGCTTTCCAACAATACAAGACGTATCGCCAAGATGCATTGTTACAACAGAAAAATAATTCACCAAACACAAATTTTTCTCCCTTTTTGTGCTCAGATTAAAACACAAAACCAAGGCATCGAAATGACACTTTAGTAACAGACAAAAAGCAATAAAAAAGTTTGTTAGATTACCATGACATATTTGGGCCCTTTGCACTGAATGGCTAATGCTTTTTTTTCCAAGCAGCAATCACAGAGGGTCCACTTCTGAAGCAGGCTTTCATCTCCCCAAAGGATGAGTAACCCTGGAGTTAATGCCAGATCCTAACCCTAACCCCTAACCCCTAACCAGCATTAAAACACTTCCTGAGCGTGTCTCTGACATGTTGGCGACTCCACAACAGCTCCAGACACCTGAAGAGTCAGTTGTTCAGGTAGGAATCCAGCCTTGCTTATGGCTCATGGCTGTTTTTAAAACAAAAATTTTTGAACAAGTAAATTATTTGTTTTATTGTGATTAATTATACTCTAAAAATGAGGGAGCCCGCAGATCACTGAGACGGGGGAGACTAATTATTATAAAGAGGGATGATGATATGCGACAGGCGCTGATGGAGGCAAGCTGTCTACAATGACTCTGTGTGCAGCGCAACCTGCAGCGCCACAAGGACGCCCAGACTAAATTAATCTGTAGTCAAATTAACCTCATCCTTTTGTTGCTAAATCACATCCACTATGCAGTCTATTCACACACCTCTGCATGACTCATCAGCTAAAAATCACCCCCCGTCGTTTCATTTGGTTCCACGCACTGATGACCATTTTGCAGGAAAAATAACAGTTTCTTGTATTGCACGTATAACTCTAAGCGGATTAGTCGTTCCTGAACTGAAGGTGGCCTCTGCTTTCTGCATAGAGCGGTGGGAGATGATAAATATGACAGACGGAGATTAGGGGATTACAGTCTCTCATAGATGAAGCAATCATTAAATTTGAGGATCTGTTAATGTGTTCAGGAAGTAGGTAGAAGAAGGTCACTAATCAGGCGAAGCACGGACGGCTGGGTGCTGTTACTCTGCTGGTCGCTTTACTTAACTTCCATGAAATGAAAATACCACGCAGGCAGGTGGCGTCGCCGACTGAGCTGTTTAATAACGCCGCGGCAATCAGCGAGAGAAATTAACGTCGCGTTGGCTTCAGTCAGAGCGAGCCCGTTGTCTTTCTCCGTGACTGTGAGCCTCCGCAGATGCAGCAACCTCCGAGGCGGAGACGCCACTCAAAGACGAGGTTTCATTCGGCGCCGACGCCTAGATGTGATTGCATTATTATTCAGTCTGAGACGGGGACTTTCAGAGCTCGGTGCTGTCGCGTAGTTGTCTGGAAAATCAGCTGGCCTCTCAGTGGGAATGTGAACCTTTAGTTTAAACTTTTTTACCTATTCAGGAATGATTAAAAAACTAGTTTGGTGATAGTTCATCCAATCAATAAATGAGGTCAATAATCCCAAAAGAAAGTCTAGTTTCATGTACCCGGGACCTGCTGTCCTGCTGGAAGGTGCAGCAAGTCTTGCACGTGCTGGATGGTCTATGGATGGTGTTTGTTTTTTTCTTTTTCTCTTTTCTTTCTGTGTGTTTTCATGCCAGAGTTTCCTGAGTTTCATGCTGACTTGCAGTTCCCTCCTCTGTCCATCCCAGCGTTTACCTCTACCTGTGTGACCAGTGATCTAGTCCTCTGACCATCTCACCTCAGTGCTGCTACAGTCATTTGTGTTCTCTCCTCTCTCTGTCCTCCATCCTCCTCTCTCTGTCCTGTCTCTCCTCTCTTTTTTTTTTCTTTATCCAGCTGGTCTTCATCAGGAAGGTTCCCCCATATGATCCAGGTCCTGATCAAGGTTTTTCTTCCTCTTAAAGTGGAATTTTTCCTTGCCACTGTTTGGCTTAAAGGTTTTTTTTTCTCCCTCTGTGGAAGTTTTTTTACTTCCATTATCCTTGATTAGGATTCAATATTATATTTTTAGTTAATGATATTTGCTCGGGGGTCATGGTCTGGGTCTCTGTAAACCACCTAGAGACAACTGACATTGTAAACAGCTATGCTATACAAATAAAGTTGAATTGAATTGAATTGTGTGTACAGTCGGTGAATATCGTATTCTAGCACTTACCATCTTCCAGGTGTATTTCTGAATCTTTTTTTTTTTCTTCCCCTTATTTCATTTATTGCCTGCTGTCAACTGATAAATGCTCTCTTTCATATCTGGGTCTCTTTCAAATAATCGGGGACACCGGCAAAAAGAGAAAAGAAATTAATTCCTCAAAGTAATCAAAGTGTAAAAAGCAGAACAGGCCCCCGCTTCGGCAGGTGACTTCCACTGCTCTGCAGGAAATAAAAAAGGGACGTATTTCTGTTTGTGGGGCTCAGGAGAAAAGGCAGAAACTCACTCGGGGATACAAAAAGTCAAATTATTGAATCGACAATAAGCACAACATTACTACTGAGCAAACAGGCGTCAGATTATCACCGCTTCTCCAAGGACGCGGCAGTTATCAGATCACTTATTGACTCATATCACTTATTACCTGTGAGATTTAGCAGAACAGAACTGATATTATAATTTAGACCAACCGTCGTGGGTAAATTACACTGCGTCAGAATTAAGCTTCGATATTCTTCAGCACGGTGCTTTTTTTCATGAGAATCATGATTGAATTTTTTATACTTCGTGTTATTATTGTTAATGGTGATGTGTGATGATCAACGTGGACCCGCAGTGGCGGTTCGTCTGAGCTTAGAGCAGAAAATTGGAATGAAGCGCTTATTTTTAGTCTCTCTCTCTGCTGAGAATTTGGGTTTAAGTGATAAATTATTACAGCGTTGCAATGAACCCATCATAATGAGTGGAAGATTGAAACTAACGTGTAGAAGGAGCCGGTCAGAAAGAAGCAATTTGTTGTACTTGACAGTCTGAAAATAAGTTGGTACCTAACTTAGAGGCATTAAACCTCTTTTGTCAGGAGGGTTTTTTTTTTTTTTTGAAGTTAGGGTTAGGGTTGAAGTAGACTGTCATGATGAAAGCTGAGTGAGCTGTGATTCATCACTGACGATGTCATAAAGAACGAAGGACAAGCAACAACTTTACAACAATCAGCAGCCTTTATTACCTAATCCAGAACTGACCACTCACAGCTCAGGCATCGTTTATACAGAACAGAAAGACATAAAAAGCACCAGGATTTATGTTATTCAGCCCACAGTCGCCTCTGTTGTCACAATGATGCAAATGAGCCACGACAACAGCAACTACTGGGATGTTAATTCATCTGCAGGACTAAAAATACTCACGTCAGTGTTGGTTTGACAGTTATGGAGGGAAGACGAGCTTTGCTACAAGCTGAATCACTGTCGTCAACCACTCATGGCATCTTGGTGCACACTTCGAGGTTGATGGGGGCTGTGATCCACTGCTAATGATGAAAAACCACGATGTGGAGTACCCGCTCTACGAATTTTCATGTATATGTATACATAGTGTATATAAAGTGCATGTCTGCTGATACACCACCATACGAAACCACACTGCGGACCCCAGAGCGTTGTTTGAATCGCTCAAACCAGCCCTTGCTGGCCACAAAGTCCTTTCGTCTACGGCGCCATTTCGGTTCTCCGGAGGCACTTGGCGATGGGCGTCGTTTGGGACCCATTTTAACTTTAAAATGGCACTAAATAGGCAACATTATTTGGAACTGACAAACGGAAACATGGCCCAGTAATGCCCGTTGAAGCAGCAGCCAATCACAGGCCTCGGTTTTTTGTTCACGGGGCATCATGTGTAGGCTCTTGTTGCTTCCTGAGACTCGTTCTTGATATGATGAGTTTCGCTTCAGCCTCGCCCGCTTCATTTGAATTTTTTTTCAAATAAACAAAAAAAAAGATTTTTTTGATTTTTTTTTTTTTTTGGGAATGAATATTTTTTTGAAACCTTCGCGATGTACTGAGATAGTGATTGCTGAGACCGTAAACTGTGAGGCTTTACTGTATACTGAGATAACTTGATGCTTCGATTGCACGCGTGTTTTTGAATGTAGTTGACAGCACGTGATCTTAATTCAGGATTTTACAGATGTTGGTTCATGGAACCTTTCAATGAGGAACAAAACCCACACACTACTATTACTGAAACAAATTGCGAGTGGTGAAAGTTAATGGTGTTCATCTCATTATTATCATGATGTGTTTTCCATTGCATACAATGATGTAAATGTTGAGGCCGTTTTCTGTTTTTTTGTAGCACCATCTGTCACCAGGTGATCTTTAGTATCTGTCAACAGGTATTTTGGTCGAATCTCCCTGAGCAGACTGCCAGAGCCATCTCAGGTTTGAAGGCTGTCTTTAACACTTGTTGTCACGCCTTTCCTTAGATGCTGAACAGGAACAAGATCACGGCTTGTGGAGGGATAATTAAGAGTGGGTCATGAGTCCCATCATATGTAACTGAGGCTGAGCTCCCTCATAATGAGCATTATGTTTCACTCCCAGATGCCTTGATAGTCTTGAGACTGAATGTCGTCCTGTCAAAGCCCCGTGAAAGATGCAGAAATGCAGCCTCAAGCTACAGCCCCTCTAGTTTCTCAGTAGGTACAGTGTCATTTGCATAGAAAGCTTCATTTTTTCCAGGTGTGATCACAGAACTGATTTGACGAGCCAGAAAGCTCCACCTTTGTCTCATCAGTCTAAAGGACATTCTTCCATGTAAACTTCTTTTCTCAGTGTCGTCCTCCTGTCTTCTTCCACAGAACCTATTGTTGTTCAAAAGGCAGCTGACTGTCAGACAGTGGTGTATCTCATCCTCAGAGATCAGTCTGAATGTCCTTTGATGATTCCTTGGCTCTTTGTTTACTATCCACCCGATCCTCCTGCTCATTCTGGGGCTGCAGTTCTTGTATCCATGTCCTGGACATCCTATGGACTTCACACTTAATTATATCTCCAGCTGTAGTCACAGGAATATGGGGTTACTTGGAGATAGTCTTATAGCCTTTACTTTTACCGGGCTGTACTTCCAAAATCCAAAAAAAGGTAGAGGCTGCAGGACAACAGAAATGGTAAGTTGGTGCAAGCAGGACATTAAATTTGGAGCTTGAGTTTCAATCTTTTTACACGAGTATTGTTCAATATCAATACCAGCATTGGTATTGATATTATCGATATTTGGATCGATCTGCCCACCTCTATGAGCTCTGCAGTGGCTCGTAACTCCGCCCCCAGAAAAACATTGCAGCTGCAGGCTGTCAGCAGGCAGGGAGCAGAGCTTATTTCTGTAGGTCGCTAACGAGCGAACAAAGAGGAGCTAGAAACTCAAAAACATGGCAGAAAGAGTTCGATGTTGTGCTGTTTGCAACAGTAACCAATCTACATTTCATGTCTGGCCTAAGAAAGAGGATCTACGTTAGAAATGGTTGGAGTTTATTTTCTGAACACCACCAGCAAAGTATAACGCAACTTTACTTGTGAGCTCTGATCATATCAACCAAAGTGACTATTTAAATTACAGAGCTGACAGTTGTGCTTAAAACCTGGATCTGTGCCATCACAACAATCCACCACCAGCTCACAGGCTGGAAGTAAAAACTGATTTTTTTCCAACTACGGTTGTTGTTCAAAAGCCTGTTGTTCTACTCGTTATAGGTTGTTAGGTTAATAGGCTGTAGCATGATGACACTGGAACAAGCTACAGGGATGGAAACGTTGTCCAGAACCACTCGGTAACTTCTACCCAGAGACTAACAATAGCTTGATAAATCTATAATCTTCCAACCTAAAATTTGATAACTTGGTGTTTACATGGTTTTTGTTCAGGATCAAAAAAATAAAAATATGGCTGTATCTCTGGAGACATTTTTCCAGTGACGTGCGGTCAGGTGAGGCAGGGGAGGCCATGCTCACCTGCCATCATGTAAAGAAAGAAATGAAAAAATATATATATTTTTTATACTTATCAATTGATTTGTACTATAAAGTAATTTTCCATTTAACTTCACCATTTTTAGATTATTTTTTATTCAAAATTACCGAATTTTCACATTTACCATTCAAATACTGAGAAGATGCGGGCGGTGAGGCAGCGCCCCGCTGAGCCTCACCATGGATTGCGCAATGACTCGGTTAACTGTGCTGCCATGCTATGTAGTGAGACCAGATCGCCGTCTCTTTGTATGTCACTATTAAAATGTTCAAACACGTTTGCTATATGAAATAAGTTTCCATAGTTTAGCTGATTTATATAATGAACAGCAACTATATGTGTGTAATGTGTTTCTTGTGCCGGCGCGATCATAAAACGGCTGAGAAGAGGCACGGGGTGAGGCACGCACTTCTCCTGCCTCACGTTAGGGGGCACTAGTGAGCACAGGGATTCTTCTTGCGACACATTGGCTGCAGAATAAGTGACAGCAAGCGCATTCTTCAGAAGGAGCGGCGCATGGACTTCATTTATAAGTAAAGGTAAGATCTTAATAACTTTTTTTAAAATTAAATGTGCTTTTTTGTGCGCTACAGTTTGTATGTGTAAAGCATTTATATGTGAATGACGATAGGAGGTTTTAAACATAAACAGTTAACTGCTGCAAATCAAATGGTGAATAAGTTGTTCTGGAGGGTTCATATGCTTGTAAATCTGACTGATGAAATCAGTGCCTCACCAGCCATGAATCTCACCGCACGTCACTGCATTTTTCACATGTTTTGCTATTCGTTGCCGGTTATCTCTATTTAAGTTGACGGAATCCAACTAAAAGAGAACCCACTACAGGGAGCGTCACAGTGCTGTTAGCCAATCAGAGGAGAGACGTTACCATAGTATATTTTTCCTTGAAACCAACTCTAAGGACATTATTTCAGACTAGAGACCAAAATTAATGAAAATACGATGGAATGAGACCTTTAACTTATGTCTCTCCTCCATCAATACTTAACGGGCATTTATTAATAAAAACAGGAGAAATTAGAATTATCTTTGTGCTGCCGGCCTAAGATCATTGTGCTTGTTTATGACTGTGACTGCTAGCACCCCCTACTGGCATCTGAGGGAGTAGTAGTTTTTATGACAGTCACCATTCTACAAGTAAATGCGTTTACAAGCTGGTAAATAGAACCAGGGAAACAGGCAACCTGAGGAAGACAAATATCAATGTTTAATTCCATCCCAGCGCAACAAGCATATTTACATGAATCAAGATGTTTTTGCAGTGACAGTCAGTGATACATCCTTGGATTTCTTCAGTGTTCTTTCACACTACGAACAATATTTTAATCAATATAATGTTTTGTGAAGATGTAAACAAATGTGCATATACAGGCATTTCTGTAGCTCATTTTTTGGGCGTTTTGCACACGGCCCACATCAGTATTAGGAGATTTGGCTTCCAACAATTTCCATTTCGGCTGCTCCGTGTTCGAAATCGCCACAGCAGAGTGATGTGAAGATCATTTGATGTGTTTGTAGACAACACTTGTTCAACAACAAGAAGGAGAGATCTGCATCTAACTTCCTCCTGTCTTCCCTGGGTGAAAGGTTGCCTGAGATTTATGCTTGTTCTGTCTCTTACTCAGTTACTCTCTCGTTCCTCTGTCACGACTTTCTTTGGTTTAACCTCTGCCATTATGTCTGTTGTGCAAAACATGAAAAATTAAACTCGGTCTGTGATTTGGTTGCAATTTACTGTTGAACTGTGACATTGAAGCGTAAAGTGAAATGCAGAAATCGTGCCGTTTCCAAGATTCAGAAGTCCGTTTCTGCTGACAGCAGGCCTGAATGGCTCAGAGAGCTCAATAATAGTTCCTGAAAATAATCAAAACTTCTGTTACAAGACAATTGAAACTGATATTTTATGATAGTTGATGTATGATAGTTCTGCTTTAAGTTAATTCCAAGGGTTTCACATACTTTTTCTTGCCATTGTACTTGGAGAAGCGTGGTGCTCTTCTGCAGGCACGGGAATAAAATATTGCTTTGCTGATTTTAGATGTGATCTTTTCATTGTAATTTGTATGAAAATGCAATTTATTAAAAACTGTTCAAGCATCCTCACTCAACCTTTAATGCCAAAAACAATCTGAACATCACAATGAAGTCAGTCGTCCTTGGTAATTGAGTAGCATCTGCTTATCTGCTAACGTGGATGTGAGTGTGACTTAGCGTATTAACAAGGAGACGAGGTCCGCTGGGGCGCGCATCGCTCAGATTTTCATGCCACACTTCTGCTTCACACTCATTCACATACAAATGCTTTTTCATTAGGCTGCAGCACTCTGCTCAGCATGACATCTAATTTGATGAATAACACAGAATTAGCACAATGATAATGGCGTCAGTGGCAGGAAGCATCTAGAAATATCCTAATTGTTGTTGTTGTTGTTGTTGTTGTACGTCATAAGGAAAAGCTTTGGCGGTGTTTTTCAGAGCATCCTTGCTGGAGAATGTTCCATTTACCCAGAGACCACAACGCTTTGATGTTGCAGCTGTAAACCTTTTAGTATTTGGTATTAGCCGTTTCTGCTGAACCTTGACTTTTTTTTTTTTTCTCTGGGAATCTGCAAAGCTGCTTGGCACATCTTGAAAGTGCATGAATGGATGCGAGAGCAATTAAAAAATGCAAGATGAAATCATCCCAGCTCAAATGTTCTGCTCTATCCCCTTGTCAAGGAGACACGGCCTCTCCACAGTAATCCAGCGTTAATAGGACGGGTTCAACCAGAGTGTCAAGAGCAGCCAAAAGCTGGGGATTTTCTGAGCTGTCTGACAACTAACCCATTTCCAAAATGTACTCCAAAGGATTGGGATAATGGAGCTTATCTGCCAGCAAGAAAGGATGTCGCTGTAGCACAGTGAACACAATTACACTGTTTGCTGTTATAATTGCTGCTCAGGTTTCATGGAAAGTGTTGTTTTTCTTGCTCTAAAGTGATATGTAAGCGAGTATACAACAGCTCAAGTTGTTTTTTCTTTTCTGCTTTAACCTTGGTCTGAGTGTGTGTGTTTGAGTGTGAGTAAGGTGAGGACACTTCAAAGCATTTATAAAAAAACCAAAGTTATTCAGCTGCTGCAAGTTTAAAAATCTTGAGTGTAGATATATTATCACTTGTGTTAATACACTGAATATGTCTATATAGTCTATGAAGAAATATTGTTCAAAATCATCCTAATGTCATATTCCTGTGTTATTTCATATTTTATTCAAAACATATCAAAAGCTGCCAGTTAAACAGTTTACTTTACTTTATGAAAATATGACTGTGGAAAAATCTTTTTTTGACTTTGATGGCAGCAGCACATTTCAAAAAAAGCTGGGACGTGGGCTACAAAAGGCTGGAAACAGTAAGTGGTACTGAAAGGAGATGCCCAGAGGAACAACTTGTTGCCAATTCAGTTAATCAGCAGTAATGTGTGGTAAGATGAATCCAAATTTGAAATATATTTTGGGAAACCAAGATTGCCAAGTCCTCCTGACTGAGAGGGATGGGAGGGAATCTGAGTTTGTTGTCAGAAATCAGGAAATGGGGTTTGAGGCAGAGGAGGGAAACACTCGAAGGGGCATAGGCTAGGACTCAAGGCTGGACTGTCTAATCACTAGTTGAGTGATCTGGTGTCCCTACCCCTACAGGCAGTTTCTTTTTCAGGGAAGGCATTGCATCTTTCAGCAAATAATCTCAACTTGCTTTGGCAATCTGCACTGAAGAACAATCCAAAGGGATTGGACAGAAGAACGGTCTTGGAACAGGCAATGAGTTGTGGTCGCTACACCGCCACAGGCAGACGGTGAACAGGAAACACAAAGGCAGAACTCTTCGTCAGTGGGATGGCTGGAGAGCTGAGCATACTGTATATCAGCCTTTCTCAACCTTTTTTCAGTCACAACACCTTTCAAAAGTGAATAAAATCTCACAACACCCCAGAGTAAAATATAATCCAAATCCACTCTGCATCGCTCCGACTGTAAATGCATACGTCCCGTTTATTTTGTTTAAATAATCTGAACATGATAACTGCACCAGAGTAGGCCTCAGCAGGAAAGCTTCTTTTCATCCATGATGTGCTTGCTTCCATCCATCATCCTTGTATTGCCTCTTTTTAGCCTTATCGCTAGCAACTACCTTTGGTACCTATGGAACAGATTCAGAGCTGGTGGATGAAGGTTTGCATGAAGAAGTCGGCTCCTCTGTGATGTTCTGTTCCTGTGGGGCTTTTCTTTTTAGAAAACTATCCATGATGCTGCTAAAAAGTTCTCTTTGCTATCTGTGAAATAAAATTCCAGTGGTTAAATGATATTACGACGTAAGCTAACTGGGCAGTCACGTTGATCTTACGCTGACCCCGTACTGACGTTGTTAACATTGGGAAATGGGCATGTGAGACATATTTTTATTATTCATTTCATGTTCAATTACGTATCTTATTTATTTATCTATTTATTCATTCATTCATTCATTCATAGGCAAAAAGTATGTATTTATGTATGCATTCATATATTTATACAGTGGTACCTCTACTTATGAAATTAATTGGTTCTGGAAGTAGTTTCGTAACCTGAAAATTTCTTAAGTAAAATGCGTTTTCCATGTAAATGCCCTAATCCGTTCCAAGCGCCCCAAAATTCAAACATTATTATTTTTATTAATTATAAATAATACATGAAATGATATATAAACCTGTAAGAAATACATGTTAGATCTAGAAAAGCACTCAGAGAGCACAGACCTCCACTAGACGCAACAATTATCAAAAATTTGAAAGTGATCCAGAATCCAGGATTTCTTCCGGATCACACTCAAAATGAAATCAGTTCTTCCTTTTCACATTTCTGACAACTCCTGAAAATTTCATCAAAATCCATCCATAACTTTTTGAGTTATCTTGTACACAGACAGACAGACAGATAAATGCCGACAAAAACATAACCTCCTTGGCGGAGGTAAAAATTGTTTGTTTACCTGGGTTGCTGGGTTACGCTCATACAGACAAGGGACCTCCTAGCCAATGGGATGCCAGGAAGATGCTAATGGCAGAGCAGCTCAGATGCACCGCTTTCCAATGGCAGAGCAGCTCGGATGCACCGCTTTCAAACCGAGATACAGAGCCGAAAGCTATGTTTACGTTCGGTAAACTCTGGGAGCTGCGAGTAGCAGCGCTACTTTATTTATGCCTTTCGTATCCTGAAATTTCTTTCGTAACTCGAGGCAATATTTTCCCTTTGAGGCGTTTCGTAACCTGAAAATTTCGTATGTAGAAACGTTCGTAAGTAGAGGTACCACTGTATATGACATGTCAGAATAGGTCATTTTTTTGATGACACCCCTGAAGCAGTCAGACGACACCCTAGTTGAGAAAGGCTGCTGTATATGAATGTATGAATGAGTCACAAGTGATGGAAGAAGGGAACAGAAGAATGACACCAGGTCAGTGCCGAGTCTGCAGCTACCGGTCTGTGTGATGAAGAGAGAGTTGAGCCAAATGGCAAGAGTCTCTGTTTACTGGTCAATTTTTGCTCCTACCCTTAGCTATGATCGTAAATTGCGGTTAGTGACTGAAACAATGAGGTGGTAAAAGAGAGAGGTAGCTGAAATGAATCCCAGGCAGACCTGCCTCTGGACTTACTTGAGTTGTATGGACACCGGTGAGAAAGTAAGGGTGAATTCCAATTCCTCCCTTAACCCTCAATCTCAAAAATGTGCGCTCCCATGAAGTGCAAGTGCTGTCCCGATTCTTAGAAAGTGAAGTTGAGGGACAAGTTTGAGGGCTGTATACCCCTCAATACTGAGATTCTCCAGCACCACCCTTGGAAGTAAGGGCTACCCAGAAGGCATTGCGTATTTTCGCCAAAACGTCAAACGAAACGAAAAAAGCGAGCTACAAATGTACATATTTTCGTCGTGAATAGAGATATAAATGTTACAAAAACTATCTTACTGTCTTCATTATATATATTTATATTATCTTATTCTTCTTCTACGTCTTCTTCTCTTTCTTCTTCGTCGTCGTCATTTTCCTGACAGACTGGACGTAGCTTTGGCATAAGGCTGCCCCCCACAGTCTGAAGATGTAACTGCACTCAAGGGGTGTCCCATTTCTAAGTCACAAGATACCCTTACACTTACTTTGGAGGGCCAAAGACTGAGTGTTAAGGGCGAGGGTTGAGACTGAGGGTTAAGGGAGGAATTGGAATTGGGCCTAAGACTAGCTTTCTTTTTGGGCTGTGAGTTGTTAGTGAGAACAAGGTCAACAGTATTAAACACGCAGGAGTTTGATAGAAATATTGACAACTGTCATGGTGAGTCAGTCGATGTAAACATGATTTTCTGTCTCAGGTATGTGGTCATTTTGTATGAACAGTAACCTAACTCCTTCAGTCAGTACAACTCTCCACTTCAGTGTGTGGTGGGCTATTGCAAACGGGTAAAAAGTAAATGCTTGCTCAGTGATGCAGGCTCTGCACTCTCAGCCACCGAAGTCTCTGGTGCTATTCTGACATCATGAGTGACATCACTAAAAGCCCCTGAATAGAGGTAAAATATATTATAGTTTTTCTATTTTATGCTATTCCAGATACAACAATTAAGATTGGCAATCAAGCAGTATAAATACACGAGGGCACTTTTGATCATTTGTGTATGAGAGGCAACAGCAGAATATTTACTGAAATAGATTAACATTATTGACCTCAATCTTCTTAACTGCACTTGAGTTAGGAAATACTTTAATCACTTTAATTAATTGGTTTCTAACAGTTCATAATGAGAAGAATGTAAAAGCTTAATGGAGTGACGGACTTGAATGGCACCAGTTCCAGCAGGGTTTCAGCTGGCTTACAGACAGAAGGGCCCGCCTGGCATGTCCGCTGATTTCCTTACAGATAGTGTGCTGTGATATCCATTTACAAAAGTCCTTAATGCAACTGCAATTCCCTGCAGGTTTGAAATTGATTATTCTCCATAATGGAGTACATGAGTGAGAAATGTAAGATTCGGTGAAGACTGGTACGTTGGAATTGTGCCACTTGTTAGTCGTGTTAATGGGGAAACTGGAAAAGCTGCTCCTTTGGAGGAATGCCCATGAAAACGGAGACAAGGAATATTGTGCTTCAGACCAAGAGCCGACCAAGAAACTAGAAGATGGATTTGTCATGCTAATGAGGTTGCCATGATTGGAGGTATTGTCTGCCTCACACAATACCTCCATAATTTTCCCTACACCTCCAAAGTTTGTCCGTGTTATCTGCCAGTGATCTCCCATCCTCCATGGTGATTACAGAAAGAAATTGTTTCAACACTCTTCTCTTTCCTCTACATTTTGCTTCTGTCCTCCATCCTCAATATCTCCCCTTCAAGCCAACTGGATTTAGGGTCTTGTTCTTGGCGTGACTTGACCTTTGGAAAACTCAAGTACCTGCTTTAACATGTACCATGGTGATGTTGGCATGGTCATCGTAACGAATGCTAGAAGTGCTGGAAGGAGTCAACATTAAGGATCCAAGGTGAGTTCTGTGTTTATGTGGAGATATTATATAACCGCATCATCCTCCAGTTGTAAAGTTGGCACTCTATTGTAGTTAAAAGTAGTTTGGCCCGAGCTCATCAACAGTTCTGCTCCTTTACTGATGAGAGGATGATCGGGGGGGAGGACATCTATGCTATCTGCAGCTCTCCTGGGTGATTGATTTACTTGAATTCCCTCTAAGACAGAGATCAATCTCTGCTGTTGATGGTTCAGAGATTTTACAGGTGTAACAGAAACCCCATCCATTTAAACTTTTCTCCAGACCTGAAATGATTTGCATCAGCATTTCCCGTGTGTTTAAGCGTGATTTCTCCTGTGTTTAAACATGATTGCTAGCGCAGAGCTTGAATTGATGGATTGAAAAGCGACTGTATTTCTGTCCAGGAGATCACGATGTGATAATGCCTCATGAACTCATAAAAGGATCCAGCTCTTTCTGCTGTTGTGTGAGGATTAACTTTGACTTCCCAACAAGATAGCAGGATTTTAAGAGACCATTATTAAACCTGGAGCTAATCAGAGTTAATGAACATAGTTTTCCTTTTCTTTCTCGTTAGACGGTAAAACCTCTGCGTCCTTTCTAACGCTGCCACCTTTACTGACATGAATGACGACATTTCCACACTCCAGATGACTTGTGGATTCCCACTAATCCCAGTGACTGTTTGAAACAATTTGAAAACTAATCCTCTTTTGCAACATCTTCACGATAACTGTCATCTTGTGAATAAGTTCCCAATTAGGAGGGTAAAAAATAGAGGATGACACATCCATTTTGCTGGCAGAACATCGCTAAATCCCATCTCCCCTTCAGCTTCTTTGATAAACCCTTGCTTTGGCAATGAAATGACAACCTAAATAAAGAAATTAAACTGTTTGGGATTTATGGAACATAGTGGTTCAGGTAAAGGTAGCTGCTTGTATATTTGGCAGCGACTAAAAAAATTGCACCAATTTCTTGCAGGCTTCTGGTTTCAGACATTGCTCATAATTAGATTCTTTCTTCTCTCCTACCAGGCCCTTCCCTTGTTTGAGCACAGTTCAGAGAGCCTCGGTGGCAGGGATACCCATAAGAGATGGCATGTCAGGGTGAGGAATAGGCTAACTAATGAAGACTCTCATAATCCTTTAGCTCAAGCCTAATGGGGCATTTAAAGGAAGACAATGCATCTTCTGGCACCTAACCGCTCTCTTCCTTACACTCTCATTTGTTGGAAATCATGTTACAGAGAGAACACAATTAGCTTACGCAGTGATAAGAACCGCGGCGCTGCTTTTTGCTAAAATAATATTGCATTTCAGAGCGTGCATTAATCAGTAATGCCACCATATTTTAATGCTAATATTCTCACCAATTTGAATCCATTATTAGCACGGTATGATGATGGAGTGTGTTTAATCTCGGGTAAAAAGAGTGCATATTTTTCTTGGGACAGTCTCTGGTGAATTGTATTCATGCCACTTAAATGATCAATTGTGCGGTGCGGTATGATTGATAATCAGGTCCTTCTCTTCTGAAATGATCCACTTTCACTCTGAGGAGATGTTTCAGTCAGAAAGCTGGAACCTGCCAAACCACCCAGGTAACGTCCCCCTGCCGTCCTCTGGATTCCCATACTGTGACCTCATTCCTGCTGGATTCATACCACCCCCCCGTGCTCAGGCGATGAATATGTATGCCGGTGAATAATGACAGGAAAATCTTTGTCAAATCGCTGCTGACTTTCTCAGCTGTGGCGCCTGTGTAAAAAC
This sequence comes from Hirundichthys speculiger, assembly GCA_018398805.1. Taxonomy (NCBI): domain Eukaryota; kingdom Metazoa; phylum Chordata; class Actinopteri; order Beloniformes; family Exocoetidae; genus Hirundichthys; species Hirundichthys speculiger. The sequence continues at coordinate 917,995 of JAGFBZ010000778.1, read as the reverse complement.
TCACGCTGCAGTGATACTTTCTTTGTCTCGCATATTATTTTTCTTGTTAAAGGCTAATCCCATCACAGTAGAGTCATTGGAAAATCCCCTGGATCACATATTTGCAGACCAAGGTGACCACATTCCTGGTACGCAGGGGCCGTTCAAATTCCCCGACATGTCACACGGACTTACCAGAGGAAATGTCATTCATAATACTTGCTCTGATCCCTTAAAACACAACTCGTAAAAGTGCACCTGGGTCTTAAAAGATTTCTTTTTTCATCTGTGTGTAATACCGAGCCGTTAATACCGGGAACACATTTGCAGAGCACAGCGAATTTAAGTGCTATAAACGTCTTACAGTGTGTGTTCATGGCAAAGGCTTGTCACGTTATAAAAAGACGACACTTTTACACACACACACACAATCGCATGTTTCCAAAGTTTGTTGACCACTGCGGTCAAATGACAACCGATATGTGCTCGAGGGGCGCTGTCCTGGATGTAGGTGTCTCCCTGCCTCATCACTCCTGATTCAAATGAATAAATCAAGCTGGTCATCCAGGTCTGTTCAAAGTCTGGTAACGACATTCATTTGTCGTTGATTCATTTGAATCAGGTGTTGCTGAAGCAGGGAAACATCGAAGACATGAAGGACAGTGGCCCCTTTAGGACCGGAGTTAAACACCTCCGGCCTACGGAGTCGGGCAGATGCCGAAGAGCCGGGAGAATGGGAAACAAAGTCTGAGCAATCATCATGTACGCCCTGCCAGTAACGACCTATCTAGAAATACCTCTGGAACATGGCGTCCACCGGTTAACTGTTAACCAATGAATATCTCAGACAGCAGGAACCGATTCTGCTGCAACTTTCAGACGGGGAAGTAAGATGGTGTAACAACGTCAAGGCATGGACTGGGCTGGGATGTGGTGGAGCAGGTAATGTGCATCATGGACAGATCTACAGCAGCTACGTAATGCTGTCAATACCAGCCAAGATTAATGTTTCCAGCACTTTACTAGTACTCTAGGTCACAATGAATTAAGGCAGATTAAGACTATCAGTAGAAGGGGGTCCAACCCAGTACCAAAATGTCTCTATACCTGAAAATAATGACACCTCTGGTATTTGATATCTACTAAATATCAAAGCATGTCTTTTTTAGCTGTTTACCTGCAAATTCTAACTCCGGTTCCGCAGCAGCCAGTAACAGACTTTTCAAAACAAAAGCATGTGAGCAACATGCGTTAACGTGCGATAAAAAAATGTCCGCTTTAATAAATTAATGAGTTAATGCGATAATAACGCGTTAACTTGCCCAGCCCTATAAAAAAGATAGATACAATAAAGAATTGCATCTAACCTGAACGTGGGATGGATATACTCACCAAGCTTTTGGAAAAGAGTTGGCTTTCGTTCCCCAATGCTCGTCATCTTTGTCCCCTGAAAGAAATTTGACTCAGACGCCGTCACAGATGAACCCCGACTCTGAGTCACTGCCATTTGGATCGTCTCGTGTGTGTGATGTTGCTGCACATAAAGACTCGGATGATCCAGTGGCTGTGTGACGATCAAAGCATGAAAATCCCCTCATTACAAAACATTAAAGAAATAAAAGAAATCAGTTGTTCATTCCCCTTAGACTTGTGAAAAATGCCAGCTGTAACTGGGCTGCCTTCTGTGCTGCAATGCCACGATGAAGGAAAAACCGATACGAAACAAACAATTCTTGCTACTTGCTCTCACCTTGATGTGACGCCTCTGGAGGGGGTGATTAATGCAGTCTCCACGCTCGCTGTGCCTTGGACAGATATAACGGGCTCGGTGAGGAGACGGGGCCAGCCGGTTCACGGCTCTGTGTATATTGTGTCTTCATTATAATCTGCACGGAGCTTCGGAGGGCAGCGCTGTTTAGGGAGGCAGCGAACGCCTCTTAAGGATAATCCGCAGAAGCACGAGCAGGAGCCTGTCTGGGAAGATTGTCCATGTGTTCTCCGTTACATGGCTGCCGTCTTTCCTGAGGTGAAGGAGGGATGACATTGACAATAAAAGGAAGCCGGTCTCACCTCTTGGGATGGCAAATATTCTGTGAAACATAGAGGCAGTGACCTGGACCTCTGCTTAACGCATCACAGCTCAGAGCTCCCACACACTCAGCGGTCCGGCGACTAATTAAAGTCTTAATAGTCTCTCCGTATCTCGGTAAAGGTGTATTCTGTTTTTCTTTGCTGCAGCACACTGTTTGGGAGCAGTGCTTGTTAAAAAATGTATGAGGACTTGATAGATCTGATACGCTGCTACCTTGCACAGAGTGATGACGGTGCAAGTTTTTCAAACTTTTTTTCTTTTTCTTTTATAGTAGAAAAAGAGTATACAGCGGTATAGACCACTCTCGATAGGACTGGAAGAGAGAAAGAGAAAAGCCTCGGGCCACAGTGCACTCTGAAGGATGCAATTAACTGTCTCTTAATTCATGTATATCTTATGACTCAGAAGGCCGTCCAGGTCAATTATAGCCGGTGGGCAGCCAGGAAGTTAAGTGAGGTTGTGCATTTAAGTCCCTTAGTTGATAAGATTTGGCATAATTATTAAGAATCAAGGAAGTGTGAATTTTAAAACAGACATATTCAGGACTTCACAGAGAGTGTAAATCAACCTTCAAATCTTTTTAATTGTACAGATAATGTTGTATGAATGTCTTGAAGCTTGAAACTGAATACAGATCAGCTTCTGTGTCGTAGCGGATGGACACCTGAAGACCGTCAGAGCTGTTGGACAGTGACTGTCAAGGTCAGACTTGCTCCTCGGTGTCCCAGTTCATCCTAACTGGGCTGGAGCTGGAAACCATTGCCATGTTATCCCTGACAGGATCGAGAAAAACATTTGAATGGTTTTCTGCCATGAAGGTGCACTAGAGCTGAGCGATTTTATGGATTCTGTGATATATATCGATATTTTATTTCGCCAGAGAATATCGATTTTTTCAGCCGCCGGTATCGATATTCTAAGCTTCTTTCAAAACCCCCGTGTCCCACCTTTAAAAGCTTGCAAGCAACAATTTGCACTGTTTAAATAAATGAAACTATTTTTCTCAACAAATCTTTTATTCATTTTGTCCAGCATTTGCAAGCTGCCTGTCAGCCATATAATGTGTAATTGATGCTTTCAGTTCAATTAATTCAAACAAAGTCATTGCAACACTCACAAAATGTCACCAAAATCACTTTGTCTCTTTAAAATCTTTCGAAAAATGATGTAAATGTATTGTAAGATGAATATCAATATATATCGTATCATGAGCCGAGTATCGGGTATCGTATCGTATCGTATCGCGAGATTAGTGTATCGCTACAGCCCTAAGGTGCAGACATGTCGATGCAGGAGAGAACCAGATTATTTCTGACACAACATTGGAAATTTTCTAAACATTAAATATTGGAACATTAGAATTTAATAACTAAGAGGACCAGAAAACTAACAAAAAAAAAAGTCTTTGTACAAGACGTCTTTACTTTCGGTGTTTAATCTAAATTGACACTAACCAGTGTCAGTGTTTGGTCAAACAGTTTTGGTGAATTTTAAAACTGTTCCAGTTCCATTTGGAGAACAAATAAGAAACATTCAAGTCACAAATGTCGTTCTGAGAAACCTCCTTTTGAAACAGCTGTAATCCAGGTCTGCCTTCATCACTTAGTGTGTGAGTAAAACCAAATGAAAGCCGAGCCTCTTCACTTGAAGTCCATGATTAAAACCTCATCTCCAAATATCTCGCCAAAAAGAGCAAATTAACAACAGATCTTGAGCTCTAATTTTCATAGAAAGATGATACAAATTACAAAATAATTCTGCACTTTTTGTTTGATGTACGATCTCACATGTTCCACAGCTTGAACTCCACCAGCGTCTCCATTTTCTCATGTGTTTGTGTGCTCGTGGCTGCGCGACTGCACCAGGAAACCGAGTCGGCTTCCTTCCCGCTGACAGACTCATCAGTCTCAGTTATGAGAGAGCTCATCATGGCGTCGTCATCAGACTTCCATATCGTCACAGCTGGATCTCTGGATGTGCAGTTCTTATGCAGACGCTGGAAGGAAGGGCTGAGAGGAACCTCAATACTCTCATGTGTTTTCCTCTTTAGTGCCGTTGCCCTCGGTTTGTCTGGAAAGTCAGTTGTAGAATGGAAGTCTGTGCAGGTTGCTGGGACTGAAGGTTAAATACCACATTGAACGAGAAAAGGAATTAGTGTAGGGCCGTCTGTCTCTCTCCTCCTTTCCTTTCATCCCTGTTAAATATTTTTCCGTGGTGTCTCTTGAGGGTTTGTTCTCTTTATATTTCCTGCTCTGTGCTGTGTGCGCGCATGTCCTTGGAAAAAAACCTGAGACAATATAGTTAATACCTTTGCCTTTGTCTTGTTTCGCTGCACTGCCTCGCTACTTTTTTGTGGTGTTTAAACATATTTTATACACATTATTTAGGCGCAGGGGGCTCCGGCTCCAGTTGGCGGATTTTAATGGTCGCGGGGGGGCGCCGGTCCCTATTAACCGCGAAAACGAAGGGATCACTGACTCCCTGTGCACACTGTAACAATGGAAGCGCCACTGCCCCCTACTGGAGTATATGTGCAATTACACTTTATTCCAGTACGGCCAAAATAAAAAAAAAGTACAGTGGTACCTCTACTTACGAACAAAATTTTAACAAAATATTAACAAAATTTCCAGCTAATGAAAGGCCTCTTTGGAAAAATATCGCATCCATATATAAAAGAAATTCCAGGTTACGAAGCGAAAAATTTCAAAATACGCACTGCTACTCGCAGCTCCCAGAGTTTACAGAACAAAAAAATACTTGTCGGCTCTGTATCTCTGTTTGAAAGCAGCGCATCCGAGCTGCTCTGCCATTGGCTATCACTTAGCATCTTCCTGGCATCTCATTGGCGAGGAGGGCCCCTTGTCTGTGTGAGCGTAACCCAGTAACCCAGGTAAACGAACAATTTTTATTCTTTCATGTACTTTATTCTTTACATTAGTATGATTATGAAATAATCTAATTCTAACATGTATTTCTTACAGGTATTTATGTCATTTCATGTATTATTTATAAATTATAAAAAATCATGTCTGACTTTTGGGCGCCTTGGAACACATTAGGCCATTTATAGGGTAAAATGCGTTTCTAATTATGAAATTTTCCGTTTACAAAACGACTTTCAGAACGAATTAATTTTGTAAGTAGAGGTACCACTGTATGTATACATCCTAACTAATAATGGGATATACATACATGAAGAGTAAAGAGATTACAGTGATGGATGTTCCCAGCCCATCCCAGGACGTCCAGCAGCAGTCCGAGACTACAGCAGTGTCACTAAAATGATGGCCCAGGGCCCGGCGAGCCAAACTGAGAGCTGGTTCCACAAGAGAGGCGCCAGATAACTGAAGGCCCTGCCTCCCTTTCTACTTTTGAAAACTCTAGGAGCTATAAATCAGCCTGCAGCCGGAGAGCAAAGTGCTCTGTTGGAATAACATAATCTGGAGCTCCAGCAGACAGGAAGGAGCTCGGCCCTGAAGGACTTTATATGTGAGGGGAGGAATTTTAAATTCCTTCCTGGATTTCAAGCGAAAAACTAGTGATGAGAAGTTAAGATTTGAGAAATATGGTATCTCCTGTCAGTCCTTATCAGAACTCACACTGAAGCTTTTTGGATGAGCATTTTATATGCCGTTAACAGCATATTTCAGACAACCTACTATTAAGGAATTGCAGTAGTATGTAGTCCCAGAGTAACAAAGTTCTTCTTCACTCTGAGGAAGGATGTTCCTTATTCTTGGAAATTTGGAAATGGAATATGATGAAGATGAAAGCAGGCAGTATGTATAAATTAAAGAACAAACTGGTCAAAAATAACTCAAACGCTGCTCACAGTGGAACAAGAAGCCAAAGCGGAGCTATACATAGTAAAACCTGGCTAGACATGTAGTGCTCAGGTCCAAAGACGGCAACATCAGTCTTATCTGACTGACTTTAGTAGCAGGGAATTGGAGGTCATCCAGGCCCTTTTGTATTTTAAAAGACATGATTATAGTCTTAAAGACATAAAATCATACATACTTACGGTGCTACGGCTGAGTTCACAGATATATAAACCATTTAGTCAGTGTGAGAATTGCACAGGAAGTAGTTTATGAGCAGGCGCTTGTGGTCATTTGGTCCTGTTATACTTGTCTCTTCAGGGACTGTTATACTGTGAAGAATTTAAAGCAACTGATAAAAGTTGCAGAGATTTATGAAAACATGGACGTAAACTGGGACGAACTGGTCAACACTTAACGGCGAGCTGGGACAGGAGTTCAGGACTGCAAATGTGATGCTCTTTGATGTGAAACCAGGAGGAGGCAGAGCTGAGAGATGGAGAAGGTGAAGTGATGGATTAGAGTTGAGAGGCAGAGCAACATCGACACTTATTCGGTTCATTGGGGTCGTTTATTCAGCTGGAAGCTCCTTCAGGAGTTTTTTTTTTTGGTGCATAATATGGGTTCATGTGCTGTTTCCATGTTTTAAAGTTGTGCTATTTTGTGCACGCTTTGGTCACTCTGTGGCTGTAAAGGTACGATGCAGATAATTTACACGGTTTATATCTTTCTAGGGCTGGGCAAGTTAACGTGTTATCGCGTTAACTCATTAATTTATTAACACCGACATTTATTTTATTGCGCGTTAACGCATGTTGCTCACATGCTTTTGTTTTGAAAAGTCTGTTTCTGTTTCTGGCTGCTGCGGAACCGGAAGATAATTGGCAGGTAAACAAGGAAAAGCTAAAACAGACATGGAAAACGGTAAAAATCTGTGAACTTTACAGTTCAGGTAGCAACTCAGGTAGCAATATTAACAATTCTTTCTTAAAAAAAAAAATTCTGGACTGCAACAAAACTTTCTCGTCATTCCTCCATGTTCCATCAGATCTGCTCCATGTGTTCACTGTCCTGCTGTTCTCTAGCTGGTTACTGCAGTGCAGCTCCATCTAGTGGCACAGATGTGTAATGACAAGAGAAAGTCCAGTCCTCGATTGTAAAATAAATTCAGTTCTGTGGCCTGTTTTTTAATTTCGTATTTTTGAGCCAAGTCTAAAATTGAAATATTAAAAAAACCAGGGGTTTTTTTTTCTTTTCGTTTTTTTGTGTTAGATTAAAAAACACAAAACGTGATAAAATGTCACTTTTGATAAAATGTCATTTTTGATTGATAATTGAAAATGGAAAGAATGAATGATACACGGATTGGTAAAGTTACTGAACTTTAACATGGACATTTTCAATTTAAAGTTCTCCCAAATGGAGGATTCAACAGAAACAAGGTTATTTGTAACAACTGACAAGTTGAACTCCCCGTTAAAAGTTTCTGCTGTTACCTCAGAAATTACCTGTTTTAATGTTCTGATTGTGCTGAACCACAATCATTTTGTTGGATTTTGTTTGTAGACTTTTTTTTATTTTTTATAAAAACAGGATGACATTAATGCCCTGGCAGCAGCAATAAGCTTCATTTTATTTTACATTATTTAAGATGAGATTTACACTAAATATGTGTTACTGTGCTGATGTTAAAAGTGTTTGAACAACAAATGTTATGGCACTTTAGTTCATATGGCAGCAGAACATTTAAATAAAAGTGCATTTTACACTACTTTTGAATTCATTATTTGATTTTGCGTATACAATGCGATTAATCGTGATTAATCAGGGAAATAATGCGATTAATCGCGATTAAAATTTTAATCGTTGCCCAGCCCTATATCTTTCAATGGGGATGTTCTTTTTACATCGAGCTGAGTAAAAGGGGAGGCCGATGAGAGGCAGGTAATACGCGAACGTCATGTTTCTCTTCCTTCTTGCTCTCACAAAGCAGCGCGCACCGTCTGGATGTGCAATAACAACCTTGAACACATCTTCTGCTTTATTTATTAATGCAGCTTTGTCAGGACTGAGCTTGTTTCAGGTGGCTCGGCAGCCGCGGTGGGCCGGAGCTTCGAGGGCATGTGACTGCTAACGGAAAAGAGCTGATTAAAAAGTGGGGGGGCTGCAGTCCAAGACTGACTTAAAAATATGTTTATTCAGACCTGAAATGGAGGAGTTTTTAATTTGTGAGATGAGTAAGAATTGTGATTTTTTTTGTTCCTAGGCCGTCTATAATTATACATTTATACCCAGGATCTGCCAGAACTGGCCCAATCCACAATTGCCTCTACCCACGATGCACAGCTCCTCAAGGATCCCCTGCCAGCACCGTACTAACTGGCCACCAGAGGGCACCTGCAGAGATCCCTTTTTAGCTCTGGCAAGACAAGGACAGAGCTGTTTCAGTGGAGGAGAGAGTGCCACAATAATTATTAGGCTGTTTTAAAGCTCTTCATTTCTGTTAATTACATTTCACATTTATTCTGGGTTTCTATAAACTCCCAAAGAGGTGTCAGATTCATGTGCTTCACTCTGTTGCGTTAAATGTCTAGAAACCCCAGAGCCTTCGTTGTCCTTTATGGAAAATTAAGCAGGTGACTGAGACTGAAGGGTTCGTCTGTGCAAAATAATGATTCAGAGACATCCGTCCTCTAGACAGATTTCAGTGGTTTTATTTAATTTCTGTCAAGTTATACAACCCCTACATCCAAAAGAGTTGGGACGCTGTGTAAATAAAATCAAAATGCAATGATTTGCAAATCTCATAAACCCATATTTTTATTCTGATAAACATATCAGATGTTGAAACTGAGACGTTTTAACATTTCATGAAAAAATAATGAGCTCATTTTGACTTTAAAGGCACCAACACATCTCAGACATTTATCATTGTTCAGCTTCTTCTTTTAACAGCTGTGTGTGAACATCTGGGCAGTGAGGAGACCAGCTGCTGGAGTTCTGGGAGATTCTGGTCTGATGCAGGATTCTAGCTGCTCAACAGTTCTGGACCTTCGTGGCTGGGTTTTTCATTTTATGATGCTCCAGATGTTTTCTGTTGGTGAAAGGTCTGGACTGCAGGTAGACCAGTTCAGCACCAGTTCAGCAGCTGGACTTTCTCCTGTGAATCCATGCTGCTGTGATGGATGCAGTATGTGGTTCAGCGTTGTTTTACTGAACTATGGAAGCTCTTCACTGACAGAGATGTTGTCTGGATGGAGCAGATGTTGCTCTGAAACCTCTATGTCCTCTTCAGCATTGATGGAGCCTTTCCAGATGTGGAAGCTGCCCACACCATAGACACTAATCAACCCCCAGACCATCAGAGATGCAGACTGTTGAACTGGCCACTAATAACAAGCTCCTCTTTAGTCTGCAGGACCCAGTCCATGGTTACCAAAAGATTTTCAAATTTTGATTCATCTAATCACAGAACAGTTTTTCATTGACCCTCAGACCATTCTAGATGAGCTTTGGTCCAGAGAAGATGGTGGTGTTTCTGGACCGTGTTCACATGTGGCTTCTTCTTTGGAGGATGCAGTTTTAACTTCCATTTGTGGTCTGGAGGTGAACTGTGTTCAGAGACGGTGATTTTTTCGAAGTGTTTCTGAGTCCATCAGTGATGTCCAGCAGAGAATCAGGACTGTTTTTAATGCAGAGCTGCCTGAAGACCTGAAGACCTTCATCATCCAGCTTTGACCTTCAGCCTTGTCTCCTGTGCACAGAGACTCCTCCTGATTCTCTGAAGGTTTTGATGATATTATGGACTGTAGATGGTGGGATCTTCAACATGCAATTTTACGTGGAGAAATATTTTTTCTGAAATGGTTACATTAATTTTTAGATGCAGTTTTTTACAAACTGGTGAACCTCTGCCCATTTTTAAATCTAGGAACTGTTAGGATTAAGATTAATTTAGAGAACTGTTTAACTGTTAAAACTAAATCTTATGGCATGTAAGAATGCAGTCTCTTCATGATGGTGAGTCCTCAGTTTTGCTGCTTTATGACCTATCGACTGGGACCTTCTGACTTCCTGACCTGCTGTCTTCCAAGGAAGTTTGGGACTTCCAGATAAAAAGTTTGTTTATTATTCTGGACTGTAAGACTGGAGAGCTGTTGGCCATCTGGACTCAAAGACAAAGAGCCATAAAGCTCAGAAGAATGCAAGGATCTGCCTCCCTGGATCTTTTAAGAACTGAGACAATCTGACATTCGGGCTGCATTCCCTGGCATCTCTGTGGTGTTAAGGCAATGCATCATCGGCTGATTAAAATATTCTGCATGGCATATTGAATCTTTGTATTCATGATTGTATATTAAACTCTTTAATTGACCTTTGTTTCTAGTCTTGTTAATGGCACCAGATAAAAGAACACTGAGAATAAGAACTCTGCCATTCTAAAATGCTCTTTTCAGACGCAGTCATTACTAGTCATTAGTGACCTGTTGTCAATTAACTTAATTGGTTGTCAAATCCTCTTCCATTTGTTTTTAATTTGCACCATTAATTTTTTTTGTTTCTTTTGCCTTTCGTTACCCTTCTTCCAACTTTTTTGAAATGTGTTACTACTGCCATTAAAACGAGCTGATATTTTCCACAAAATGGTAAAATGTGTCAGTTTCTGTTGGGAGCTATGGGAATATTGGTTTTGAGATCTGCACATCATTGCATTTTACAGTGTCCCAACTCTTTTGAAATTGGAGTTGTATAAACCAATCCATAATTTAATGGCAGTAACAAACTCAAAATGTGTGAAGACAGGAAGAAGAAAAAATAAGGCAATAGAATCAGCAAACAGAGCTACCAAGAAAGCAAGTACAGCTCTTATCGCAAGCATTTTGAATGTCAGTCAAACTGAGCTCAGGTGAGATAAATGCAGTTTACCTCGTCACCAAGGAGAAAACCTGAGGAAACCAAAAAGTCACAGCTTGAACTTTGTAGATTTTGGTGGTGGAATAGCATGATAACTACAACATCCATCCATTATCCAAACTCTTTTAGTCCTACACAGGGTCATGGGGGATAACTACAACAATGAAAGTAAATCCAGCTACAACCACTTGTGCAACGGTTGCAGTCAGTGAGAAATAGATTTCTCAAAAAGAGACTGCTGACTGGCCGACAGACACAGCAGCAGCAGCTAAACCAGCACTCACCACAGTGTGGCGCTCTCCCAGTCATACTGGTGTACTGACCAGTCGACTGCTCTATATCCTAACCAGTGAGATAGGGATGCTTTGTTGCATCTAATCAAACCAGGAGACATGTGTCCTCTGGACAGATGAGACACCTCATATGCCTAGACATAATATAAATGCATAAATAATTCAGTTTGGGAATATGTTTTGTCCTTTTGGTGCATCTAATTATAAGACTTGATATTTACCTTTTTTTTAACTTTATGTCCTGAGAAGTAAAACCCCATAATTGAAAGAGGCTGTACTTTCATGTTCTATGAACCATCGATCATATCTTAAATTACAAGCTGTTGCCAACTTAACGCTTTTGTGACTTTTCAGACGACCCTGGCAAGTGTTTGGTTTGAAAATTTCTAATCTGAAAAGGGTTCCGTCTTCAGTAATGATTCTAATGTGCTCACTCACTGCAGGAAAATAAGGCTCGTCTTGCAAAAGGTTTTTGGATTTAAAGACATATATGTATTTCTCTGGTGCCTTGTTTGCTAAATTTACTTGATACATTGAAATAGTTCAACACCCACAATTAAACCCAAATGAAAGAAGCTGCTCACGGATATTTGATCTTGAACAGAACTTACATCAATCACCATGTCTCAATCAAAAGTGTACAGTTAGAAATACAGACGGGAGTGTCGAGTCTGCAGCTGAATTTAAAGGGTGGTTGAATCGGGGGTGATTGTGGGGCATACACAGCAAATCAGATACGTTTGCACTGTAAAACATAATGCTACAGCAAAGCATATAAATAAATCAAAACCATGCAACACTGCAACACAATCTTTATTACCAGTTTGTTGATAAAGTGGATAGCTGCAAAAGCGCAGAGGCTGTTTGCAGCTAGCATGAGTCCATTTAGGTATGGCTCGCAAAGCTGCAGCAACAGTCAACTGAAATTGTTCATGTGTGATTTTACTAGTACGTAACAAGACAAATATGAATAAAACAAACATGATTTAAAAAAAACAATCATTAAAAATGTCTTGTGTTCTGTCTTAGGGTTGGGTGTGTCGTGCTTTCTTTGTTTTCTAGGTTTGGTTTTTCTTTTTATGAGTTTCTTCTTCTCTTTATTTTACGTTGAAGGCCTGTCTTGTCCTTGGGGTGTTCTGATTGTTTGCACCTGTGTCTCGTTTCTCCCCTGGGTTATTTAAGTCTTGTCTTTCCCCTCTTCCCGGTTGGTTCGTCTGTTGTTTCTCCCTTCCGGTTAGTCTGCTGTTTTTTTGTCCCTCCTGTCTGGATTTTTGCCGTCTGTGTGTTCCTTCCCCGCTGTCCTTTTACCTCCTGGAATTTTGCCTTTTTGTTAAATAAAGAACTTTTTGTTGGACACAACTGCCTCCCAATCTCCCACATTTGGATCCTGAGCCTGAAACCTAGAGAGTGACGATAAACACACTAAATGAACACATTTCAAATCATTGTTTTGCTGAGATGGCTGGTCGATTTGAGTTATGTCAGTGTGTAATCTGTGTAATGTTTTACGTAATTATGCAATGACATCATCACACTATGGCATCACAACCTCATTTCACAACTTTTAGCAACAAATAGATCCACCTATAGCAACATCTCCTGAAAATTAGTTGGCAACAGTGATGACAATATCCCTATCCCAGATGATGGGGATATCAATTGACTTTGTAAATCACCTGTTCAGGGGTCTACAAAAAAGCTAAGGATTTCTGGGACCCTGCACCAAACAGTCATGAAGTGGTACTGAACTTCAGGGCACTTCTGCTTTGACTTCTCTTTTTAAGTTGAGTGGCTACATTCACTTTTCATGTATAGTCTTTGTTTTTAATCAGGTGTGAAAAGGCGTCCTGCCCAATAACTGCCATCTACAAACAATCATTTGAATAACAGATGAGATATGATCCTTGCATCTATTCACTGTGAATGGGTGGCCTGTGCAGGCTGACCAGCGGAGGCAGCTTCAGCGACAGGCCAGGATCTGTACGAAAGAGTCAGGGGGGATCAGAGCTTAGAGGGAGGCCACAGTGTCTGCAGCCTACAGTAATCTTGGATCAGAGAGTTAGGTCCCTCAGTTTCTCCCACTCACTGTGGGGATTAGAGACTGAGCTGACCACCCTGATGAAACACTTGCACTATGTGAGGACTGACAGACCTGATAAGGTTATTTTGGGGTGTGGAAACAGACCAGATAAATCTGAAGAATTGAGAGCTTCTAATGAAAGCGCAAATTTTAGTAAACAATTTAAGACGTGGAGGGATTCAATAAGTTGTAATAATTAAATTAAATTTGTCTCTTTATACCACAGAGACACCAATGACCGTCTTGGCATGGTCGTAAAATGACAGAGGTAGAACTATGGAGGGATACTTTGAATGAAAGGCAAACATTCAAGCTCCATTCCCAGAAAAGTTGCAAGGTTTGGTATAAAAAGCAAAAAGTTAAATCATCTGAAGCTTTATCTCGGAGAAACAAGTGCAAAGGAAATGATTTTCGGTATCTTCCCTGACCAACTTCCTTGTGTTGATGAAAACAAGCATACATAATGATTGCACCAAGCAACCGTCAAAGAACTGGGAGTTTTAATTCATGACAACAGCACCTGGAATACATTCTGTCCCCAAAACAAATATGAAATGAAATTCTACCCTGCAGAAACTTCTGAGCCTCCCATTAATCGGTACCCCAGTGTCCTTGTACTACTGCAGAATAGGGATGTAACGATATAGAAAATTTGATATCTCGATTACAGTGACCAAATTATCATGGTTTACAATATTATCGCGGTATTCTTCATTACTGTACAAATGTCCAAAAAACACATACATTTAAATAATTTCACAAAATCTTGTGATTTTCTTGTCATACTAAAACATCAGAAGCCAAAATTTTAGCAAAAGGAAACTTTGAGATTAAAAGGGCAAACAACTGGCACAGAAAGAGGTTTTATTTTAAACTAGAAAAGCACTCGGAGAGCACAGACCTCCACCAAGTGCAACAATTCCCCCATATAGCGATTTACAGATTGCGATAAAATCTGCGTTGTGGATCAGATCCGGATCAGCCTTTGAAATTTGATAGAGGTACCCATCGTCCATCCCTGAGTCAAATTTGATGAGTTTTGGGCAATAATTAACTGAGATATTGAGAAACAAAATTTTCCGCCCCATTGACCGCAATGGTATCGAAAATTTGAAAGTGATCCAGAGTCCAGGATTTCTTCTGGATCACTGCCAAAATGAAATCAGTTTTTTATTTTTCACATTTCCGACAACTCCTGAAAATTTCATCAAAATCCATCCATAACTTTTTGAGTTATCTTGAGCAGAGAGAGACAGATAAACGCCACCAAAAACATAACCTCCTTGGTGGAGGGTAATGAACAAAATAAATAACAGGAACAAAGCTTATTTGTCTGCTGCAAATTTAAATAAACACTTTAACAACCATAGTAGGTCAAAATATGCAAACAATTATCAGAAACAAAAATTATAGTGCGAGTTCAAATGAAATAAACTTCGGACTTTAAGCTGAACCCTAAATACATATAAATGTGCAAATAAAGAAACAGTTGTTTAGGAGCCAAATATGTTGTTATGAATTGTAGTTCACTCTGTGTGTCTGTGGGTGTCGCTGTGTTGTTACCTGAGGGTCAGGTATAAAGGTAGCTGCCTGTTATTGGTTAGCTGTTTGACTCGGAAGGGCAAAAGGTCTTTGACCGCTGCCGGTCAAAAACTGCTGGCGTTATGGTTTTCAGATCAGTTAATGGAATAAATTAATATTTTAACTGCATCAGAAGAACATCGTTCCAGTCCTTTTTCGATCAACACACAACGGTAACGTTTATGAAATGTGTGTGTTAGCGAAGCGCTTCGAAAAGGTTACTCTAGGTCAAACATCTCACTAGCTTGAAGCATTAGCCTTAGCTCCTTCAAGTCACTTGTACGAATTACAATAAAATGTAAACAAGTGCTCTGCAGACAGGATAATTGTCCTCCACCAGTTGTCCCTCTGCATTCTTAAAAAAAAAAAAAAAAAAAAATGTCCAGACCTCAGATTTCGTCCTTTTAGTGGGTTGGTGAATGGCCTGCATGCTATCACCACTTTCCGCCATGCTAACGTTACGATGCCGATGTTACAAACTACATATTCACGCGAGCCACTCGCAGACTTGAATGAGGCTGATATTACATATCCCGGTAATCGACCGCGATAATGAGATGAAGTCAAACATAAACGGTAATCGTTATCGTGTAAAATTTTACCACGCTTTACTGTAATACCGGTAACCGTTCCATCCTTACCGCAGAATAGTGTTTAGTGTTTTTAGCTGCCTTGTAATACCTCTCTTCTTTCTTCAGCATACTTTATCTTTGCCATTCCTGTTTTATTTTTGAAAATGCAGGTCCCTTGTATGACTTCTACTCCATATTCTAAATTAATGTACACGTGCATTTACGCTGCCTATTTTGAGGGAATGACAACTGACAATGATAATTCTGCTTCTACACACCACTCTATAGGTACCTGGATGATGCCCATGCTACAGTCAGAAAAGTGGTTGTGGAATACTAGACACCTGACACCATCAGTGATTGTCATCTTATCAATTTAGAAGTTATGGAAGACTTATCTGCCTTGTTTGTTTTCAGTCATAAAGATGAAAGCCACTGATGTCAAGGCAAGAAAGCTCCTCACGATGCATGAAGGGTTTCACCCCTTGTTCAGTGCCAAGAGAATGTACACAAAGATAAAGGAGGGAAGTCGAGGATTAGTGAGCCTCAAAGCTACCATCCAAGATGAAACAACAAAGATCCAGATATAAATGCAGAGGACGGCTGCCAGTGATGAGCTGCTGAGTGTATGTCTTTGGCAGCAGAAATCCAGTGAGGAGGAAAGAGAAAGGGAGGTGTCATGTACCACCAACAGATTGAAGAAGTAGGTGACAGGGGGAAGTCCTACCAGTGGCGGGAAAAAGCTGGGCTAAAGACCAGCACAGACCTATTTATCATAGCCACACAAGAAGAGGCCTTGAGGACAATAGCGTCAGAGGCAAGGGTCTACCATCCAGCACATGGTAATGGACCATAAGATACCAGAAAAGGGACATCACAACCAAGTTGATGGAATTGTGTAGAGCAGGGGTGCCCAATCCTGGTCCTCGAGAACCCCTATCCAGCAGGTTTTAGATGTTTCCCTGCTTTGGGACACCATGATACAAGTGGCTATGTCATCAACAGACTTGTGCAGACTTTGATGACAACCTGATAACAACCATTAATTAGAATCAGGTGTGTTGAAGCTGGGAAAACTCTAAAACATGCTGGATAGGGGCTCTCGAGGACCAGGATTGGGCACCCCTGGTGTAGAGGAACATTTGAACTAAGTAGGGGCTGCAGGTGTCGTGGTTTGGGTCGGCCATGGCATCTCTTCTTTGTTTTCTGGTGTGGGTTATTCTTGACCTCCTTGTCTCTGGTTAACTTTTCCTGTTTTACGTTGAAGGTCTGTCTTGTCTTTGTGTTCACCTTTACTTCCTCCTAGTAATCCCCATGATTGTTGGCACCTGTCTCTTAATTGTTCCGTTGTGTATTGAAGTCTCATCTTTTCCTTTCAGTTTGCTGGTTTGTCTTCCTGATCCTAGCTGTCTTTGTTCCCCCTTGCTGCCTTGCTGTCCCTCTCCGTGGGATTATTAAGTTTCTTTTGGTATCTTGGAATTAATAAAGGACATTTTGTTGGAATCTCCTGACTCTTCTACATTTTTGGGTCCTCCGTACAAAACACCATGGCACCAAATCCTGAAGCCAGAATGGGAGATATCTCCAAGATAGTGGAGAATGAAAAAGCAAAACTTCTCTGGGATTTCCAGATTCAGACTGATAAACTGGTGATGGCTGATCAACCAGTGGTCGACAAAGCGGCGGCAGTGATAGATGCGACAATCCCAAGCAAAAGCAACATCAAGAAGAGGGAACGCGAGAAGCTGGGAAAAAAAAATTCACATTTTCTGGTAAATTAATGTTGAAAACCAGTAAATTCCACTTAAAAAAAAAAAAAAAAAAAAATCACTGTTGGTTATATTTTGGTGTGCCCTGAGCACAAAATGTTGCATAAAACCATTGGGCACATATGGTGATTTTCCCATGATGGATGGGGAAAAAAAAGGAAAAAATCTCAGAGTCACAAGGAAAATCCAGGGATTGTCCCTTTGCAAAATAAAGTAGGAGGGAAGCGATTTGGTGGCTCCATGTTGCAGCGTCCTCGTTAGACAGCTAACCTTGCAGATCTTTACATACTAACTCTATGTTGTGTCTTACACCCTGCATAGTTAATATGCAACACTTTTGAAATGTGTTTCATTTTTCATCCTTTCAAACACATTCGCTGTGCTTCTCATTTTAGGCATGCAGCGTTTCCTCTCACTCACAAACAGCTAAGCACATCAGGTGCCGTCAAGGTTTCAGCGTCTCAGACAAGGACACTTCAACACATGGAGGCGACAGGGAACCTTCCAAGTGGTGGATGAGTTCGTACCCACCTGAGCGACGGTGCCCCGTAGAGACGCACCGGCGGAACCAAGCTAGCTTGCCCGACTGCACGATGCAAATCTCAGCCCAAGCTCATCGTCGCCAGCGTGTCAGTTTGCAGCTCAGCGGTTTTCGTTTCCCGCAGTGAAGCGGATTTCGGAAATGGCAGCGCGCAGATGGCAGAAGGTGAAGAGAGGGCGACGTTGAAATGTGCTGCCAGTTGGAAGGCTTAAACCAGGAATTAACATCCAGCGAGTGGCTATGCTGAACTTTTTTGAGGTGTTTGGCAACACTCTTAACTAAAATGACATTGCTACTCTCATCAGAGCTCGAGGTCTCACTGTGTTCATCATTTTAAAACTAATTTAAAAAGTGCCAATTTTCCTGAAGTTTTTTGGCTCCTCCTACTCATGGTCTCCCAGAGTTTATGCTCTTAGTCACGGGATCATTCCACTGCGCCTCACATGTTTAAAATGCTGTTTTGTTGCATCCAGCCATGCAATTTTTACAACAGCTTTCAGATTTGTAAAACATTACTTGGTTAGGTTGAGGGAAAAATACCAGTAGATGTAGTCTCTGCTGATGTGCCTTGACTTGTCTACCTGTTATCCAAATATGTGGAAGGTAATTTTCTTGCATTGAATGACACAAACATTCACAATGTCTGCTTCCGTGTGGAGCGGTACGGTGCTGTGGCCCTGCCTCAGGTCTCCGCCTGTCACATTTTTAAGCTCACTATTCAGGTGGAAGCCTGCCTTTCTTTTATCTCTGGTCTTGGTGGCACAAAACATGCAACAAAGCACCTGGAGCACGTTAATAAACCTAAATTCCCTGCGCATCTGCACCTAAGAGAAATGTTGTGAGAAAACACAGCCCACCAACTTCTAATTAGACCATAAGGGCATGTTTTTTTTTCTTTTATTATTATTCCAAAACTTTAAAAAGATCACCATCGGAAAAACTACTGGTATCAAAAAAGCACTGGAAATAGTCAGAGTTTGATGCACTAGTCTATTTAACAAAGCACAGGAAACAGGCTTGTTTGTTCTGCTCTTTCACCCACCTCTTCCAGTTCAGCATCCTCAGGTTGAACTTGACTGTATCCAGGTGAAAAGCTCTTGGGCAGCCTGGGCTCACACATTCATCTGCTCTGTGACACTATTGAAATGGACAAATTCATACCGCATACCTTAAATTTAACTCTAGTGCCTTAATACACTTAGTCAATGTGATACATTGTTATTTAATTTGATACATTCCATAATACTTGTGAATAGCAGTGGGTACTGTATAAACGGTATACAGTACAGATGCTATAAATGTAGCTAACGGTAGAGATTTTTACAATACCGGCCTACTGCGATTGCACAAGTTGATAATGTCAAGCTGTGCCTACTTAGGTCGAAGGTGAATGTGAAAACAAGGCAGCGGTTGCAAACGTGGAGCGAGGTGAGGAGGAGGAAGTACTAATAAAAAAGACCTGTGCAACGTTGGTCACTTTGTACGACAAAAATAATCAGAGGTGGATTTATATTACAAATGCCGTTAATGCATACTTGTGTAAATTCATGGCGCCATTTCTTACAGTGGAGAAAAGTGGCTTTAGGAACATGATAAAGACACTTGATGGACGCTACGAGTTAGCAAGCCGCAAGTACTCTAGCCCAGTGATTCCCAAAGTGTGGGCTGCGGCCCCCTGGTGGGCCATTAAGATACTGCAGGTGGGCCAAGAGCGGTCATTTAAAAAAAAATCAAATATGTTTTAAATCCTCGATTTCAATGTGAAATTGGAGACAATAAAGGCCAAGATCTTCCTCTGTTGTCATTGGAGCTGTGTTTAAAGGAGTTCCCACAGTTCAAAGACCTAAATATGCTTTTGTCATGACGGTACAATCATACTGCACTGGTACATAATTTGAAGATTCTGAATATTAAAGTTGAGGATTTTTTGTATCATTGGATGCTTCTTTTATTACTTTCGCCAAGGAGGTTGTGTTTTTGCCGGCGTTTATCTGTCTGTTTGTTTGTCTGTGTACAAGATAACTCAAAAAGTTATGGATGGATTTTGATTAGATTTTCAGGAGTTGTCAGAAATGTGAAAAGGAAGAACTGATTTCATTTTGGCTGTGATCCGGAAAAAATCCTGGATTCTGGATCACTTTCAAATGTTCGATAGCATTTTTGGGTCAATGGGGCCAAAAATTTTGTTTCTCAATATCTCTGTTAATTATCGCACAAAACTCATGAAATTTGACTCAGCGACTGACAATGGGAACCTCTATCAAATTTCAAAGGCTGATCTGAATCTGATCCAGAACGCGGATTTTATCGCAATCTGTAAATCGCTATATGGGGGAATTGTTGTGCTTAGCAGAGGTCTGCACTCTCCAAGTGCTTTTCTAGTTTCAAATGTTTTTAAATTACTGTAAAATATTTATTGATTTAAAGAATATGTAAAAGTAATAAAACAAACCAGTTAAGTGTTATTCTACTGTCATCTTAACTTAACGTGACAAGTGTCACCTTATTTGTTGACCCCTTACATTAATACTGAAATGTCGCCTTTAGTCTTGTATATTGATCAAAGTGGTGTTTAAAGGTTTCCGTGGGCCACAGAGATTTTTCACATTTCAGATTGGGCCTTGGTATTCTGAAGTTTGGGAACGGCTGCTCTAGCCAAACTGAAATGTACGGCAAAGTCCGCCAGCAAGTAGAGAAAGATGTTGCAAGCATAACTACTAAACTACTACGGACTTGTGGTCGAGTTGCACAATGGAGCCTTACATTAGTCTCACAGTCACTTCATCAATGAAGAGTGGAAGTTGTGCAGCAGATGCCTCCAGACAGTATATTTCCCTGAGGCTCATATAAGTGAACTGGTGTGTGTGTGTGTGCATGTGTGTGTATTTACAGAAGAAAGGATTATGTATCGCAATATATATCGTTACTGCACATGCTTTAGATTATACCACAATATAGATTGAAGCCATATTGCCCAGCCCTACTTGTAAATCATTTCAGTGTAGTGTTATATTTTATAGTAATAATACTGTGGTGAGTCAGTAGTAATCCATTTCTTGGTAATATAACACACGCAATCATGTCAGTGGTAATATTACATAAACTGCAACGCTCCAGGTTTTTCTCCAGGCCTTCTTGGCTTAACTGAATGTTTTACCATTTTGATTGATGATTACTTGATTTGGACCCTTGATCACCATGGATGCTAATGCATCGTTCAGTAAACACAATGATGGACGTCATGTCCTGCTAAAGATAGCCAGAGACAGTTCAGTGTCTGAAACTGGATCACTGAATTAGCCTTTGTGTTCAACAATTACGACGTAAGGAGAAGTAATACATTCATCCGGGAAGAAAGCATGCAAGCTTTGCTAAATGCAGGTCAAGATGCAGGTACACCGACAGTGGCACGAACACTTCAATGTTCAAGACAGAAACTTTGACTCCTTCAAGCTTCTGACTGCAGATAATAATCCAACAATGACAAATCACCTACAAATGAATCAGAAATGTGATAGTTTAGTTCAGGTCAATCCAGCTGTGTTGTTCCAATTCACGACAAAAGCCAACAAAACCAGTTTAGAACAAAAGCTAACAAGTTCAAGGCATTCCAGCTCAGTCCCATTTTATATATATATATATATATATATATATATATATATATATATATATATATATATATATATATATATATATATTATATACATAAGTTTATTCCAGTGACATCCAGTTTGTTTTATTTTCAACATAAATCCATTAAAGATGCAGATTAATCTGATACAATACAGTTGATATTCATCAAATATTCAATACAAGAGCAGAACCTGATAACTGAAGGCCCCCCCCCCCCCCCCCCCCCCCCGTAACCCTGCAGTCTGAGAGCAAAGTGCCCTGTTGGGATCAAATGGAAGTATGAGGTCTTTAAGATAAGAAGGATCTGGGCTCTGAAGGGCTTCATATGTGAGGAGAAAAGATGTATTCTGTTGTGGTTATGACAGGAAGCTAATAAAGGGTAGCTAAAATTAGAGAAATATGAGCTTCATCAGAACACTCGCTGCAACAGTTTGGACCAGCTGGAGGCATTTCAGAATAATTATGGGACAGTCTAATAATAAGGAATTACAGCTGCCTCATGTTGTGGTAACAAAGGAACGTCACTCTCAGACAGGATGTTTCTTCTCTTTGGCAAAAATACAAAAGAGACAGAGGGTCGTCCTGGAAATATGTTGAGAGTGAATTATAAAAGTCTGTCATTCACTCAGAAGTCATCTGGGCCTTTGTGTCTTTTTTTTATATTTTTCCTTGGCCAGCCTTATATTTCCAAATCATTTTTTTTTTCATAACTTCACTGCTTCTTTTGGTGCTGCACACTCAAAAACTAACATTTTACAACCCTCACAAATAACAGCACAGTGAAGCAGCTCAGCGTTTCCATTTGTCACCGGTTTAAATGTGCTCACTCCAGAATAAGATGGATGTCGGTCCCCATCCAGTCAAAAAAAAAAAAAAAGAAAAAAAGAATTTTGTGTTTTTCTAACTGTTAATTATGATCATTATTAATGATTCCTCCTCTGATAGTGTATCATTTATCATTTTCCACACTAATGACATGACCTTCCCCCAGATCTGCTAAAGCTGCTATTTAGGGATAGCGGGTAGCGGGAGGGGCGTTCCCCTGCAAAGAATGCAATCTTCCACCTTGCTAAACCCGCTATCCCACCTGCGCTACCCGCTACATTATGCATAGATAGATAGATAGATAGATAGATAGATAGATAGATAGATAGATAGATAGATAGATGTACTTTATTGATCCCAAACTGTGAAATTGCAGTGTAGCGGCAGCAAGACTTACACAATAAACACAATATTAAATAGCAATATAAAAGAACAAAGTATTCCTATTTACAATATAATTATAAGACACATATAAAAACACACACGAGCAATAAAATAAGTGTAAGTACAAAGTACAGCAAATAGTGCAATGAGCTGCAGGTGCAGTGAACTGAAGGTGCATTGAATTAAGGTGCAATATGTGTTATGAACAACAGAAAAAACATCAGGCAAGAGTCTTATTGTACAGTGCAATGGCATGTGGCAAGAAAGATTTCCTGAAGGAGTGGTTAGGGGGCATTCCACCTGTTAAACCAATCAGTGCGTCAGCAGCCATTACCTTTAAGAGCAGGTTGTGCTACCCGCAAACCGCTATGGAGCATCTTTTCATCTAGATCGGAGCAGCTCTCATGCGTTAATTCCAGAGGTAGTGCCGTTTGCGCACGTCCACATGTGACCAGGTGGATGCACATCGATGCTATTTGGACGCCTACTTGCACGCGCCGACATGCGGGTTGCAGGTGGTTGCAAGATACTGAGTTTGCGGAAAGAGCAAAAGACACGCCCATTGCCACACCTATGATGTGAGTAAGGGAGTCGGCATAATGGGTAGCGGCTTTAGCGAGCGGAAGATTGCGTTAGCAGGGGTTCCTTACCCACAATTTGCGGGTAGCGGCTACTGGGAAGTGTACGAAACCCCTCCATTCAAAATCATCCAGGAATGATCCAACATTTTCCTCCTGAACTGCTGCTCACACATTCCCATGCAACACTTCACATCCTTGTGTACTTTTGTGCTCCTTGCTCCTTTCATCTCCGCAGGCCCAAAGTTGCCTTTTCTACCTCCTCCCAGTCTGTAGCCTCCTCCCAAACCAGTGAGGAGTGATGCCAAAAATAACTATTCAGCACTGAGCAAAAAAGACAAACACATAAGTCAGTATAAATACTGTGTTATATTGCTTCAGCTGCAGAAACACGCTCAGAGGTTTCTGCATTACCTGTTCATATTTTTCCAATAAGTGACCTTTCTAGTGGTGATGGTGCTGCACTGATGCTGACTCGTGGCTTTGTTTTTGCTTGTTTCCCTGAAATCTGCAATCTGCTGAGATGAACTCTGACAGCTTCCTAACCAATTCCTGTCCAGTCACGATGAAGTGTCATGTTTGGTTTGGAGTCGGAGTGCTTCCAGGCTAAAAGAAGAGTAGCTCCAGGCGTAAATGCACGAGTAAACACTTGACAATTAGTGTCGTTTACACGGACAACGATACTCAAATATCAATCAGATGAGAATGAGAAACTAGGATGGAAACAGAGAGCTGTGAAACCAACCAGCCTTTTCATGTTGCACTTCTGAGGATTAAAGGAAAAATAAGTAGCACTTAAAACTTAGGAGTCTCAAGCTAACGCTAGAGGACATTCAGGCTACAGATAAGAAAACATTAGTTTTTATAGATGCACATGTTCTCATGAAGGAGGTGGTGTGCCACAGATCAAACTATGCTCTTTACAGTGTAAATGTGGAATGACATGAGCTGCTTAGTTGGAATGTTGTCTTATTTAGAATAAAGTCGATATTTAGGGTGAATTCCAATTCCTCCCTCATCCCACAATCTCAAAAATGCGTGCTCCCGCAAAGTGCGAAGTGCAAGAGTCCAAGATTCTCCGGTACCCCCCTTGGGAGTAAGGGCTACTCAGAAGGCATTGCGTATTTTCACCAAGACGTCTTCGAAAAGGATGGTGCCGAAAAAAGCTAGCTACAAATGTAAGTATTTTCGTAGTTAATAAAAGATATAAATGTTACGGAACCATATGAATAACCATATGAATTGTCATCGTTTTCTTAACAGACTGGACGTAGCTAGTAAGGTCGCCCCCCGCAGTCTATAGACGTAACTGCACTCAAGAGGTTTCCCATTTCTAAGTCACAAGATAGCCTTTATACCTACTTTCAAGGGCAAAGATTGAGGGTTAAAGGAGGAATTGGAATTGGCCTTTAGACTATTGTCATTTATGTAAATGTAGTCAGTGACTAAAACACGTTCAAGTCTCTCGTTTACACAGCAGACTCCTCCTGTCACTTCTCATGGGCTCCTCTGATGGTTTTGTGAGCTGCAGCTGGCAGGTCAAAATTGTTTATTTCACCCCAAATCATTTGTTCTTGTATTAAAGAAAAGAGTAGTGTCCTTTTATCTGAAAATATAAAACTGGTGTCGACACTACTTCAGTGAGTTAAACCTAAATGCAGTTTGTAAGTGCAGCTGTGGCATGATGTCAATGGACAAAACAGAAGACATTTAGAAAAGGCAATGCAGTTGCTCAGATTTACTTCATGATCTGGATTCTGTTGAAATGATTTGGATTGACTGAACTGGACTGAACTGGAATTAACTGGATTGGCCTTAACTGGACTGGAATTAACTTGTTTTATGTGTTAAGTGCCTTGAGATGACATATGCTTCAAACTGGCGCTGTACAAATAAACTGAACTGAATTGAGCAAAACTGAAATTTGTTCTTCTGGGCCACCAAGTCTATCGTGTGACCGATACTGAAAGATAAGAAAACAGACAAATCTTAACGACTCTGTCAACAGCAGTATTGACATGGAGCAACAAGCGCCACTGGCTTTAAGATCAGTGCAAGCTGTCATGCAGATAATTTCTGCATTTAATAATGTCACAACTGCCACCATGAGCCGGAGGAAGCTATAATGGGTACAACCTCCTACAAAGACTTCAGCGGTTTTCAGCCATGCTTGAAACACTGATTTCAGATGAGACCACT
This sequence comes from Hirundichthys speculiger, assembly GCA_018398805.1. Taxonomy (NCBI): domain Eukaryota; kingdom Metazoa; phylum Chordata; class Actinopteri; order Beloniformes; family Exocoetidae; genus Hirundichthys; species Hirundichthys speculiger. The sequence goes on along the minus strand of JAGFBZ010000778.1, from coordinate 892,731 downwards.
GAGAACAAGTGCATGCTGGGATACTACAGGACTGTGAGCAGGGATGGTGATGTGAATTTATGGTGGTAGAAACGGGAAACTGGTTAGTTTAAACTGTTTTTCACTGTTGAATGTGAAGATGATCGTATGTCTGCACTGTTCTAAAGAGCCTTAAGGAGTTAATGATGGGAAATTAGGCCACTTTATTGAAAATTGAAAAATGAAAATAATATCAACTGTTGCCTATGGAATCACAGAAGACAGATGCAGAAGAGCTAAAGTTTAGGGCCAGATATTTTATTTTCACTGAGCAGCTGAAACACAAATGTATGTGGAGATAATGACATTACTTCATTTATCAAAACTGGCAGCTACCAAGATTTTTTCTCGGACTATTAATTCCTCCCTTTAGGGTCATTGCTGCGCGGCTGGCAGTCTCTGGAACGTTAACTGGTACATTTATTGAATTATGACACAACGATCTCCACATTTAACAGCAAACCTCACCGTCTGCACCTGTAGATGTAACATCTCTCACAAATCAACCACGAGATCATCATGAATGATCTCTATGATCACTGAACGTGTGCTGATTAAACTCTTTTACGACTGACACCCGCCTCATAACACAAAAGACATACTGTTTTTTCACCTTATTTCACCTGAAGTCCATCAGTTCTGAAAAATCGTCTTGCTCATAGCTACCGTTATTGTTGTGGGTAACAACAAAATGCATTATGGGAGATGTAGTTTATTGCCAATATGTGCTTTAAAGCAGTGTAAGCTAATTTTAAGTCTTAAAATGTTGGTTTAAAATTTAAGCCAATAATGCCCAAGCTCTCAAGGGCCACATAAAATGATGTGGCGGGCCACATTTAGCCGGCGGGCCTTGTGTTTGACATAAACTGATAAATGAAACACATAAAGCCAGTTGGAGAAGAGTGAAAACGTCTTTACCCTTGATAGAAAGTTGACCTCCTCCAACAGCTGCTTGACAATTTTACCAAGGTAAAATTCACAAGGAAACTTTCCAAAGACGCCTGTTTCTTACTCATTTTGCTAGCTGGGTCAAAATCTGGCGCTCAAGTGACCGAGATGTAATAGAGAGAATCCGGTCATTTTTTCCAAAATAAAAATTTTTCAAAAATAAAAGCTCATTCAGACTCATACAATAAATAAAACTTAAATAGCTATATTTTTCTTGTGCGGCCCAGTACTGATTGATCCACAGCCTGGTACCGGTCCGCGGCCTGGCGGTTGGGGACCACTGATGTACAGTATAAAAACACAGTAAGCTTTAACGTGATTTGAGTTTTCTTCCACGAATTTCAAACCTTGACAGCCATGAGATAAATCCACGAAAACCTTTGTGCTGCAACTGACAAACAAAACAATCAGAGCTCGGAAATGAAGTTTTCTGAATCAAAAGCGACGGCGGCTTAGTTACTAGCTGGACGTGCTTTGTGGGTGTTGGCAACATTAGCGCTGATGAAGGAGCCTGATGTGTTCTCACATTAAGACAAATAAATACATGGAAAATGAAATCATTTAGCAGGACAATTATCCACAACCTCCTGTCAAAGCAGTAAAATATCTTTCCAGCCTGGTGAGCTGTAATGTCCTTAACGAACTTGAGTCCGCTAAGATTCAGTCCAGAAACAGGACTGAAACTTTGATTGTTGCGTCTACAAGAGTTGGCTCTGGGACGTTTCATTTACGAAGTACAGTAATCGAATAACCTCACTGCAACATTTCTCTTCCAAAGCCTCAATTACATCCACATCCCTCCAACGTGGAACATTATTCTGGTTTCTCCCTCGCCCCAAAAGCGCATCATCGTCGTCTTTCTTTACGCCCTGCCTGTTCTCGTTGACTGAAGGAGCCTCGGGCATAAATTGCTATATCCCGTGAAAATTCCAGTTGGGATGTCATATTAATGATCAAACGTAAACGTGTTTGCATAATGCAGCTCAAGTCAGTGTTCTCCACAGTTTAATTTGATTACTGCTAAATCCGAATATGACCTTGTTCAGGCGAAGGTGATCGGGAAACCTTGGCTACGGGGTCTAATTCAGCGTAAGGTCTTAATTGAGTTATCGTAATATTGCTGTGCATGTAAATATACCCTCTTCCTCTTGTCTAGTCTGCTTTAACGTGCCATGACGTTTTTTTTTTCTTCTTCAGTCTCCAAGTGCACCACAGAGACTGCGATAACTACACCCTCTTGGCTCCTCCGACCTCTCTCAATGACAGCATCACATACAGTAAGACATCACGGAAGAGATCTGTACGAAGAATGCAGATGACCTCCAGATAAGTCTCGTCAGCGTCGCTGTTTTACACCGCCGTGTCACCCTTAATAAGCCTCGGATTTGACCCTGCCAGAAATGCAAGCAAGTGCCACAGTCTTGACAACATGTAAAACAGCAGAAAAGTGTCAGGAAACAAATTCAATTTATGCGTTGTGGAGTTATTACTATGCATGGAGAGAGACGCTGCCTCGGCTAAAAGCTTATGCAGCACGCAGGAGGATCTGGCAGGAGGGCGGAAAAAGTTCTCGCGAAGCTGCCGCATGACAACTATATCCTCCTTTGGCCCTTTTCTTGTGAGTTAGCTGTCACTGGAAGGCAGCGCTGTGAACGACACAGTCGGGGAGGTGTACACGTTTGATTATTTCAGAGGGGGAGCTCAATGAACGATCAAAGTAAAGAGAGAGAAACCGCAACCCGCGAGGAAGAGACATGTTAGAGATACAAATGGGGTAATCGTTCTATTCTCAGTTTCCAGTCTGGAATATTATCTTATTTCATCTTTCCAAACTGTTTTTCTCACCCCCTCTTTTTTTTGTTGTTTTTTAGGAGGAAAAGCAAAAAAAAAAAAAAAAAAAAAAAAAAAAAAAAAAAACTTTATGCATTTTTCTGAGCCTCAGGGCCACCATGGTTGCAAATACATTTGACATTTCCACCAGTGTAATAAAAGTGTCCAAAGGATGAAGAGAACTACTGACATTTATGGTAATAGAAAGAGCGGCAGGCAACGCTCTGTACGAGCTTGACCTCATCTCAGGAAGGGAGTTGACTATGCATTGCTTTTTGAAGTGGCCACGTAAATGAAACCGGTAAAATAATAAAGGTAGAGAGGTTCTGTCAGATTGTGTTTGAGGTTGAGGGAGGGGGAACAAAAGAATGACATTCTGCTAGTCGGAGAAAAAAGTAAAAAGAAGAAAAAAAAACACAATGCGTAATCCCTGCTGCCGCCGACAGGATGGCGAAGTCTCTCAGAAAGCACGCATGACCTGTCTCACAAGGTAGAGGGCTTCCAACCCGTCCAGAACTTCAAGGCGCAACGCAGCAAAGAGCCCTTTCAGCTCCACTCTCACCTACACACCGAGGAAGCATCAACCTTCAGCGCAGAGAAACCAGTTTAAATGACACACTGGTTTAATCTGAACTGGTTACAAGGTTATTGTAACTGGTGATGATGAAAAGGTTTGTGCCAAACACTCCGATACCTGAGAGGCAGAGGAGAGAGAAATTATTCAGCTAGAGATAATGTTGGATAAGAACATTTTTATTTCCAGTCTTAGTTTCCATTCTTGGCTATGATGCCTTTATTTTCGATGGATAGAAGGATGGAAAGTGGAGGTGAGAAAAGAAGCAGAGTTTTCTGCAGCACTTAAGGGATGCTCAACCAGATGAAGTAGTTCAGGGTTGGATTTAAAAGAAAAAAGAGAGAAAAACTATATTATAAACCAAATGAAATGTGTCAGAAATGTACAGCAGCAAGAAAAAGTGCCAGCTGCTTATAACTAGTTATTCATTATTGATTTATTATTAAAATATGATCTGATGTTAATCTAAGTCATAATTAGTGCATTTACATAGGAAGTTTAATTCCTCTTTAATTCAGAATTAAAATTAGATCCGATTTAAAATGATTGATAATTACCATGTAAACACCTAATTCTGAATGAAAATGTCCATTCCGAATTAAACTTAATTCCAAAGTAAGTGACTGGTTTATTCTGATTTGAAATCCGAATAGAATAATTCCGCGGTCATGTATACACTCATTCCGCTTTAAATTAAATCCCGTCTTTCTGCACATGCTCGTTCTCTTGCCCGTCTGTCACGATGACGCTAATATTCCGCGCTGGGCTTGTTTTCAAAACAAAGTTTCAAGATGGCAGCACGCAAGTAAACGGTGGTCAAGAGCAGAGATGATTTATTTAATAAATAGCTTGGAGGAACTGGAAATAATTAAGGTTTATTTTCTTTCAGTAGACATGAATACGCAAAGACGTCCGCCCCCCTATCCAATCAGAACCCTTCCCAACCCCCAGACCTTAAGCAGAATTGGATAAAGCTGATCAAAAGTGTTTTCCATGTAAATCTCAATTCAGAATTACTATTTCCATGTAAACTCAAAGGAAAATAGTTTAATGCTGAATTATATAATTCGGAAAAATTAATTCCTAATTAAAAAACATCATGTAACCATGGCTATTGACAGATCAACTCAATGGGCCTCCTTCATGAAATTGTTGTAAATCTTTGCTCATAAATCACCTCCTTAATAAAAATCTGCTCCGGATTCATCAATGCTGCATAAAACTAAGTGTAAGAAGGCACGTATGTTAGTGAATTCCAGCTGTGAATTCCAGGTGAGCAGCATGCTCACAAAGATAATCAATGAGCATAAACCAGGAACCACCAAATAAGAAAGTGTCATGGTGCCACTACGAGATTCACATGATCTAGAAATCTTTGACTAAACTCATAATCTAATGAATCCAGTTGAGGAGGCAGGACTGGCTGGGGTTCTGCTTTTGAAATGCTCTCCATGAGACCTGAGGTCTCGTCCTTGAATCACCACCTTATCGTGGTAGAGGGGTTTGTATGTCCAAATGATCCCAGGAGCTATGCTGTCGAGGCAAAATACCCCGGTAGGATCTCCCAAGGCAAAATGATCCTCGAGAATGAGCCTAAGAGAGATTCAAACAGACTCTTACGGAAAACTTTCAAAGACCCCTCGTCTGGGTCAGGGTCACTGGGGTCCCACCCTAAAGCCAGGCCTTGGGGAGAGGCTTGTTCGAGGGCGTAAATGTGTATTAAGTGGTTTTCTGGGAATGTCTGGTAGAGCTTCAATCTCCTCCCAGGGGATTTGGTGGACATTAAGTTCTAATGGGACATGTTTTGTGTCTCTATTGTTGAAGCAGATGTCCAGAATGGCGGCCTCAGGGTCGTTTGTGTCTGCCGTGGTGACAATCCTTGAACCCGGTGGTGGTCACCCTGGGTAATAGAGGCCATCAGGCTGAAGGAGGAGTTCTGTTGACCTTGGTTAACTTGTGGGACTCTGGAAGGACCTTCTCAGTTCCACCAACACTCCCAAGTCTGTAGACTCAGGGGTGGGTGGACTCCAGGGGTCAATGAGATCCACCACGAGTTCCTCAAAGCTCTGGATGCTGTGGGACTGTCTTGGTTGACACATCTCTGCAACATCATGTGGACATCAGGAGCAGTCCCTCTGGATTGGCAGACTGGGTGGTGGTTCCCCCTTCTCGTTTTAAGAAGGGGATCCAGTTATAGGAGAATAACACTTTTCAGCCTTCCTGGTAAAGTCAATGCTGGGGTGCTGGAGAAGAGAGTCTGGCTGAATGGACCTGCAATATTTGGACCCGGAACTGACCCGAACCAAGTCCAAATCGGGTCCCGGGTCCATTCATAAGACGTGACTCCGGGTTCAGGTTGGAATCTGTACAGTTAGTCTCGAGTCCGGTTGAGATCCCCACGTTCCAGTCCCCATCCCCACTCTGGAATCGGTTCGGTTCGTGGTCGGAAACTAAAGACACGGTTCAGGTCAGGTCCAAATATTGCGGGTCCATTCAGGTTCGGAACCCGGACTTATGATAATAGCTAGGATCGGGTCGGTTTCAGGTCGAATTTTCACAGGTCCATTTGGGTTGGGGTCCATGAAAGTGGACCCGTGAAGACCTCTACTGATCCTCTTTGTTGACTTTTCCTGCCTCTCACCCATGACTTCTAAAGACCAGAAGAATGAGATTGCAGATACAAGTGGCTGAAATGAGGATGACTGGACTGTCCCTTGGAGACGGGGTGAGAATCTCAGTCATATGGGAGGGATGGCTCCTCCACATCGACAAGAGCCAGTTGAGGTTGTTTGGACACCTGGTTATGATGCCTAGATGACTCCTGGAGAGGTCTTTTGTGTATGTCTGTCCGAATGGAGGCCCCAGGACAGGTTCAAGACACTCAGGAGAGATTATACTGTTGTGTCGAAAATAAAAACTGTGTTTAAAAACCTGAGTCAAGCTCATCCACACAGGTGCATTGGGAACGCTGAACAAACTTTTCCAAATCAAACCATGAAGAAAAATGTTTTTAAATTCGTTACTGTTAGCTGTTTACTTTACAGAAATTAAAGAGAAAGAAAAGCTGAAATGTAGTCCAACTGTCCTGGCTTGGGAACAGGGGAGCAGGAGGAGGTGGCCGGGGAGAGGGAGGTGTGGACCTCTTTGCTCGAGGTTCCGCCCCTGCGACCCGTACTGGGATAAGAGGAAGTTGATGGATGGAGTCCTACTTGGATGTTGGTACCCGTGTTTGTGGCCTTTTTTTGATTATCGGTTTTAGTAAAACCTTTAACATTTCATGTATTCAGTCTCCATTTTATGTTGCGGCCCCACGAGCCAGGTTTAACAAAGCTTAAATATGCAAAATACCTGTGGATTAAGATAAACATATTTCAAATGTATTGTACATGTGATTTAAACATCTCTCCATATTGTGACAATAACAATCCATTTAAGGCAGAATAAATAATTCAACAAAGACTAATAATTGTTGTCAGCAATTTGCAAATCTGGAATCCACTTAGTGGCATGAGAAATGAACCAACCAAGACATTACTTGAACTGGAAAACATCTCTTTTCCTCAGTAACATGTAAGATATTGAACAGACACGGTGTGTTCTTGAGAGAAGTGGTGTTTTGCTGTGCACCTGAAAGAACATTTTGGCAATCTGCAACATTCCTGGCAAATAATTCATGGACTGATAAAAACAAAAGTTGAGTTATACAAGAAAAGCAACATCATTCCAACAGTGAGGCATGGTGGAGGTAGCATCATGCCGTGGGATTGCTTCACTGCCTCAGAGCCTGGGCCACAGTTGGGTGATGCAGCAGCACACTGACCTTAAAGATGGAACTAGATCCACCGCAGAAAAAGAAAATACAGAAAAGGGCTTGTGAAATAGAAGTTTAGAAGTTTACGTAAATTAAAGAATGTGAGTCAGCTTGGTTGACTGAATCCAAGAGGTCCGCTAAAGGTTTTTGTCAGTTAATGGTTTTGTATTGTCCATCTGTTTTACATGATGGAAAAAACAAACCAAATGACTGTTGCCAAAAAAAGTAGGAAATAGGAATGTTTGTTTGTCAGCTCCGGCCCATCGCCTCCTTTGTACATACGAACACTGAACCGTGACTTCACAGGATGTCTGTTTAGCATCTGATAGAAAGGTTGTACATTGGAATAGTTTTTGTAAGTGCTGACTCGCCTCGTCAAGATGTTTGTCTCCCGCTGTAAGATCATAAACCTCCTCACCGTTGTCATCACGCTTCCATACAGGCTCTGTTGTGTGCCGAGCGTCTGACCATGATTTCCCTGCATGCAGAGAAATAAACATGTTAGTGATTTCCTCTACCTGTTTCTCTTATTCAGTCTCCAGAGGGGTTACGCCTATAATTTTCCACAACACTTCTCGAAGTCGTTGTTGTCGAGGGAGGTTCAAGCAGACGCTTACTCCGAGGGTTCACTAGTTCTGGATCCAACACTGTGAATGTTTACTGGGAGTGTATCAAAACAAAATATATTTCAATTGAAATACAAATATATTCTACGTGGACCGTGTTAAATCTTGATATGAGTTTTGATGTTGAATGGTGTTATACAAATACACCAGTCAAGCTTAACGTTACGATGGCTGACAGGAGCATTAGTAAACAGAACTAACACAGTTCGATGCAATGCTCTGCTGGGAAAACCTGCACCCTGGCACTGACATTTATCCTGTTTCTGCAAATGACTTCTACTGAAAATTGTTGCAGATCAGTCACACCTGCAACATCGTAACATCGTGACCAGGGGCGGTTTTAGATGTTTCCCTGCTTTAGCACACCGTGATACAAGTGTCATCATCAGACTTGTGCAGACTTTGGTGACAACCTGATAACGAGCAGTAATTAGGATCAGGTGTGTTGAAGCTGGGAAACCTCTAAAACATGTTGGATGGGGGCTCTGGAGGACGAGGATTGAGCACCCTGACCTTGACTTTCCTCCTACAGGAGCCGCCTCCCACTGCTAGTCAGTGGGCCCCTCAACACTTTTTTTTTCAGAAAGTACTTTGGTCTTCATTATATTAAAACTGCAATTTGGGGCATTATTGTATAATACTGAGTCATAAGTCTGTGACTTTTGTTCTAGATTCTGGTCTGTTGAGGGCCATCGCTTCTGTTTATCATTCTGGCTCCATCAAGTCGCTAAGTTTTGACACGTAGGCGTTTAAAGTACTTATCTCACGGTCTCCATGTTTTTCATGTGATGTTTAAAGACGGCTGTTTCCTACTGGCAAATTGTCATTTCTGATCTCCCTGCATCCTGTGATGTGAGTTAATGACCTCTCTGAATTGTATACGACTTAAACAATAAACTGACTACGACAGAGGTGCAAAGTGGATTTATTCTCTAACTGCCTCACTAGAACACATTACAGTGTATATACTTTAGGGCTGGGCAACGATTAAAATTTTTAATCGCGATTAATCGCTTTATTTCCCTGATTAATCACGATTAATGGCATTGTATACGCAAAATCAAATAATGAATTCAAAAGTAGTGTAAATGCACTTTTATTTAAATGTTCTGCTGCCATATGAACTAATGTGTCATAACATTTGTTGTTCAAACACTTTTAACATCAGCACTTGTCAGTAACACATATTTAGTGTAAATCTCATCTTAAAAAATGTAAAATAAAAAAAAGCTTATTGCCACTGCCAGGACATTAATGTCATCCTGTTTTTATAAAAAAAAAAAAAAAAGTCTAGAAAACAAAATCCAACAAAATGATTGTGTCTCAGCACAATCAGAACATTAAAACAGGTAATTTCTGAGGTAACAGCAGAAACTTTTAACGGGGAGTTCAACTTGTCATTTGTTACAAATAACCTTGTTTCTGTTGAATCCTCCGTCTGGGAGAACTTTAAAATGAAAATGTCCATGTTAAAGTTCAGTAACTTTACCAATCCGTGTACCCTTAAAAAAATTAAAAAGTGACATTTTATTACTTTTTTCGTTTTTTCATCTAAAAAAAAATGAAAAAAAAAAAAAGGATTAAAAATACGAAATGAAAAAACGGGCCACAGAACTGAATTTGTTTTATAATGGAGGACTGGACTTTCTGTTGTCATTACACATCTGTGCCACTAGATGGAGCCGCACTGCAGTAACCAGCTAGAGAACAGCAGGACAGTGAACACATGGAGCAGATCTGATGGAACATGGAGGAATGACGAGAAAGTCTTGTTGCAGTCCAGAATTTTTTTTTAGACAGAATTGTTAATATTGCTACCTGAGTTGCTACCTGAACTGTAAAGTTCACGGATTTTTACGGTTCTACGTGTCTGTTTTAGCTTTTTTTTTTCGCATGTACACCTGCCAATCGTCTTCCGATTCTGCAGCAGTCAGTAACAGACTTTTCAAAACAAAAGCATGTGAGCAACATGCATTGGGGCATTTTTTTAAGAATCCTGGATGCTGTGATGAGCTCTGTGATTTTGACTGCAGCCTTGGAGAAATAAACCTCCGTTTGCACCTCCGTCGTGGTCAGTGCTTTTCTTAACAGTCGAGTGGATTACATCACCAGTGCACAGTAATTAATAATTCTTACGACTAAGAAGATTCCCAAATTCTTAGTTTACACTTGCCCAGCCCTAATATATTTATAAATAAGTTATACCTAAATTTATACATTACAATCTTAAAACTTGACGGCAATCTGATGGGATCTGTTGGCATCTGTGGGAAGCTCTTCCCTTCCACAGAGACACCACTGCGCCACCCACAGAGGCCAAAGGATCTATCGATAACATCCCAGTGCCAGACACTCACCCCCCCAGATGATCTTTGTCCAGACTCTGACTGGTCAGAGCTGTTCTGAGAGCCTGCTCATCATTAAGCGGGTAGTCATTATCTTATGCATGATCAGAATAAATAATCAGCTATCAGCTCTTATCAGCTCAAGCACGTTGTATCTGTGTGTTGTTGGGACTTAGATGAATATCAGATCACATTTTACAGCAAATCAATGCAGAAATGCAACATAGTGTTAAATTCCAAGGGGTTCACATACTTTTTTTAATGGAGCGTATTTTGTTATATTGTTAGTTAAGTGAATCTATCTTTTTAGACTGCTGTCTTACACTAAAAAGCTTTACTTTGAAGCTGTTTGAGTGTACTGCACCCTACTCAGAGTTCTCAAGGAGATTTGATTGTTCTTTAAACGACGGAATCATCTGATGGACGAGAAGAAGAGAAATTTATCCTGCAGGTCCTCCCTTTTCTCCTCATTCCAGCTGAGTAATCACCGCAATTCTTCTGAATGTCCAAACTGTCACTTATGTAATCAGGGCCCACCGCGCTCCCGAATGAAGAGCCCACCCTGCTGGAACTTTCCACATTCAAGGTCCATTGACTGGAAGCAGCTGCGCCGTTGCTCTCCGCCACAACACGTCCTTGAAGGAACTGGGCCGGAGAGCCTGAAATGTTGCTCACGTGGTGAGGAGCTGTAGATGGCAGGGTGGTGGAGACTACCGCGCTGTGGCTGATGACATTCATCACGCCGATCCCTGAAATGTGACGCAGGGCCCCTCATGAACATCAAAGCGAAGCCTTCATTTGCTGTCGGAGCTGGAACGATGGCGAATGGGCCCCAGTGGCCTTAATGGGCCGATTTCTGCCGTGCCGGGGCGTAACTGGGAGCTCTTGCAGAAATTATCTACCAAACCTTGAAAATGAAATGTGGGCTCTGTAAATGTGTTTATCTGAACTTGTTGAAAAGAAATGTAGATGTCGGTTGGTAGAAAGAGAGAATTCACCTGCAGATGCTCTCACAGTGTCAGACGTTATCACCCGGCTCTGCTCCGCGTGTCCATGTTGTAATTTAGGTTTTTTTTTTTTTTTTATTCTTCAAGTTTCCTCATCTGCTTCCATTTCAAGCCCTCATCTCATTTCTCAGAATGGTTTTTGATGTTTTCCGGAGGAGAGGCTTACATCTGTGCAGAGGGAGAGGAACCAGCGCTGTAGGTGGTTTTTCACATTAAAAAAGGTCCTCAGACAGAAGTCACTACCTCTGATGTCCAAGTTAAAAACCAAAACATGACATTTCTATTGATGTGTGAGCGGTCTCGAACTCCATTGTGGCTGCAGCCGAGGGAGCACGAGTACGAAATGAGCTTCCAGCTGCTCCGACTGACAGGAAACAGGGTCCGCACATGATGAGCAACCACGGGGCCATGGAAAAGAATTACTGTGGTTGAGAATCTTCAAGCACAAACAGCAGCTGCAAAATCGTCTCACACACACACACACACACACAAATAAAAGATTATGAAGGAAGTGGAACTGAGTGGCCAATTAGCATCTCAATACAGACACACGTTCTCAAAGCTAATTTATCAAATACAGTTGCTATGTTTGTGTACAAACTATATATAAAAATCCTAACATTTAAATTACCTTTGATTCTAAATACACAGCACATACTTACCTTGCACTGATTAAAAACACTGCAGCTCATCAGTAACACTGAATTAGCTTCTATTTATAATGTATGAGGTTTTATCTCTTTTCCGTTCTCCATCAGTTTCTGTTTGCTGTTTTCTAACCCTTTACGTGTATTTGCCAGTTCCATTTTACTACACCTGCCATTTCTGCATCATTACAGTGTAATATCGACATCAGCCACGTTGAAAAGTCGATGGAGGCTACCTGAGGTTTGTCGAAGCTACGCAGAGAGCATCTGGAGTTCCTGTTTGTCCTTTCTCTCACGCTGAATCAGTGCCTTCTGTCGTTTCTGCTCAAAGAGATCTGTCGGCCACTTTACCCACATCACCTCGGCCACGAAGGGATAGATGTCTAGCTCCTTTGCTTTGGATCTTGTGATCTACACCCCGCAGCGTTGCAGCAGCGTGGTTGTTTGAAAGTACAAAGAGATGTACAATGAACAATTTATATTGCTTGCTTTGGACCAAAGTGGTTGTGTCTGCAAAAAGCCCAAATGCAATGCGTTGCCACCACCTAGCAGATAAAACAACTTCGCAGTACCGCACTTTTATTTCTTGGCAGACAATATGAACACAAGATATTTAATGATTTCTCTCATCAACTTCATTTCATTTATGACATATACATTTTGCATCTCAGGCCTGCAACACATTCCAAGGATCATTGGTACGGTAAAGCTTTTGCCATTTTTCTATGTTGCTATTCCCTCTCACAATGCTTAAAATATTCTGTTAAGGATACCAAATGAATTTCAGTGAGTTTCAGTTCTTATTTTGAACAATCTTTCCAGCAACAATGCCTGAGGTGTGCAACAGTTACTTCCTTCATTACAGCTCCAATCACAGAAGTGTAAATGACCTCTGGGAGGATCCAGATACAAGCCTGTATCTTTACAGAACCAAGCTTTTGGACTTGTTTGCTGGCAGAACCCGAAGAACAATGATGCCACCTCAGGTTTACAAGGCTTCATTAGCCTTTTAAAAGAAAAGATAAAAACATATGAATGGATGACAAAACTGTAAACAAGCTGCAATGTGCACAAAAAGCTAAAGTATTGCACTTGGAAGAAGACGGAATTCGGGATTGGGTGAGAAGGCATTGAACAATGATTTTATTTTTTTTTTTTTAGCATTTCATTAGCATTAAAAAAAAAGAAAAAGAAAAAAAAAGCATTCCTGATGACATGCTGCAGGCTCTTCCTGTCTGCAGATGGTTTCCTCCTGGAGCACACTGGCATGCCGTAGGTAAGGATGCTGTCTAGGTGGCTGGGTTGAAGGCTGTCAACAGTTTATTTTAATTTTTTTTAATCCAGGTTGCTCCTCCTGAGTAATCTGAGGACGTGTGATCACTGTGGTGCCTTCTTTACCAGTACAGCAATGTTGGCTGTCCAAAAATGGACATTTACTTTTCTTGGCACTCTCTTTTCTGAAGTGTGCAACCTCTCTACACGGTCTACATTTATGTCGTGGATGCAGGTTGAGCTCTCTAATTCTTTCTGAAGTTCAGGCTCAGTCTTGTCTCCTTTTAGTGGCGTTCAGTAAGAGCTCATTGACTGAACACCACTCCATCAGTTCTGGATGTCCCTGTAGGCAGACTCGTCTTCACGTTCACGAGTCCGACCGAACGTGACTTTAGTCATGTACATACAGGGAGTCTTGCGGGTCATTGTGCTCAGCGTGATGGAGGAGGATTGGTGGGCAGACAGTTTGACAGTCTGTGAGCGGCTGCAGAGAAAGTCCTTTATCCAGGAGCAGATGGACCGGGGGAGGCCGAGATCATGCAGTTTGCTGTGCAGTATGTGAGGAATGATTGTGTAAAATGCAGTGCTGTCATCAACAAACTACATCCTACAGCTCCCCTGAAGTTAGGATCATCCTCGATGGACCCAAATGCCCAACATGTGAACTGATGTAGGTTGAAGGATTAAGGCGTGTTGGCTTTAATATGCTGCAGCACCGCGAGTGTGAGCGCCACTGGAATGCGTTTCAGATCTGACTGCAAATAAGCCAAAAGTCAAGTAAACGTCATCTCGACTGTTTCCTGATCTGTAAGATCAGAAATGGGGCGGACGTTGAGGAAAGCTTTCCCCAAACAGGCCTGGAAATGTGCGAACCGTCTGCCGGCTGGAGCTGGGGGGGGCTTCTTCTCACGTCACGGGTGAAAGGATGTTTGAGCCTAGAAGCCCGTTGTGCCCACAGTCCTGTGACTGAGAAGATTTCCGGGGTGAACAAAGAGTAAAACTTGCCCTAAGCCTCCACTTAAGAACAAAAAAAAAAGCCTGGAATAATCAGTATCTACAATAAAATCACTACATAGACAAAACTTCTGTGTTCCCACTGTCGTGTAATTAGAGTATTAAATTATTATGTGAGAAGTGATAGGTGGGTGTGTGTTTGATATAAAACACTGTATCATTATTTACTTAACTGTAATGAATATTATTGGCTTATTTCATCTGTGAACTCTGGTGGTTGTTTTATTTTAACCATCATTGTTGAGGCGTGTTTTGTTGTAAATAGGTCAGGGCGTCATACTTGAATTCACACATGCATATTCTTGGGAAATAAAAGGCCGAGACATCCGTCCGTGAACTTTATCTCAACAATAAGACCAAAAGAGGAATGGAGTTTTGACAAGCCCAGCTTTGATCCTAATCCAGTAGTTATTAGGGGTGTGAAAAAAAAAATTGATTTGAAAATATATCACGATTTTCAGCTGCCCAATATAATATCGATTTTTCAGCTCCTAATATTATTTAGATTTTTTTCAAAAACACTAATAATAAAAATTAAATAGGTTGTTTTGAAGCAAATAGTTTAGACTGAATTTGCCCTCTGAATGATCAATATCATCTGATGAACATATAAAGCAACTTGATTTTTCATCTCTACTTTTAATTTTGATAATAACTGGGTAGAATATTGCAATATCTCGTGATATCGTGATAATATCATATCGTGACCCAAGTATCATGATACATATCGTATTGCGAGGTCCTTGCCAATATTCACCCCTAGTAGTTATGTGCACAGGAACGAGCAGACCGATCAACAGTTACCTGCAAGTCTCGCTGTACATGCAGGAGACACATGCTTGACACTCATTTACATAAGAAACACAGAAAAACTAGTCAGGGTGAAGTTAAAAAGCCTCACTGAGCCGCGTCGTCGCTTAAAGGATAAATGGTATATTTCCTCTAAACGGGGGGTTGCTCATGTTTCTCGGCTTGTCTGTAGCTTTGATCAGAACATCCCGGAGTCAAACTCTTTAACTCAGTTTCATCGCACGTTTGGCTAAGCAGTGCATTTCATTAACACATTTAGCTGAAGTTTCTGTGGGGTCCGGTGATTTGTTCAGGGACACAATAAAACGGGGAAGCTGCCAAAGGTCAGTGGTTTGATCCCGGGTCGGTGGACAGCTTCTCCACCCTCCGTTGCCTTATCGGCCCAGATACTCTGAATAAGCTGTCAGCGGCTCAGCTTAGCAGCGCACCCATGGGTATACGGAGAAAATGCTTAAATATCACACACCTGCACAATTTATGGATACTTAAAACAGAATAATATTGAGAGCAGTTTCATACCTTGAAGGAACATTTTCCGTTCAGGTTCACAGCAGCTCTCCCAGCTTTGTCCCACATTTCGAGCTCATTGCAGACCGTGTAATTTTCTGATGATTAAAATGCTGTAGAACCACTCAGACAATACAACAACTGCAGAACACGGGTCTGTGATTTCATTTCAGCCGCTCTCCTCCCACCACGTTAATCCTGCGTAAGTGGAGGTTCAGTCTGCGAATAATTTACACCACAAGAAAATTCATTAATGTTTCTATTTCATGGAGTCCAGTGCTGATTCTTCTTTGATCCAAAGTGGAAGGGAAATTATGTGAACCCTTTTAAATTGGCTGGTTTTCTGAATTAATTTGGCATAAAATGGGATCTGATCTTTATCTAAGTCACAAGAATGGACAAAGACAATGTGCTTAACCTGATAACCAAACTATTACAAGTTTGGGGACTGAGGATATTTCATTTTTAGACCGGTGGGGCCGGTCACACGTAGAGGACCTCCTTACTGAAGACGGTGTTGGGCCACACGCCATGAGTTACATAGACCGCATGGTTTGTGAGGCAAAGGACCACTGGAATGACTGCAACCCCCCAACATGCTTTGCAATGTTTTATTGTTTTATGGCAAGCTGTGAAGGGACACCCTGCCTTCTCACTGGCTGAGGACCCCAACTACACAGCAGGGGTTCCTGGCAAAGGTGGATCACGTCCCCCTCACATAAATACCGGCTCCCTCCTCCCTCCTCTCTCTCTGACCTCCTCTACCCGAAGCAAGCTGCACATCTCTCTATCCTGCTCCAGCAAGGTAAATAGCTGAAGGCCTGCATTTCCCTGCCGACCTGTCTGCAGGAGATCCCTCTGGTTGTCCGATGACAATCACACGCCCTGTCCGATCGTGAGGCGCCATACGGAGTGAACCGCGACGTACGGAAGAAACGACACGCAGGAATCACCCGTGAGCCTTGGACGCATGACCGGCCTCAGACGAACCGGGAAGGAAGACAGCCTGGCTGCCCTGGATACCAGCAGAGCCAACGTGCAAACCTGCCCTACACTACTAGTCTTGGTTCATCAGTCTAGTTCCACGGACTCCACAACCCCATCGATCGCTTCTGGAGCAATCCACTTAAGAGGCTTTTGCAGAGCTTAGTTTAGTTTTGTTTGCCAAGTCCATTTTCTCATGTGTCGCATATGCTTAGAACCGGACCATCGGCCCTACCGTAACTGAATTTCATTCATGTGGGTTTTTTTTATTGCGGAAAGCAACTTTTGAACTGGGACACGGGAGAGTCCTCAGTTCAAAATCAGAGTAGCTCAATGACGTGACTTCACATCGCTGCATCTGTGGGGAAATGACAGAGTTGGTGTTGCTAGTCGCTAAGAACATTCTAGCTTTATTGATTGTATTCTGTCTTTTCCTTTCCTTTCTTTTACCAACAATCTTCCGTTAGTTGGAAGCCATCTTGTTAAGGGATGAGAACCCCATGTGATATCGTCTGCAATCTTGTAACGCCCTATCGCGTGAGTCAGCGGCCATCTTGGTAAGTGACGAGTGACCACGTGATCTCAGCCGCCATCTTGGAACCATTCTCACATTACCTAGCCAGCTTCGTTTACCACACACACACACATAGCCTCCCAGCATACATGTATATAGGTTGATACTCCTTTCCATTTAATGTTTTATTTGCTTATGTGTCTAGTTGTCTTTTAGTTAGTAAATATCAGGATCTTGATTCAAGTGTTTGTTCATTTTAATACTTGTGTTAATAAATTCTGATATATTCTAATGAGAGAAGTTGTTTGTGGTTATTTTACATAGTTTTGTAACATTTGCTGGTTGAAGAGGTCTGTGCTCGGACTCACATCTTCTCTGTTGCTCTGTAGCGCCACACCTGGTCATGGGACTAAACGAGCATGTTATACGTTCTATTGCACAACAACGGGTTGGAGTCCCAGTTGTGGACCAGCAGGGAAGATTTCAAGAAGTTTGATTCTATCACGTGCAAAGGATTAGACAGCGAGCTGCAGCCGAGACCCAGAAATGGGACATCACAGTGTATTTTGAGCGTAAGCAGACAGATTACAAAAGGGTGCCAGAAAAATCCAGAAGAACAATAATAAATGATTGATGCATAACAAGACCTCGGAGCTGTGAGAAAGACATCAGGGCTCCCCTGAGCCGGCGTCTGCAACCAGAATTACGCCCGCTCCTTTTCCCAGTGATGAGCATCACACATGATTATTAAGATTATTAGAACTCCATGTCTAGATTCATTTTTTTCTCTCACCGTGTGAAAAATAACAAGGCTTTTAGTTATTGCACTGTCACTCCACAGACACTGAAAAAGGAACCTGCTGGGTACAAACAGTGACAGCGTCACCAAAGTTCTACAAGTGTCTGTGACAGCTGCAGCCCGCTCAACTGGCTCCAGACATAGTCTAAGACATCTTCTACGGGGTAAACTTGGCTTTAATGAAATGTGGCAAGAAATGACTCTGCAGTCAGACTCTGCTGGTGCAGTCTTGCTGTGACTGGCCCGTTGCAGTAAGAGCTCCTCGCTGAGAGTTTGTTCTGCACACTGACCCGACTGAAAAGAGATGCCTCCCCTGTGACGGCGAACAGCCGGGCGAAAGACACTCGTCCTCTCTCACACTCCTGCGGTCCTGCAGCCTGGGGAGAGAGTTTTATACACTCCACTGTTTTCCCTCACAAGGCGGTGCCACTGCAAACCCGAACCACTGGGAAACTGGGACCTCGACTGCACCGCTGTACCTCGAAAGCATGCAGCACATCCCAACTTCACCATCTGGGAAAAAAAGACAATCCAAGCAGCATTCAGTACCAAAATCCAAAATGTGACTCTGGAGAATTAAAAACAATCTAAATTCATACAAAAATATATGTTTCCCACTTTTATTTTGGATGAGAAACAGCAGCAATAAAGATTTAAATTAGACATGAATCGACTTGCTTAATTAACATTTAAGTACGTTTAAGTGGCAGGGATCCTTATAGTAACAAAGAAGCAGTAAACTACTACATATTCACACAGATATTTCTGCTAAAGTTACAACTTGAGTGACTGTAAATTAAAATGCTTAAAAGCTTGAAAATGTGGGTGTTGTATTGTTTTGCTACGTTCACATCTCTGTACTGTATCTCTGTATAGTAATGAGTTCAGTGGAAACACATTAATCAGCCACAATAAAGCTGCACAAATAGACATTTAAAAATGACAAAAACTCGATAAAACCTCACCAGTCTTCATTCGTTACGGGGCTCAGTATCCCACAAGGGATGGAAATCCAAATCTCATTTCAAGGACGCTCCAAAAGTGTTTTTTTTTTATTTGTGTTGTTTTTTTTTTTTTTTTAATTAATGTGCCATTTGAAAGCAAATATCACTCAGTAAATTACATTAATTTAATTGAGACAGCAGTGCTTTACAATAAAATCAACCAGTAGATTAAAAAGCAATTGGGAGCAGTTAAAACCAGCAGAGAGAAACATCTAAAAGCCTGCAGAGTAAAAATACCTCAAAAGGTTCATCAGAATTTTACCCTCTGGGGACACGTGTCTAAAACTGAAACAAAAGAGAACAAAAGAAGGACTCAAAATACAAACTAAAAGGATAAAGAAGTAAACAAACCTGATCATTTTTGCAGTAAATATGAATATCTATCCATACATTCAGTGTTGTGCTGCCGTTGCCAAAGCTGGGAGTAGGGCTGTACCGATCCGATATTGATTTCGCATATCAGCTGATATTCAAGGCTGAAATATTGGTATCGTATTGGAGGTGATATATAGTATTGGGACAGCCCTAGCTGGGAGGCACAGCGTGGTCACCGGATGAGCGAATGCATCAGCCACCGACTCCCTGCCTTAACTATGCAGCCGGTGGTAGGGGTGATACCTCGCAATATGATATGTATCATGATACTTGGGTCACGATATGATATCACGATATCGCAATATCATGATATATTGCGATATTCTATCCAGTTAATGTCAAAATTAAAAGTAGAGATGAAAAATCAAGTTGGTGTATATGTTCATCAGATGATATTGATCATTCAGAGGACAAATTGAGTCAAAACTCTTTGCTTCAAAACAACCTATTTATTGTTTATTATTAGTGTTTTCGCACATTTAATTATTCACAATGCGTCTTATACATGAATACATGAATTTTCCTAAAAAATCGATATTAGGAGCTGAAAAATCGATATTATATTGGATGGCCGAAAATCGTGACATATTGCCAAATCGATTTTTTTTCACACCCCTAGCCGCTGGTCATATCGGGGTCACTATGCAGACTTTCAGAAGTTCAGCAGACGGTGACGAGTAGATGGTGGATCCTGGAATAGAGCCATCACATACAAATGAAATGAGGAAGAAATCGTACATTTTTCTAAATAAACAATACTACAAAATATTTCTCAGCGCGTCCATGAAGTGACTCAAAAAGGAGACGCCTTCTCTTTGATAAATGTGTTGACTGCTCCACTAAAATCATTATTGTCCAACAGATAAAATCCCTGATGGTATATAACTAATTACTTCAAGAAGGGCTTTGGATGAAATAATCACCTTTTTTTTTTTTTTTTTTTTTTTTTTTTTTACAGTGCTCAGCGTGGATGTATAGCTCATGGGGCATAAACTGCTTGAAATATATATGGTATAAGGGCGGTAAATCATAAATGCTATGCGTAGGGATTTAGCAGTGCTCTAAAGTGGGTACTTAAACCTGTCAATTTGCCTTAATCAGCTTTGAAGTAGCTTAAGAGGACATTAAAAGCTTAGTTTCGGTCAGGTTTTTTTTACGTATATGCTTTAGTCAGCGTTCCACTCTCGTTGCTTGAATCCTTCACAAAGCAATGGCAGACTTTACCTACAGCAAGTCTATTTTCATTCCTCCACCAAAGGGGACCTCATTCCTGTGACTTGTTTTTCCCTTTCTGCTTTTATGGTGTCTTATTTCATTATTTGCACAGAGCTGCTGAAGCAAAGCTGAATTAAAATCTATTAGCATGGTTTTATTTTTTTCAGTTCAAAAATAAAATGCATGTTGGTTTATTTCTACCTGACGCCGGCGCTCGATAAATGTCGTATGATGACACGAGTTATAAAACCTCAACTTGATGCTGAGAAACTTCCATCAGAGCTAAAAATATGAGCCTGACTCTGAAGCAGCTGTCAGTAGATCCTGATTATGAGAGAATCTGTCGAGCGTCTCCAGATGTACCTGTCTGGCACAGAAATGTCACTTTGAGCCAATCAGCAGCCCGTAATGACGGCATACGTTAGATCATTTTCTCATTTAACAATGTGACTTAATCAGATTAAGGATGCTGTTCACATGACAGTTTCTTAATCAGAGTATTTCTTTAAACTGATTAGGATTGGAGTACTGTGATCGATGTAAACTCAAACATTGAAAGAAAAGCAGCATCCATCCTTCCATCCTTCCATCCTTCCATCCTTCCATTATCTGCAGCTGCTTCTTCCTCCTCAGGGTCACAGGGGCCTGCTGGAGCCAAGGCAGCTTCATTAATGGATTCATTTTTTTTATTTTCTTCTGTGTAAACAGGTTTTTTGCTGTTGACTATGACAGATATTGATAGAAAAACACTTCATCATATCATTTGTACTTTTCAAAAGTGGAAATTCTCCAAATTCCCATGTGGTCCCGCTTAATAATCCGTCAGGCACCAGGAGCCATCAGAAGATTATTTGAATATTTGAAGAATTGCTGGAGTAATGAGAATTCATTTTATCAACTGCTGGCATGGGGACTAATTTCCCTCAATTATCTCATTTTTAAAAAACAGAAATCTTAAAAAATGAAACATATACACAAATATTCATTGATATACTGACAAGTAATCAAACAAGAAAAGGCACAGCAGAAAGTAACATTTAGCCAGACTGGTCAGAAACCCTGATCAGGATAGAGGGATAGAGGGATGGAGGGATAGATGGAGGGATGGGTGGGTGGGTGGATGGAGGGATAAACGGGCAGACGAATGGATGGATGGAGGGATGGTCAGATGGGTGGGTAGATGGACAGATGGATGGAGGGATGGATGTGATGGTTGGATGGATGGAGGGATAGATGGAGTGATGGATGGATGAATGGATGGATGGATGTATGGACGGTTGGAGGTATAGATGGACGGATGGATAGATGGGTGGATGGATGAGTGGGTGGATGGATGAGCAGATGAATGGATGGCTGGATGGATGGATAGATGGATAGATGGATGGATGGACAGATGGATGGATGGATGGATGGACGGATGGATGGATAGATGGATGGACAGATAGATGGGTGCATAGATGGACAGATGAATGGATGGATGGATGGATGGACAGATGGATGGATGGATAGATGGGTGCATAGATGGACAGATGGATGGATGGATGGATGGATGGATGGACAGATTAGTGGATGGACCTTCTTCTGAACCAACAACACATACCTGATGTCGTTTCTCCTTTTTCTCATCCCTCAGGTTCGTTTTCAGACCCTTGAGATCACCTCTGTGCAGATGTTTCTCGACCTCGGTCCTCACACGCCATCACTCTTCTACGCGTCTTAGATGTTTTTCCTGCTGCAGCACACCTGACTGGAATGAATGGATCAACAGAGTTGATGTCAAGCATTCATCCGTTCATGTGATTCAGGTGTTCTGGAGCAGTCAGAGGTACCTGAGGACCGAGAGACTCTGATTAATGTCGTTATCCACGTTTCCCATACATCAAGGAATGCCTCTTTATATTATTAGATATTTGCAATCTATTCTGAGAACCTCCTTTAAGCATTAAACCCCTTGTTATGATTCACAGTAACTAGTTAGTAAATGACCAGTCTATTGAATGAATGAATCCTCCTACTCATCTGTTTATTTCCAATCACCAATCGGTCCATCAGACCTTCTCAGAACATTTCTTCAAAACATATTGTGGTATTTTAGCTGCAAAACCATTTTTTTTAGTCACCAGATAAAAATACCAAATTAATTTCACACCTTGTTCATCATAAACCATTTTCTCTCAGACCAAACAGTTCTGTGATTGTGGAAAATGAATAAAAAGAACGCCCTCTGTCTCAAATGTCACTCGTCAAATGAATTTGACTGACACAGATTGCAGAGGATAACGTTTCAGACCAAAAATTTCCAGCCTGACATACTTGGCAAATCTGGCTTACCAGTGAGGCATAAAGAACTGTCATGTTTCCTCAGAGAGGTTTACTTTAGAGAAAACTTTGTCTTCTAAACCTTCTGACAGCTTTTCCGTCTTGGTTTTCTCTAAGTTTATGTCAGGAACGTGAACTCCTGTCTTTTCTTGTGTTGTGTGCATTGTTGAACCTTTCCATGAAACCTTTGCCTTTTATTCAGCTTGAAACCGCTGCAGTTCCACCTGTGACCATTTGCCACAGAGATAATCTTTGTTCTCAACAGCGGCTGTAAAACGATGTGCGACACGTATAACGTGACCTTGTTAACATAAAAGCAAATCTCTGGACTAAGCCTCCCCTGTATTTCTTATTATGAATTTTGAACTTTATTACATCACTTCCTGTCTGCTCTGAAAGGGTTTTCTGCTACAGTTTTGCCTCCTGACTTTATATTGACTCTTTTTTTCTACTTTAAAAATATCTGGACAGCACCAACATTCAACGGTACCAACAGCAAACCCGATTCAAGACTTCACAGAGATATCTGACAATTATAGTCACCTTGTTAGGCCTCTGGGCTTTTTAACTGACAGGACACAGAAAGTGAGAGTGAATGAAACTGTCTCGGATCAGGTTACATCCTCCACTGGATCCCCTCAAGGATGTGCGCTGTCTCCTCTCCTGTTCATCCTCTATACAAACATGTAGCAGTTTAAAGGAGGCAGATGATGCAGTTATTGTCAGCCGGCTGAAAAACAATGAGACGAGCCACGGCCCACGGTTGATGATTTTCTGGACTGGTGCAGTAAATCTTTCCTTCAGATGAACATCTCCAAAACAAAAGACACGATCACTGACTTCTGAAAAAACAGGGGCTTCCAATCGAGAGGCTACAGTGTTAAACGGCCAGATGGTGGAGTGTGTCAACACTAGGGGTGAGTATTGGCAAGGACCTCACAATATGATATGTATCGTGACACTTGGGTCACAATACGATATCATCATAATATCGTGATATATTGTGATATTGTACCCAGTTAATATAAAAATTAAAAGTAGAGATGAAAAATCAAGTTGCTCTATTTGTTCATCAGATGATATTGATCATTCAGAGGACAAATTGTGTCAAAACTATTTGCTTCAAAGCAATCTATTTATTGTTTATTATTAGTGTTTTTGCACATTTAAGTATTTTCCTTAAAAATCCATATTAGCAGCTGAAAAATCGATATTATATTGAGCGACCGAAAATCGTGATATATTGCCATATCGATTTTTTGAGGCAAACTGCAGAGCTGTGTGTAAAAAAGGAAGCCAGTGCCTGTTCTGTCAGAGAAAACTGCCCATTTTTAACACCAACAGCAACGTGTTGACCTTGTTTTATCATGCTTTTATTGAATCTGTTTTATCTTTTTGTCTTGTTTCATAGTTAAAAACTGCCTAAACCAAATCGTGAAGGGGTCCAGTGAGCTGATTGGAGGGTCTCAGCTTCATCCTGAATCCCCGATAGCTAACTCTACTGTCAGAAATGACTCCCACACTCTTAATGGTGAATTCCAGATGCTCCCATCAGGTCGGAGGTTCATGGTACCCACCTGTAAAACCAGATGCTACAAAAACCAGCAGCAAACTGAAATATAACTAATGTATTTATTCCTTTTTTTTCTCTCATCCTGATCGTACGGATGGCACATTTTTATATTTTAGCTTGATCTGACATACACTATACTGAAGTATTGCTCATCCACCCAGATTATCAGAATCAGGTGTTCCAGTCACTTCCATGTCCACAGGTGTATAAAATCAAGCACCTAGACATGCAGACTGTTTCTAGAAACATCTGTGAAAGAATGAGAGTGAATTCCAGCATGGAACTGTGATAGGATGACACCTGTGCAACAAATCCAGTGGTGAAGTGTCCTCTCTCCTAAATTTTCCACAGTCAACTGTCAGATGGATTATCAGGAAATGGAAGTGTTTGGGAACGACAGCAACTCAGCCATAAAGTGGTAGGACAGGTAAACTGAGGGGGCGGAGTCAGAAGATGATGAAGAACATAGTGAGAAGAGGTCACCAACTTTCTGCAGAGTCAATCACTACAGACCTCCAAACCTTATGTGTCCTTCAGATCAGCTCAACAACAGAGCAGAGTCTTAGGCTGCCCCGGTGGCGCAGTGGTTAAGGCAGGCAGCCCATATACAGAGGCTACAGTCCTCGTGCGGCTGGTTGTAAGTTCGATTCCTGGCTCAGCAACCCTTTGCCGCGTGTCTTCCCCATTCTCTCTGCCCCCCTTCCTGTCTGTCTACACTGTTAATAAAGGCCACTAGAGCCAAAAAAAATCTTAAAAAAAAAAAAAACAAAACAACAGAGCAGAGAGCTTCATGAATGGGTTTCCATGGTGACGCAGCTGCATCCAAGCCAGACATCACCAAGAACAATGGAAAGAGTCAGATGCAGTAGAGTAAAGCAGCCACCACTGGACTCTAGAGCAGTGGAGGAATGTTCTCTGGAGGGAAGAACCACACTTCTCCATCTGGTGATCTGATGGAAGAGTCTGGGTTTGGTGGTTGCCAGGAGAACGGTACTGGTCTGACTGCATTGATCCAAGTGTAAAGTTTGGTGGAGGGGGGGGGGATTATGGTGTGGGGTTGTTTTTCAGGAGCTGGGCTTGGCCCCTTAGTTCCAGTGAAAGGAACTCTGAATGCTTCAGCAGACCAAGACATTTTGGACAATTCCATCCTCCCAACTTTGTGGGACCAGTTTGGAGCTGGAACCTTCCTCTCCAACATGACTGCGCACCAGTGCACAAAGCAAGGTCCATAAAGACATGGATTGAAGAGTCTGGTGGATGAACTTGACTGGCCTGAACAGAGTCCTGACCTCAACCTGATAGAAGACCTTTGGGATGAATTAGAGCAGAGACTGAAAACCAGACCTTCTGGTCCAACATCAGTGTTTGACCTCACAAATGTTCTTCTGGAAGAATGATCAGAAATCCCCATAAACACACTCCTAAACCTTGTGGACAGCCTTCCCAGAAGAGTTGAAGCTGTTCTAGCTGCAAAGATGGAGCCACGTCATATTGATTCAGGAATGGGAGGAGCTAATGCTCCTATGTGAGTCAAGGCAGGTGAGACAATACTTTTGGTAGTATTGTGTATTTTTAGGCCTTTTTAGTTTTTTTTTTTCCTACTGATGTTTTAACTTATCCTGCTTTTGCTTTCCATCTCCTTTGTTCTTTTATCCGAAGAACTGTTGTCACTTTGTCTTGTCGTGTGTTGTTTTGTGTGCATTACAAACATGAGAAATTTGCTTACTATAAACCGAATTTACCGAAGGGTAAAATAAATATTCTGAAATCTAAATGTGACTCTATCATACGGTAAACATGTTGGTTTACGTTCTGAAAATTTTATTAGAAACAGTAAAAGTCTTAGAAAGAAGCAAAAAGGAAAGGAAAGTAGCCTGAAGCAGCTTGATTCTCACCAGATTAAGTAACATTTTGAATATCAGGGTGCTCCAACTGGCACATTTTAATATGTGTATGTGTAACGCTCACAGTAACTGACGGCTCTCTTCTCAAAACGGCTGCTTAACTGCAGTAAAAGTTCAGAAGACAATATTTACAAACTGATAGTCATGAAACCAGACAAGACAAGCCAGCGGGGAAAACTTTTATTAGCAAATGTTTTTTGTTCAGCTGAAGATGATCAAAAACATTCTTCTTATTGCCTCAGTTCTCATTAATTTTGTCAAATCAAATGCCTTTTTACACCCCCTCTATGTGGGTGTGGGGTGACGTTCACCCTCCATCTTCTCCAGTCAGTCTTGATGAAAACTCATCTAAAGGACTGGGATTTGTCAAATCTCAAGTTCGAATCTCAAAGAAAAGCTCTTTCCTTTTTTCAGTATCCAGCAAATTTGGTGCAAATTCACACATGGTGGTGTTGTTGAACCTATTAAAGTGTACCCTGATGGTCACAGCTTGGAGTTATATTCATCTATTTTGCTCTCGTCTTCATGTTCTTGAACAGATCTTCTTTGTACGAGGTTTTCTTCCCGTTCTTTTGTTATTTTGAATTCCTGATGCTGTTTTTGTTCCCTGTGATTCCTGCTGCAGTCGTTCCTGGACTCGTTTGTGAGCTATAAATAAGGAGGGTTGTTGATCTGGCCCTCCATCCTCTAGCTGAGCCATTTGGTAATGAAATTTAGAGATGATGCTGATCCCAGCTGACGATGAGATCACTCACATGACTGAAGAAGCTCCCGAAAATCAACGCAGTGCAACGTGAAAGAACAAAGAACGATACGATCTTCCAGTCAGTGTTGCTTGACAACAAAGGATATGATTTTCTTTCCTCTTTCCTCCAGAAATGCTTCTCTTATTTGCAAGATGTTTCAAAGAAAATTATGTAAAAATGCCGTACCGCAGCCAGACCCGAAATTGCCAAGGTGTAAACTGAAAAAAAAATAAAACAAATAATCCAATTTCGAACAACAACAGTGACGCCATAAGGCGAGCGATTTCTTTGATGCAGCAGGTTAGCAGTAAAATTGATGCTTTCAAAAAGGCCTGAGTATGTCTGTGTTTTCAAAACCAGCCCCTGTTTCGCAGAATCCAGCCACTGTTCAGTTTCCATTTGAGGGCCTTTATTTTGCACGCCGTCACTGTAGCGCCTCAGGTAATTGTGCAATAGATCTCTGCCAGATGGTGACCTGCTGTCAGCGGAGCAGTAATAGGGACTGGACTCTCGCAGGTTAATTTTCTCTGGCTCGGCAAGAGATTTTCCAGGAGCTCTCCTCGATCTCTGATACAGTTTAACATCTACATTTTTAAGCCTCGGCTCTGGGTGACTTTTTTTTTTTTTCTCGGGCAATTCAGGCGGACCAATTTCTGCACTCAGAGCTTCATAGGATTTGTCACCGCGGCTTTATTTGGTTTCAGCCATGAAAATGATGGCTAACTGTCATTGCAGATAGACCTAAGAACTGTTTACTACCCCATCTGTATTCTGCAGCCTCCCATCCTGCTCTTATTTCTCTTATTTACAGCTCATGGCCTCATTTCGCCTGTCGCTGCACCTAAGCTGTTATAGTCAACATCAAGCAGCACTTTCAACTGCAATATAGAAAGCAGAGCATCCTCATATCCTCAGCAAAGTATGCTATTCTGTAGATAATATTGCCTGCAATGAACTCCATATCGCAAGTGTACACCCGCACGAGTGTTGTCTCTTCCACTGAAGGAGTCAATAACATCGATGTGCACCTCTGGTCGAGGTGAAGGTCAGCGCCAACAAGATATCTCTGCTGCTCTATTTCAAGTTATGACTAATAAAGGGCAGCGACAGTGGCCTCTCACACGCCGCTGTCAGAGTTGACACACCTGATCAGCCCCTCCGTTCCTCAGAGGGCCATAGCTGTTAAGGCATCCGAGGTTACATCCTCCAAAGGTCTCCACTGGGAAATTATAATGGATCATATTCAGAGAGACAGCATTGCTACACAGGCTGCAGTTCAGTGCAGAAATAAGGCTTTGTATATGGAATATCAAAGGGTGGCTGTTACGCCGTTATGTTGAATAACACGGAGCAGTTTATACGATATGACGTCTCGACATCGCTGAAGGGAAAAGTGTTGCAGCAGCTAAAAGAAGGCGGTCTTACAGGTGGCACATGAAGCCACGCTGTCGTTGAAACGCAGATGAATGCTTATGGGGAACGTAGGAATCCTGACAAATCCTTTGAACCTCTGCTCGATCTGCAACACGGAGGTGTGATGCTGCTGGAACGATGTTACATCTGAGGTAACAGCGGTAATAACAATAATTCCCCCTTTCAGTTCATTCCTTTGAAGCTCCCAAATCAAACCCATCTATTCCTGACAAAACGTTCCTGCTGTTTCAACGAGTCAGACGTTCAACTGATGATCACGAAGTCTGGGAAAGTCTTAAATGTTCACTGGGAAGGTGGAAAAAAGTACACAAAAGACACTATGATTAAACAATTTTTTTCAATGTTTCACGCTAATCAAGCTTTAGGGCGTGGCCTAAAGAAAGCCTTTGGTTTCCTCATTAACAAAAGTTGATAAGAAACAGCATAGCATTCACTGAAAAGACATCATATTTCATGAAAGTGCTCGCTCCAACATGCACATCAATAACTCTTAAATCAGCTGAACTGAAAATCTGAAATTTACTACCTCTGTACAAGCTTTCATATCAATGTCTGCTGTCAGACGTTCAGTCACAGATGTGACTCTACATGGAACTGATGTTCATGCAGAACTAAAATGCTCTTTTCTCCTGGTGTTCAGGATATCTGATGGTCTCCGTCTGTCCTTTGGCCTGGTTTCACTTGGCCTTACAGATTGTGGATGACCTGAGGTGTCCGATAAATCTGAAATAAGACGCTCGAAGTAAGATAATCGACGACCTCGGAGCTGATGTCAGAAGGAGATTTTGGAAAGAAGCATCATGTAAACTGTTCATGTAAGATTATAAAACTGTAATTAACCTCAGTTTGAGCATGCCATTTCCATACTTTGGATTTCTCTATGTGTCGTGTATTCATTGATTTCATTTTACACGTCTGTATTGCTGTCACATTTTGCGTCTCACTGAAGACGTCTTTGTCTTGTAATGAGATTAGAGATTTCTTTTCACTTTTGTCACAGTACAAAATCATTTGCATAATGGATTCGTAAGCGATGTCAAGCATTGCTTCCTCAAGTCAGTTTTATTGCACAATCTGTCATCGCTTGCTTCAGATTGTGTGCTGTTTCACCATAATGACGACATTTTATTCCAAAATGATGCTAAAATGGGTTCAGGCAGTGATATTCCTTCAGTTAAATAATTGTGCATCCTGAGTAATCAGCCTGTTTTCTCTCGGTGGTGAGACAGACCTTTCATGTTTCATGGCACAAAGTAGATATTTATGTGTAATTTAACATCAAAATGAAATGGGGCCTCTGTGATGATGACTTCAATCTCCAATTTGTCCTTTTCACTGTCAGATGAAACTTCACACTTTGTGTAAGATTTAATAACTACAAGAGGGAAACTCTGTTCAGTCCAACAGATAGTATCCAGGTAGATCAGAGAGCTCATCTTCAGCATTAATTTATATTAACTTTCAAAATACATGTTACTTAAGTCACATGTTACTGGAAGGAACTCAAAACATATATAATTAAGACCTTGAAATAACCCAGTACATGTCATGTATCCCATTGAAAGGTGTTATCTAAGATAAAATAACATTAGATAATCCTCTATTTATCCCCCAATGGAGAAATCTATAGAGATAAAGCAACAGGAAAGTTCACACAGTGCAAACAAAATTACACAAGAAAATATAAACATTATGAACAGAACAATTCAACTCCAAGGAATATTTACACAAAAATGTTAATTGTGATAATAAAGTATTTTGCTGTCACCTATAAAGTTTGCTGGAATTCCATCCTGGATTTTAATAAAATAATCCAAAGAGAAAAATCGCAAAAACACCAAAAGGTCAGCAGTTTGTATCAACAGTCAGTTACTTGTTAAAGATTTTGAAAATAATTTTGAACAACTGAATAAAATCAATTTGTATTAAACTTATCTTGCAGAATAATCTATTCTTTTCCAAACTCTGAACAAAAGAATGTCTTATAACAACAACAAACAAAAATCATTAAAATACCAATGAATAAACCAATATAAACTATCAAGTTTTTAATATTGTTACAGTTGTGAATAAATATGGTGGCACATTTATGCAGGAAAAACAAAGAAAAAAAGGCAAAAAGCACAACTACCGTAATTCTCCTAATAAACGCCCCAGGTGCAAGAAGCGGCCGTACACAGCATCTTTTAATATGAAAGCAAAACAAACAAACAAAAGAAAGAAAAAGAAATTTGTTGAGATTTCTGAAAAAAAAATGGAAAGGGTTAAAATTATCTACATTAATAAATTCTCCAAGTAATGGGGGGCGCTGGTATTAGGGAGGGAGCGTCAATCAGAGGAATTACGGTACATTTGAAATAACAGCCAGAAGATCATCCCTACATTATCATATTAACTTTCCAAGCTCAATGCAATCACGCTTTGGTTTTGATTAAGTGACACATTTCACATAATAAAACAAACGAGATGGGATGGAGGTAAATGAAGGTACCCTTGATGGAATATTTTTGCTGCACAACCTTGCTCTTAATTACACTTCTTCATCTGAAAACAGGCATTTTAATCCACTTATGGAGCAACCTGCTCTGTCTGGATGGTTTGCCTTCTCCATTTTTCACACACTTCCTTACATGTTCAATAGAAATAGGATCAGTGTTTAAAGAGGGTATTTGTTTTAAATGTTACAACTTTATTGTATTTATTTTTCAATCAGACATCAGTGTTGCCCTCAGCTGTGAGCTCCCTGACACCTGGTAGTAATGGTTCTGTCCAGAAGACCTTGATAGTCATGTGTGTCATGTGTCATTGTGTCATGTGACGCAAAGTAGCCCCAAAAGAAAAGCCAAGCCCTTTCCTGGTTCCACTGTCGGTGGGGTCACTTTCCTTCATCCCTCCATCCGTGAACATGGAGTTGATTTGACTTACCACAGAGCACCAGTTTGGTCTCATCAGTCCACACAAGATTCTTCCAAAAAAAAAAAAAGTGATTATTTTAAGTGGTTAAAAATGCTGATAAAACATATCAGAACAGAATAAAAGTTCCTTGTGTTTTTCCTTCTGCAAAAATATTACCCTTTAAAAGAAACCAATAATAGTGATAGCACAGCAGTGTAAAGTCCCTCTGGTTTACGAGCCTGAGGTGGAACTCAGTTCATTGCGGAACATCAACATTTTTGCTTACTTGGACTGTACAAACATCAAAAATGATCAGAGTGCATAATGAAGCTTGTGCATTATTAGCTCACCAGTTTTCACTGCTTTTCTGCAGCTTCTCTGTTTAGATGAAATTATAAAATACTGCTGAACAGCATCCTTTCAAAAAAAAAGGGACAGCACGCACAAAGAGCAGTACAATCCATGGGGACATCTGCTTTAATTTTAGGAATTAGGTTTTGCCTCTAATAGTCCATTTGTAGATGAAGAATATGTAATAAATTTGGTGTCTCTTGGGTTTCCAGGCAATATCAGAAGAACTGTCTTCTTGCCTTGGAGCGTGTTAGATATGTATGTATAATGTATTTTTGGAAACTTGTAGTTAGGAATAAGACCATTTGGGAAATAAACTTGCTGGATGAAGGAAACTGTGTTGCACACTGACTGTTACTCTAACAATAGCCAGATAAAGCTTCTCAAGTCCACCTCTTCTTTTTTTTTTTAAAATCCTTATAGTGTGCAAGAGGCTGAAATAAATCACAGTGTATGTTGTGGGGATAAATGAAAGCGAAGGGGAACAAAGTGGGTTTAATGCTGCATTTTTTTTTTCCTTTCAACTGCAGCCAGAGCACTCTTTAAAGTTGCATGATGTGGGAGGAAAATAATCGTCTGCAGCTGTTGACTCCTCTTTTCGCCGTGTATGTTTTAAAACATGCACTCACCTGTATATATTATGTATAATGCTAATGCATTTGCTCTGTTTTATGGAGACGGCGGCTGGACTAACGGCAGTATTGTGTGGCGAGGCGCTCAAATGGAAAGGGCAGAACAGCCACCTCAGATACTCTATTCCCATGGGCTGCACCAACCATTTTTCCCCAGTCTAGAAATGGAAACGTCCCCACGGACTCCTGGGTAGCACATCTGAAATTCATCCATCACGTCTCTCTGGTGAATATAAATACCCATGTGGAGCAGTCAAAGGTTTGTCCTATAATACGGGGCTCACAGATGGGAATGGATGGGCACGATTGTGGTAGGTGGCTAAGTGCTGCGAGCAAAAAGTGTAATGCTCCATTTTCAGGTCTATTTCCTCAAATAAAACAAATCAGAAGAATATTAAGCTCGGTGATCCACATTTAAGAAGTGAGAGGCTGCTCCCATCATGGCCTTCATGTGCTATAAAGAGGACTACTTCTTAGGGGCGAATCACGCAGATGGACACGGTGGCCTGCTTACCACGCATCAATAAACGGCCTTCCTCTGAAAGTAAGACTGAAACATTATAGGTTCATTTGTCTTCAGTGGGGTCTTGTGTTCAAATGGAAGAGACATTCGTCTGTTCCGGCCGAAGGAGGAAAACAAAATGTTATGGATATACAGTATATCAAGGGCCAATTTATTGAATCAAATATGCAGCAGTTCAGTTATAATAATTACCAGCTTCAGCTTGGAATTTGTCAAAGGAACTGCACACATGCATCTGCAGAGATAAAATGCTGCCCACACCCAGATGAATCAATAATAATCTAATATAGAGTGTAATAATCCAGAGGAGACTTTCTTTCTGCCCTGAGTCATTTTACTTTTAATACCTCAGGTGAATCTCAACATTGCACTTGTCCCAGCGCAACAAAATACGAATCAAATGTTTCGAGGCTTCACTCACCTTGGAGTGATGACATATGTTTTGCTGCCAACATGAAAGTTTGCAGATTCATGCCTTCATAGTCCATATGTTGAACTGTCCTTGATGGCCTGAGCACATTTAAGTGTTACTATAGAGCGAAGAGCTTTGATATTATTGTTCATCCAATATCTACAAAATTCTCCTGAGGATTACTTTCCTTAAAGAAGTGAAACACAAGATGTGAAACTCTACAGCTTTTTACCCTATACCTATGACCAGTGATTCCCAAAGTCTGGGCCGCGGCCCCCTGGTGGGCCGTCGTGGTGCTGCAGGTGTGTTTTAAAACCTCAAATTTTTTTAAAACATGTTTTTAATTACTGTAAAATATTTATTACATAATTTGAAAAATATTTAGAAAAATAAGACAAACCAACTGAGTGTCAATCTACTGTCATCTTAACTTAACATGACAAGTGTCACCTTATTTGTTGACCCCTTACATTAATATTGGAATGTAGCTTTTAGTCTTGTATGTTGATCAAAGGGGTTCTTAAAGGTTTGCATGGGCCGCAGAGATGTTTCACATTTCAAATTGGGCCATTGGTATTGTGAAGTTGCCGGTTGCCAACACGACACAGTGCGGTTCGGACTTATGAGCCTCTCCCACTGGAACAGCCTTGTTGATTAAAGAGTCGTTCGTGAAGACGCTGCAAGGAAACAAATGCATTTACTCATTTGTTGATCCAGAAAAACAAACTGCATCCACCGTTTGGCAACTCCCAGAGGGCGCCATACCGATCAGTCAGAGTGGTCTCATCTGTGGCGTCGTTGAGCGGCTTAGAAGTGTCCCAGAAGCGAGTGTCCGCTCTGCTGTGGCAGAAATGTGCTTTGCCTCTGTCTTGGTTCTGGACCACAGAAATGAAGATGGCACAGAGTATCAAGTGAATCAATAAAAAAAAAACAAAACAAAAAAAAAACACAAGAGCATTAAAATCACTGTAACCTGTTTTAGGGTTTTGGAGGAGATGTTGACCACGTACAAGGAAAGATTCAGTTAAAAAGTAAAAAAGCTCAGTCCGTTTGACACAACTTATCCTGTTTAGTTGTATGTTGATTCCAGAAAGAACCTACCTCGAGACTTAACTTAAGCCTAAATTTGGTTGAACCTGTAATCTCAAGAATCCAGTACTTCCAAGCACTCTGCTTTTGAAACAGTCTGGCTGAGACCTGAGGCACCTCCAGATCATGGCACCTCCACCTCCTGTGGGATAAAGACACAAGCCAGAGTCAGACAACTTTCCCTCACAACCAAAAATCCTTTTTTTTTTTCAGAGATATCTTGAAATGTAAAGCAAAGTGCTTCAGAAGTACAACCAGACTCGCCAGGGTGAAAACATACGGGATCCATGTTGCAAGGTGATTAACTTTTGATCTTGTTCTTTTGAAGCAGCACCTGCTGTAGAATATGACATAACAAGGAACTCCTGAGATGTCACAGAGAGCCAGTGGTAGAAAACATATCCAGAAGTTCTCAGTGCGTTAAAACCAGATAGCTTACTTAAGCTTGTTTCTTAGCCTACAGTTGTCATGATGTGCAGTGTAGATAAAGGTAGTGATGTTATGTCCGCGAAGCGCGTATCGAGAGTCGCTTCATTTGGGGAGGAGCCAAAAGTGATGACGTCCGAAGCTTCACCGCCTGGCTGTACCACGTGACTGCTTCGGGAAGTGGTTCATTTCTTGTCTCAAGAAATGGGGTTTGACAGCTTTATAAACGCCACAGGCTCCATTCTAAATGTGGGTTTTTGTAGGCGAGTTGCGGTCAGTTCAGAGTGTGGATAGAGTTTGGATAGCTTGGATACTAGAATTTGGATAGCGTTTATATAGTTTGTGGTAGTTCAGTATATAGTTTGTACATGATGGCACAAACATTTTTATGCAGCCCAGCATCCTCTGTGCCATGTGAAAGGGTGTTCTCCAAGGCTGGAGAGATTGTGTCTAAAAAAAGGAATCGGTTAAAACCAAAAACTGTTGAAAAATTGCTATTCCTGAATAAATATACATAAAAACACCCCTTTAATGGTCATCATTGAGTATATTGAGTGTGCCCCCTCCATAGTTCCACAAACACTTTCACTGTTCTCTGCCCAGGTAAGCTCAGGTGCCCTGGTGGTGCAGTGGTTAGGGCAGATAGCCCATATGCAGACATTACAATTTGGTGAGTTCCACTCCCGGCTCGTCGACCGTTTTGACGCATGCCTTCCCCGTTCTTATTATTCTACTTTGGGAAACATTAAACAGAGATTATATTCAAACAATATTTTATTATGCATTTGATCATTTATGTAGACCAATTATTTGGTCATACACATTTTGTTATTCACAGTCATTCACAAGAGCCATGACTGATACATAAATTCAATGCATCACAACTGAAGATTCAGCTGGCTGTGATTATAAACCTGACCAGTAGGTGGTGTCATGTGCATATGAAGCAGCAAGAAATGTACCATTTCTCGAACCATCTGGCCAATGTGTGACACTGCTTCATGGGGCTTCATCTCACCATCACAAGATAAAGGACCCAAGAGCAGGAGATATCCAAAACAGAACGGGTTTATTAACAAAAACGCAAAAGTCCAAATCCAAAATGCAAAATGCAAAATACAAAAGACAAACTTAACTTAATCCAGAGGGATGACGAGAGGGACACAGGCAATACTGCAACACATGTAAAGTGACTAATGGACCCACGGAGGACAGTGGAAAATGACTTAAATACACAAGGGATCAAACGAGAGGCAGGTGCAGGGAATCAGGGTAACGAGAGGAAGGAAGCAAAGTAGAAAACAATATAGACAAGGCAGACCTTTCAAAGTAAAACAGGAACCACTAAAGACAAGGAGAGATGCCAACTTGACAGACACAGACACACACGGGGCTGCCATGGCCGACCCAGGCCATGACAACAGTTAAGTCTAAATTGGCGATTCATCATCACAACCCTGCTATCATGCATGTAAAAAAGCTCGATATTCAGGACTCTGCAGGCCATTGAAGTTCTTCACACCAAACTCACTTAATCATGTCTTTATGGATCTTGCTTTGTGCACAGCTACGCAGTCATGTTGGACCAGGGAGGAGCCATCCCAACCTGTTCCCTCAGAGTTGGGAACATCCCAACTGCTTCCACTTCAGTAAACCACCACCAACTGTTGACTGTGGAATATTTAGCATTGAGGATATTTCACAGCTGGACATACTGGACAGGTGGCGTCCTGTCACGGAACAATGCTTGAACCCACTGAGCTCCTGAGAGCGACCAACTCTTTCACAAGTGTTTGTAGAAGCCGTGTCCATGCCTCGCTGCTTGATTTTATCCACCTGTGGTCATTTAAAGTGATCGGAACACCTGGATTCAAAGATTTGAATGGGTTTGTGAATACTGTTAGCAATATAGTATATTTTTAAATTGGTAAGGATAAAAGAACAGCAAAGATTTTCTTTCCATCTCTCTTCAAAACAACTAAAATGTCTAAAATGTAATTCTCCAGTTGTTCCCCCCACTAACCTCTGGAACCTCTGAGCTAAAAGGAGGAGGCTGAAATCCTCATGAGCTCAGGTAATCATTAGCTGCTTAAAACATTGGCCTTGTTTTGGACGATGGCACTTGAGATGTCATATTGTAAACTGACAGAAGTGGATTATTTTACTGAAGTGCTGATAGTTGGACCATTGACCCTTAAGGCTCTTTTTTAAAATTTCGTTTATTGTTTGCAAGGTTTTGAGAATGTTTTATTTGTGTGGTGTTGAACTCTCCAAAATCCAATTAACTTTTTTTTTTATTGCTGTAAATAATCTCAATTGAATGGCAATCTCAATTCGCATTCAAATGTGACATATTTGTATGCTCAGGGTTAAAATATATGAATCTGAAATGTTCGCTCACAGAAAATGTTCTCGTCCTTATTATTATTATTTTTCCTTTAAAACGCTGCTGTAAGACAGATGGCCTTTATAGATAAATACTTAGGGCCCAATCTTCCGCCAGATTTCCGAATGCTGCTATTAAGGGATAGCGGGTAGCGGGAGGGGCGTTCCCCCACAAAGAACGCAGTCTTCCACCTTGCTAAACCCGCTATCCCATCTGCGCTACCCTGCTACATTATCCATAGAGGTGGTTAGGGCGTTCCACCTGTTAAACCAATCAGTGCGTCAGTAGCTATTGCCTTTAAGAGCAGGTTGCGCTACCCGCTAACCGCTATGGAGCGTCTTTTCATCCAGATTGGAGCAGGAAACATAAAAATATTTTTACATAGACAATTCCTATCGGTTACCTGAAAGTCCCAGATAGTTGGTGCGCTCCCAGTGAACACGCTCTGGTTGTCTATGGTTTAACTGGTGAGCAAGCCTTTTAAGACGATCTCTGCCATTCTCAGGCGTTCAACTGAGGCCAATTCACGCTTTTTATACAAGAGTTAATTCGAGAGTTAGAGCCGTTTGTCCACTTCCACATGTGACCAGGTGGACGCAAATTGATGCTATTTGGACGCGCTCTTGTACACGCCGACATGCGGGTTGCAGGTAGCGGGTGGTCTGACCACCCGCTACCTGCAAGATACCGAGTTTGCGGAAAGGGCAGAAGACACGCCCATTGCCACACCTACAAAGTGAGTAAGGGAGTCGGCATTACGGGTAGCAGTTTTAGGGAGCGGAAGATTGCATTAGCGGAGGTTCCTAAAGACACACAATTTACGGCCAGCAGGAAGTGTACGATCAGGGCCTTAAAGTCTGCAGTGTTTATTGAACAGGTTTGCTCTTCCATGTTTCCCGGCACAAGCTCCTGCCCCAGAACTGCAGGATGCACCTGAGTGCACATGGACTGGTCAGGCGCTTTGACCAGCAGGAGATGACGCCTGTCTTTTACTTGTTAAGGGAGTTCCTGGCACTGCTGCAGCAGGAACGAAGGCAGAGGTGAAACCAGGACCGAGGCCCTGCTGTTGTTCTTTTAGTTTAGGAGATGCTCCACCGTTCACAGATACACAGAGTAGCGGAGGCCAATCAATCTCCTGAAGACCCTGGAGGACGTTGAGACAAAACCCCTGTGGAGCTCTGCTGCCGGTAAGACACAGATCTACCTGGACAACAGCCACAACAAAAACAACCTGCATCACAGCCCTGATAAACCTTCACTGTTCACTGATATTATTTCAGATTAAATCAAAAAACAAACAAAACACATACTGGATGCAGTTTTTTTGCAAACAGTGATATGGAATGTTGAAGAATGAAAGGGAAAGAGGGACAAATGCTTAACGGGTTGTTAGAAAGAGGCTAACATCTCGCTAACCTGAAGTATGAGGCAGCGATATGGAGATTTTACAAATGAACTGTTGTTGCCTTTCCTCCCTGCAACCTATTTTTGCTGCTGTGAATAATTTATCATCCTCCACATCACTTTTATGAACACCACAGTCTGCTGCTTGCTCCCGAAAACAAAAGTTTTGTTCCATACAGCAGAGTGCATAAACAAATCCCTTTTAAGTAGGAAACATTCAGAGATACTGATGTAATTAATCCCATGGTTTGAAGTGAGCTTCAAATGTGATAATCAGCTGCATTGTTGGCCTGTGTGATGTTGTTGATTGTGGCCCATTTACGTGCATTAATGAGTAATATAACTAAACTAACCTCTTTGAAATTAAAGTGACAGTTTTTAATGCTTTAATGCTATGATGGGAGATGTGGATGGAATCTTGAGAAATGCCAGGTCATGAAGGATTCTCAGTCCAACAAGAGTGTAGACCTCATTCAGGGGATGCTGGACGACCGTCAACACGCCGCTGCAACACGTTCTTCCTTAAAACCAGTCTCTGAACTGGGACACAGCTAACAAACCACAGCTGGAAACAGAATGTTCTCCATGTGAAGAAACTTGATCATTCAGCTTGGATGAACTTCAGTAAAGCATTCCCCTCAGCAAAAATGCTTTGGACATTTTTGACCTGCAGCATTTGTATGAATTGTAGAATTGTGATCATGTCGGGGCGTTTTTTTTGGGCGTATTTCCCAAGAGTCTAGTCCAGTGATGGTCCAGGATGGTCCTCGAGGACCACTGCCCTACATGTTTTAGACGTTTCTCTTCTTCAACACGTTTTAGATTCACATGAATAGAGCACCATCAGCGTGCCACCAAGGCTAGCAGAGGTCTGTGAATGACCCATTCATTTGAGTCAGGCGTGTTAGAGCCGAGAAACTGACTGGATCTGAGGAACACGGGTCGACTCAGTGACGGTGACGACGGAGATCAGATCATCTGTACGTCTGAGCTGAACTCAGGAGGACGTGCAGTCCTCTGCCAGTCAAAACGGTAGTTCACTGGCCGGTAGTTCAGTCCAATTTATTTATACAGCTTCACAATAAAAGTTTCCTCAACAACACTGGACAAAGAAGATGAACGCGTTCACACACTGCAAAAAACACCAGCTAGAATAAGAGAAATAAACATTAAACTCTGGGTAAAAAATGACTCAGCGCTCATGAAATGATCTGTCCATGTTTTTATTTTATTTTCAGATCAGGTCTGGCAGACGTTGAAGGGTTTGAAACCTGACATGACCTGAGTCGGCCATGGCAGACATCCTGAGTTGTGTTAAGTTTGCGTCATTCTTTCTGTCTCTTGTGTTACATGTTTCCTGTTTTATTTTGAAGGTCTGTCTTGTCTCCGTTGTTTTCAGCTTTTCTTCCTTCTCTGTGAAATCCTGATTGTTTGCACTTGCCTCTTGTTTGTTCCTCCGTCATCTCCCCTGTCTGTGCTGGTCTGTTTTTAGTGTTCCTGTGAGTTTCTCTGCTGGTTTTGTCACTTGTTTTCCTGCATGTTGCCCTGCCTGAATACCTGTCCAGGTTACCTTGTGGGTTTAAGTTTAGTTTGGATTTTTGTGTGTTTTTTGTTAACAAATCATTCTCTTTTTTTGTGAACTCCTGTGTTTGGGTCCTCCATATCCTCTGCACTCATGACAGAAACCAGTGGAAAAAAGCTGAATTATAGATCAAATTACTTCAAAACAGTAACAAGTAAAGACACTGAAAATTAACAAATAATTCTTAATTCTATATCATGGAAAAATTATAACCTGGAAAAAAAATACATTTTAAACAATAAAAGAAAATACATGTTTAAAAAGGAACGACATCTTGTTGCATGGACAGAATTTGATTTTTATTTCTTGTATTTTAGCCAGTGATTTTTGTAGTGCAGCAACAATAAAATCAACACCTAATTAAAGTGATATTATTATTCTAGGATAGTTTCTTTATCTGGTTACTTAAAACAAAGTCCCTACAGTAAAAGCTGAAGTTAAAAGCTGGAACTCTGGTACTGATGCTTGTTTTAAAAGTTAATTTACTAAATTTAAGATTTCCTGGCTAATTGACGGATAAAAGAGTACATCATAGACTGAGTAAATTATGTCTCACATAGATCTTGAAATATGAGATTATTTATCTAAATTTTCAATTCTTGGCCAGAAGAGAACATTTTGCAGCCCATCTAATTACATCCAGTTCTAATTACATTTTAATTTCAATCCAGTTTGCTATAATTCATTTATAATCCAGATCATTGAGCCGACTGTGTGCAGGTTTCTTTTGGGAGGACGCTCAACCCCAAACTGTGTGAAAGTGTGTCAGAGAGAAAAAGTGCTGTGGAAGCTAAAAAGAAAAATAAATAAACTAAGAAGTTTTGT
Source organism: Hirundichthys speculiger (assembly GCA_018398805.1). Classification (NCBI taxonomy): domain Eukaryota; kingdom Metazoa; phylum Chordata; class Actinopteri; order Beloniformes; family Exocoetidae; genus Hirundichthys; species Hirundichthys speculiger. Next base: position 851,930 of record JAGFBZ010000778.1, on the reverse strand, counting down.
ATCAGTGTGTGTTTTCACATCCAGGCGGTGGATAGAGCATCTTAATGGCGCTCTGTTGGCTGAATGGACAGGCGCTCATGTTTATTTGCTTTTTGGGACGTAACATTTTATTTATCTGATTTCCTGCTCTACTCTGTTCCCACATGTTCTCATCGAAACATTACAGTAATGGAAAAGAGCTTCCTGCTCTGCCTTTAATATAAAAACAAAATGATGTGGTCTAATAGAGCTTTTTTTTTCATCCGTTTACGTTCCTCATGGCTCCATTCAGATAGATCTGTAACAGTGAACAAGAGTTTTTTATTTCTTATTTTATAAATAATGAGCTTCATACCAGTGGTCCCTTTTTTGCGCCACAGACCGGTTTAATGTCAGGCAGTATTTCTTACAGACTGGTCTGTAAAATGTGCTGCAGATAAATACAACAAAATAAAATGATATGATCGGCATAAAAACTGTGGAATTTTCTATATATAATAATAAACGTAAATCAGCTGTGTATTCATGTGCAACTTTATTAGTAGCTGTAGCAGCCAATTTAAGTGTGCGTGTTTGGTATGTGTGGGTGTGTCACTGGTTGCCAGGGGTTACGATCACAGCTGGGCTCAGGTGGTGATTAGGGTGACAGGTATAAAGGTAATTCACAGCTGATTAGTCAGACGGGGAACTAGGTTCAGGGAAGCAACACAGTTTTTTAACCGTGCTTGCGTACATAGGGCTCGATGTGTATGAATTAGTTTTCAGGTAAGTTGGTTTTTATCTTTTTCCTCACTAGTCTTTTTGTAGGTATTTTTTGGATTTGTTTGCATTAAAATAAAGTGTTTAAATTTTTGATCAGTAAACGACCTTGTTTTATATACCAACACGCGTAACAAAAAACTTCCCAGTTCCCTCATAGTGGCTTTTTTTTGGTAGTTAGATTGCCACTACAGTAGTGTCCTCGTAACAACAGAACATCTGTAACATTCTCTGGAAAGACACTTTCTGAAGACGTTTGTTTTTTACTCATTTTGCCACGTGACCAGACACGGGTCTGGAAGTCTGGTCATGTGTCAGGGATGTAATGGAGAAAATCCAGTCATTTTTCAAAATAAAACATAATTTAGACTCGGATAATAAATCAAATGGTAATAATGGAAGTAATTTATTTTTTCTCTGTGGCCCAGTACCAAATGACCCACGGACCGGTAGCAGGCTGGGGACCAGTGACCAGGGGTTGGGGACCACTGATTTAGGGGGAATTGATCATTACCCTCGGCCAAGGAGGTTATGTTTTCGCTGCCGTTTATCTGTCTGACTGTGTTCAAGATAACTCAAAAAGTTATGGATGGATTTTGATGAAATTTTCAGGAGTTGTCAGAAATGTGAAAAGAAAGAACTGATTTCAATTTGGGTGTGATCCAGAAGAAATCCTGGATTCTGGATCACTTTCAAATTTTCGATAACATTGGGGCAAATGGGGCCAAATATTTTGTTTCTCAATATCTCCGTTAATTATTGCCCAAAACTCATGACATTTGACTCAGGGGTTGACAATGGGAACCTCTATTAAATTTCAAAGGCTGATGCGGATCTGATCCAGAACGCGGATTTTATTGCAATCTGTAAATCGCTATATGGTAGAACTGTTGCTTGAAATTGTGCTTTTCTAATCTTCTCTGCATTTTGAATAAAGTCAGCCAAACAGTTTGCCCCTGTTGCCTCTGACTGCTGTCTGTAGAAACCAGATACAAAACCACAACCCTTTAGATTTTACGTTCACCCTGTAATGATTTGTGGAGTTGAGGACCCAAATGCAGGAGAGGCAGGAGCATCCCAACCTTTAGGCCTTTATTACTTCCAAAAAACAAACAAACAAAAAAAAAAAGTTAGCTGAACCAAGCTTAGCTGAAAAAGTCAGAGGGTAAACGAGAAGCCAGTGCCGATGTCAGGAATTAAAACAGCAAGAGGACAGACCTTCAAAATAAAACAGGAAGTAACAAAACAGGAGACAAGGAGGACAAGAAACAAAGAAAATTCAGGACCCCCCCCCAAAAAAAGACAAAAAAAAAAAAAAAACCCAGACCCAAAAGAAAGCTGATGTGAAGACCTGACTGATATAAAAAGAGTATTTCTGTCCATTTATGAGGAAGGAGTGAGAAAATCTATTGAAGGTAAAAGAAATATTAATAAAGAGGTTTAGAGCTGGGGTGACGAGTTGAAAGAAAATTATATTTTTGTTTAATCAAAATCCTCAGTCCTTGTGTGATGAATAGTCATACAACATTGATCCCCATCCATTATAAATGTTTCGATTTCTCTCTCTAAAACTCTCGGGAAGCACACTTTGAAAAATGCCACACAATACAAAGTACTGTCAGTAAAATTTTATTATTTTTATGATTTTCAGGAGCATTAATATATGTAAAACTGGATGGCCTTCAGGTTAAAGTGCTTCAAAAGGAAAAATACTAATTTGTAGGGTTGTGACAAGATCTCGTGCCACGAGATCTCGCAAGATTTAAGTTGACGATATTTCTCGTTGTGTTCAAAATCTGTCTCGCGAGATTTGTGAGCTATCCAAACTTTTATTTGTGACCTGTGGCGGCAGTAATGCGCCTTTGCTACGTACAGTCATTGGCTAAGTCTAGCCTGCCAGAACATGAAGAAGGACTAGGAAAAGAAGAGAAGAGCCAGAGGAGTCAAACAGTTTAAAACAGGCTGAGAGGAAGTTGAAAACTACAGAAAAGATGCTTCAATCCCTCTCAGTGACTGCCCTCTGAAATGGTGGCTAGAACACTGCTCCCAATATCCTTTGCTGTCTCAGCTTGCCAAAGCGTGCCTTTGTGTCCCTGCTACCTCTGTTCCAAATGAACTCATCTTTTCGCAGGAGGAGACATAGTTAATGCACAAAGATCACAACTGCTACCTGAGAATGTGGACATGCTAATATTCTTAAAAAAGAACATGGCTGTGTAGTTGCAGCAAGTAGTCAGTGACATACTTAGACTTTATTTGCACTATTTGAACTCTGTGTTGACAGAGTAGAACTTTGATTTAAGTTTACACATGTTGTTTGCACTTAAAAAAATTAATTTTTTTTTCATTTAACTTTATTAAAGTTTAGTTTGTGTTTCAATTTTTGTTAGTTTCAGTTTATTAAAAGCTCATGCTAAGATTTTTCATGTAAAGATTTATAAAACATTTCAAAATGCATGTGCAACCATTAAAAAGGCTTGTTTCAGTCATGTATAGTTTGTCATTGTAATTTTGTTAAAGTCTCGTCTCGTTCTCGTGAACCCAATATCGTGTCTCGTCTCGTCTCGTGCGCTGAGTGTATCGTCACACCCCTACTAATTTGCGATGTTGCATTGATAAACTCAAATTAATTATGGAGGTCAGCGGCTTTAGATATTTGAATGAGCAGGTGCGGAGAACATGTAGCATGTGGTAAGAATGCAGCCAAATGATCTCGTATCATGGATTTAAAGTCATTAATACAGCTGAGGATGGTGCGTACATGGGCTGATGTAGCAGCAGTTTCATATTTCTCTAATTTACTCTTATTAATAGGCAGGATTTATACAAAGGCACGGCTGTTTAGAGGTATTCCCTGGTTTAATACATGATTTATTGTTCTTCATGTTTTTTTTTTAAACAGTTAACGCTGTTGTAAATTAGGTTAGCATATATCAAACTTTTCATTGTCTGTTAAAACAAGGCGCTTTGCAGATTCGTCCCATCACGTTGCGCCAGGGCGACGTAAATCTGTAACAGCTCATATAAGTGAAGTCTCTCTAACCTCGTTACGCTCACCCACGAAGAGCATGCAAGGCTTCATAGGGAACGCAGTAGTGATTAATAAAAGTGAAGTGTTCTCAGAAATACGAGACCTGGTTTTAACTCTTGAAAAGCGACTGAGCGCTGCAGGGACGTGGTCAACATGCAACAGTTATTGAACATGTCGCAGTATTACGGTGTTGGCGCTCAACCTCCTGCTCTGCTTCAAAAAACCGGTTCTGTAATGACTCTGAGTCTGTTGAACCTGAACTCAGGGGTTTTCTGTCTCACATAGCGAAGTGACTTAGCCCTGAGGAAGAGGGCTCAGTTAGGTCAGTTTTAGGAACTTATAGTTGTGATACCCCGATTATTTTGTGTGGAGGCGTTATGCAACTGCAACTACTATACTGGTCTGAAAAAAGGACAATATTTTATTCAAGAAATCATGGGCCTGATCTTCTGCCAGATCTCCTAAAGCCGCTATTTAGGGATAGCGGGTAGCGGGAGGGGCGTTCCCCTGCAAAGAACACAATCTTCCACCTTGCTAAACCCGCTATCCCACCTGCGCTACCCACTACATTATCCATTAGAGTGGTTAGGGTGTTCCACTTGTTAAACTAATCAGTGCGTCAGCAGCCTTTGCCTTTAAGAGCAGGTTGCGCTACCCGCTAACCACTATGTAGCATCTCTTCATCCAGATCGGAGCAGCTCTCATGTGCAGCTCGTCTGGGACTCTGTTGTAGAGCTTCCTCCTCTTCCTTCCTCCTCCTTCTCTGCACTGATATATACATATAAATATTTTTACACAGACAATTCCTATCAGCTACCTGAAAGTCCCAGATAGTTGGTGTCCTCCCAGTAAACACGCTCTGGTCGTCTATGGTTTAACTGGCGAGCAAGCTGTTTAAGACGATCTCTGCTATTTCTCCTCAACCCGCGATCGCAAGATACCGGGTTTGCGGAAAGGGTAAACGACACGCCCATTGCCACACCTACAAAGTGAGTAAGGGAGTCGGCATAACGGGAGCGGCTTTAGGGAGCAGAAGCTTCCATTAGCGTTTAGCGGAGGTTCCTAAACCCGCAATTTGCAGGTAGCGGCCAGTGTTAACGGGTAAGGGGAAGTGTACGATTGGGGCCCATATTCTCAGAAATGGGGGTCGTTTTATAATCGAGGTCTAGACTTTTCTGTTGTCATTACACATCTGTGCTGCTAGATGGAGCCGCACCGAAGTAACCAGTAAGAATGGTTACATTTAGATTTAGATTTAACATTTAACATTTAGATTTAGATTTAATATTTAGATTTAACATTTAACATTTCATTTTTGTTCACATATAACCAAATTTTTAAATAATTTATGTTTCAAATGTGTGTAAAATGAGCTAAATGTGAAGAAAATGAGCTGAATATTGAAAATATATCAGTTTGAAAACTGTAATCAAGTTTTTACATTCGGCACCCCATACTTGTGTGTTGAAAAATTGATAACAAATGATACAAAGATGAATGTGATTATTCACTTCTAAATGTCTCTTCTTCCTAAAAAGAAGAAGACTGTTTTTCTTTAGACTGTTTTGTGCTGGTACTTTTCTGCTTTTATGCAAACATTCCTTTTTGTTTCTTGGTTTCGTCTCTGTTTATGTAAACGCAGACGGTTGAGGACAAATGAACAATCGTCCACCGTCATCCTGCGTCCTGGTCAGATTTGATTACCTTTTCATCCGCATCATGATCTACAGTCATGGCCTTGAGTGCACAGCTGCCAAGCATGCTGCTTCTGAAGAACATGAAAGCTTCTTCCCGCCTCATGCTCTGGTTTTGGGATGTTTCTTCTCCAATTCTGAGGTCGTATCTCTTCAGCTACTTGTAAAAGAACGAGGGTTTGTCCCAGAGACTGCAGCTCGGTCGGTTTCATGTTTGATGCAAGGATGAGCATTCCTGCTGCGTACAGCAGCACAGGTTGTGTACTGTGGTGTCTGAACAGTATGATATTTACATGATATTTACCTTTTTATATAAAGTTCAACTACGACTCTTTAACAGCTGTAAGGCCTTTGCGGGAAAACCTCTGAGTTCGTTTGAGTTTGTTTGTCTCTTTCAAGGACACGTTCCCAGGCTGGACAAATCCCGTGTTGTTATCAAAAATTCCAGCGGGCTATTGTCTAACAGAACAGCATGCTGGGAACTGTCAGGAGAAGCTCTGACTGATTCCAAGCATGTCTGAATTTAGACTTGGCTATGGGTATGATGCCTTCCTCGTTTGTACGTGCTTTGATTTTTCTACAATTGGCTCAGAAGATCTTAGACGTAGCAAAGTCTGTATTAAAGCCTCTTTTTCTTGTAAATAAATATCTTTTTGCATTTAAAAGTTGGCTCAGAGCTGCGTTTTTTATGTCCCGACACTTCAACGCTGCACGACGAGATCAAGAGAAGAAAAGTCACATCATTGTCGCTAGGAGATCTCCAAACTTCTTCTGACGACAGAAAACTACAGTACCAATATTCAATACTTCAGCTGGAAGCCCTTGAATAACCATCAGGAAGATCTCTGGTCTTGAGATATTCAACTGTAAATCCATCAACTACGAGGAGGTTCTACAAGACGCTAATCCTGCACGGTTGCATCAATGGTGAAAATGCAAAAGGCTGGAGGATGTAGATGTAAAGATGGAAAAAAAAGGATGCACAAATAGGACTACTTGTCGGAAGCGATGGGGCACCAAATCCCACCACCTTCACCGGCGACCTCGCTCGGCCCAGGCCCGACAGCAGAAGGAGCCCACTGGTCATGAATACGATCCAATGAGGAGACAGAAAATGAACGGAAACTCGTGAGCCAAGGCTAAACCACAAGAAGACAGAAACTCAAAACAACAAGAAGAAATTAATCCAAACTAACCAAACAACATAAAAAGTAACAGAAGACCAAACTAAACTCTGGACTTAAACACCAAAACTGAACCCAAATAAAACCACAGTGACCGATGGCATCTAAACACGAACCAGGCCAGCGGACATGCTGGATGGTTCCCACGAGGAGCAGCTTTTAGCGACCGGCTGCGTTAAACAGTGTATAAAAAGAAATTAAAGGACAAAGGTCAGTGTAGGCACACAGGAGGACAAAGACGGGACACCTAGCAGGTTTAGCTCCGCTAATGTGGAAGGTGGCGGGAATGCAGATGTTGTGTCCTACGGAGGCTCGGATGTGACAACAGCTCCAATACTGGTTTGGTCTCTGCTGAGATGTGTCTCTTCGCTACTGAGTTGCTGGGTTAAAGTATCATTATTATTATTTTTAACCATGCTCTCTGTCTGGTTGGGTTCGTATTTGTGCAGCTGAGTTCTGGAGTAACTGTAACTATGAGATCTGTCTCAGGAAGACCAGACAGAAGGGCTTTTCAGTAATTCAGTCTGCAGGCGCTAGAAAGATGGATAAGTCTCTGCGCTCTGCTCGGCCTCTTCTCTGATCTCTGAGACCAGTTATCGAGATCTCGGCTTTGTCCAGATTGGACTTTACAAAACCTTTTTTTTCCATTAGATATCTAAAGATACACTCACAGAGACTGCTGACTGAGCTCAGGTCAAGAAGGAGACACCGTAAAGCTCACAGCACACGTGAAACCGAGGAACAGCGTTGCAGTTCAGTTTTCTTTCACAAGATAGAAATTGGTTGTGCATCATGAGGGCAATGCCTTTCTCTTCCAAATATCTTTGCAGAATTAAGAAGTAGGCCGAGGTCAGATATTTACTGCATGAGCCTCTTAAAAGACCAGACTGCTCACATGAAACACGGTCTCTGAGGATATAAAAGTGCTTAGGAAACAAATACGTTTTACCTGCTTTCCTTACATTTAGCATGTGCTTCAAACTGTTAATTTGGACTTTACTGTTAAAGTCATAGCAGTGTTTTCTCATTGATTACTATAATTCCAGTCTCATTTAGTGATGCGGTGATTGAAATTGAACCTGAACAGACCAACAACAGCTGTTGACATGCAGATTAACATCAACACCAAAAACGAAGAAGAGAGGATTCCACAGCACACGGTGCATCTCTGGTCAGTTCATAACTAAAAATAAAGTTTCTTTCATCTTTCAGGGGAGTTATTGTGTTGTGTCTGGTCAATTACAGATACTGGGGCAGCAAATCCATATTTCATATACTTGGAGGTGACCCCACAATCCTCCTGCGGCACCTGCACACCTGGGCCCTGGGCAACACACCACGCGCTATATCCGGTGTTGTAGTGGCGAAATAAAAGGCCCATAATCCGTCCCTTACCTCAGCCACTCAATCAGGCTTAGACAAGGTTCGAGATGATTGACAATGGATGAAGCTGGCAGTCACTCAAAATACATTTCTAAAAGAGAAAGGGGGGAATGAAAAGAAGAAAAAAAAATCAATTTTGGGTTTCTCAGCCACACAAACGACTGTTTTATTTGCAGATATACAATTACTGTGATACAAAACACCTACAGAATCATTAGAATAAACAAACTGTAATAACCTTCAGTACCCAAACACACATATTTTCTGCCTCTCAGAGTCGTTTTTACTTCAATCTGAAATGATGTGTTGACTGTACCTGTCAGTGTCTGTTTGCTTGGAGCATCTGGATCAGTTAATAAGTCCTAATGATCATAGCTGGGGGTTGAATTGTGATTGGTTTTGCATGTATGTGCAATGATTACAAAGTCTAGCTGACAGCATTTAAGAAATCTAAGTTAAAAAAAAAAAGATGATCGTTAGATGAAGCTGGTGGTGTTGCTGCCATTGAAGAAAATTATAGCATTATAAAGAAATATGACCAAAAAAAAGGTTTTAGACATTTACAATTAATTGAAATCTATTAAAATCTCCCAAGATCACTAAATGAACAGCCTTTAAACACATTTTCATATCTATCTATTTGGGCTGTCAAAGTTAACAAGTTAATAACACGTTAACGCAAATTTTGTTTAACGCTACTATTTTTTTTAATGCCAGATTAACACGCACATGTTATAAAGCAGATCCCCGTGACGCTGTATAGGACAAAACAGGTACAGATGATGGATGGATGGATGATTAAACAGAACATTTAAAAAAATGTGATTAATGTGCGATTAATCGCAAGGTAACTATAAAAATCTTTCGATTAATCGCGATTAAAAAATTGAATCGACTGACAGCCCTACTATCTATATGTTCCTCAATCAGGTTGAGGTCTTGAGTTTGACTGGATCATTGTTCTCAATCAACGGCTTTTTTTAAGACTATTGCTGATGTTTTACCTCCATGGCATTGCTGCAGTTTTCCCAGACTTCAACTTTCATAGAGATGCTCAGACTCGATGCAGACCAGGCCCCCGGAGCGGGACAGTTCGTCTTCTGCAGCGCCGGAACCTTCTCGTGGTCCAGGCTGAGGTTAAAGAGGTGTCGTAAATCCCACGTGACCGCTCCTCACAGGCTGACACCATCTGGAAACGCAGCTTCGTTCGGGTTCAGTCCCTCCAGCTGCCTCTTCATGTAGCAGCTGGAGACGGACGGGCGGGGGGGGGTGGTGTTATCTGATGACAGTGATGACACTGCAGCTGTATTAAGATCTATGAGTGAGGTACAAGATGAGACTGTTGAGGTGTGACAGGGAAGCTGCGGGTCGGGGGGGGGGGGATGCTCTGCCTCCTCCTGAGCTGAACCTTTTGAAGAACATGTTCAGCTCGTTGGCTCTGTCCAGACTTTCATCATCGTGATTCCCTTCTGCATCGCGACTGTGATCTAAATCACTCCTAAGCTTTTATAGTCCACACTGGGGGAACTCGCTCTCTAGTCTTTTTCTTTTGTACTCTTTGTTTTCTCTTACCTTAATTTTAAGCTTCTGCTGAATTCCCAATAGTCAACCTACAACCAAAGTATTATGTTTTATGATTTCTTTTCTTTTATTTGTTTTTTTTTTTATCACACTATCAAAACACGTAATATTAACATTGTCTGTGGATATTCTCATTTATGGTTAATTCCATTCTCGCAACAACTGAATCATAGGCAACTGGACTTAGGTTTGTCTAGAAGATGTTTCGCCTCTTATCCAAGCGGCTTCTTCAGTTCTCAACGTATCGGTCTGACTAGTCCGCACTAGTCCAACAAACAGTGGAGTATGACTCAGGTTTTTAACAGTCATTAGGCATGCCTAACGACTGTTGTCCACCAGTGGCCCCACTCACTCCTAACGACTGTCCTTTCACCGGTGTGGCTCTCCTGACCCAAACAAAGGGTCCAGCCAAACTCCACTAAGGAAGTATTGGCCACGGTTACATTATGTTTTTTTAATTCGGAATTAATTATTCCAAATTAAATAACTCAGAATTAAACTATTTTCCTTTGAGTTTACTTGGAAATAGTAATTCTGAATTGAGGTTTACATGGAAAACACGTTTGATCGGCTTTATCCAGTTCCGTTTAAGGTCTGGGGGTTGGGAAGGGTTCTGATTGGATGGGGGGGGCGGACGTCTTTACGTATTTACGTCTACCGGAAGAAAACAAACTTTAAGAAAACAAACTCGATTAGCAACAACATGGAGAAACCTCCTTCATTTAACCTGGCCGCTACAACTTTGAAAAGCTCACAATTTTTATGTTTCCTGCCATCTGTTTTTTTAATTATTTCCAGTTCCTCCAAGCTATTTATTAAATAAATCGTCTTTGCTCTTGACCACCGTTTACTGCGTGCTGCCATTTTGAAACTTTATTTCTAAGACAAGCCCAGCGCGGAATATAAGCGTCATTGCAACAGATGGGCAAGGGAACGAGCATGCACAGAAAGACGGGAATTAATTTAAAGCGGAAAGAGTGTTTACATGACCACGGAATTATTCTATTCAGATTTAAAATCAGAATAAACCAGCCACTAACTTCGGAATTAAGTTTAATTTGGAATTGGAATTGTTTACATCATAATTTTTAATCATTTTAAATCAGATTTAATTTTAATTCTGAATTAAAGAGGAATTAAACTTCCCATGTAAATGTACTGAGTGTCTTTGGAAAGTGGTGGGTGTACACATTCACAGGGGTTAAAAACCTGAGTCATACTCTACTGTCTGTCTGACTAGTCAGACCGATGCGTTGAGAACTGATGAAGCCGCTTGGATAAGAGGCGAAACGTCTTCTAAACAAATCTAAGTCCAGTTGCCTATGAGTCAATTGTTGCGAGAATATTAACATTGAAATGTAAATTTCAGTGCCACAATTTTAATCACTGAATCACAACACGTCTGACCAAGTTATGTTGCTCCTTTCATCTTGATATTTCCTCTGAATGTAGACAGCGCTAGGGCTATAGCGATACACTCATCTCACGATACGATACGATACATGATGCGATACGATACACGATATTTGGCTGGCGATACGATATATATCAATATTCATCTTGCAATACATTTACATAATTTTCTGAAAGATTTCAAAGGGATAAAGTGATTTTGGTGACATCTTGTGAGTGTTCCAGTGACTTTGTTTGAATTAATTGAACTGAAAGCATCAATTACACATTATATGGCTGATAGGCAGCTTGCAAATGCTGGACAAAATGAATAAAAGATTTGTTGAGAAACATAGTTTCATTTATTTAAACAGTGCAAATTGTTGCTTGCAAGGTTTTAAAGGTGGGACACGGGGGTTTTGAAAGAAGCTTAGAATATCGATACCCGCGGCTGAAAAATCGATACTCTCTGGGGAAATAAAATATTGATATATATCGCAGAATCGATAAAATCGCTCAGCTCTAGACAGCGCCCAACACAAAACAGACAATAAAACCAGTACAGTTCCCAGAAACAACCCAGAATAAAGTCGTCTTTTAAAGTGTAAAATGTACGTGTGAAGGAGCCAACCCTGCCAGCCTCTCATTTGAACACATGCATAATTGAAACGAGCCTTTGTTCTGCGCTGCGGAAGGAAGCCCGCCAGCGCCGAAACAGCTGTGGATCACGCAGGTGGATTGTTTTTGTGAGATGACCTCACCGACTCATCAAAAGCCTAAAAAAAGAAAAAAAAAATCTGCTGTTATGCTTTACAGACTTCCGTGAAGATATGAACAAATTTAATTTCAAAAGCTCTAAAGCAATAAAGTGTATAATGATGCATTGCTCCAGTGCGAATAGCATATTTAATTAAAAGGATTATATTACTACTGGGGAAAGAAGAACCTTTTTTTTATGATATGCATATATACAATAATCATAAAGCTGACTAAATGTAATTTGCAGTAATAGAGCTCCATGACATGCTTGAGAAAACTGATGTTGGTAAATCTACACAATGGAGGAAATCACAGAATCTCTTTGCAGATGTTCTTTATTTTTCTGATGCAGGTTTTGGGTAAAAGGTCTGCTGAAGAACAGCAGCAGCTTCTGCGCCCACAGACACGGTGATGCGAAATGACAAATGGCCATGAACCTGTTCATTTTTCAAGTGACCTACGTCAAAGCGAATCACTGTATCCTGACTCACAGGAGAGACGTGCAGTCCATCTACAGTTAAGTTTCATGAGGGACCTGGTGAAGAGTTGCTCTATAATGATAATAGCTGTCATTACTATCTCACTTATATCATCTTTATTTCATAACTGTCACATCACTGACGTCTGCAAGGCTCTCAACAGCCTTGGAAAACTCATCTCTTTCACTTTAAAATCTCCACAAATCATGTGTTTTATCTGTACAGATGGACCAAGTCGGATGTTCACCTTTTTGAGAGTAACTGGTCTGTCTCGATTTGCCATGAAATGTCATCTGATCTTTATCTACGCCATTAAAATAAGCAGTTGGAAGGGGACAATTGCACTTTTGTTGCATTAGCTGAGGTTTAGAGTTTACCCCAGTGTTAAACCTTCATGTGAAGTAAGAAAGTCATGTGACCTGTCGCAGCTGTTTGGTTTTCGCTGCACCTGAAGGTTGGCTTCGTTTAAATGACGGTGTCCTGTTTCGTCCTTCGGAAGTTCCTGTTTCTAAATTAAAGACTAAGAGAAAAAAATCCAGATTCATCTCCACGGCAGGATGATCACACAGAGCAGAAAAAATGCACACTCACAAGAATGATGATGCCATCAACTGGATTGGACCTGCGGGAAGAGCGTCACTGACTTGGGTTTCTTCTTCTGCTGTCACGAGAACAATGACATTTCCTGGCTTCCTGGATGTTGCACGCTGCTTATTGAATATTGAGCATTTTGCTGGCCTGCACTCAGGAAACTAGCTATTAAATTGGTCCATCAGGATCCTTTTCATGTTACCTCAATGCTCTGGAGGACACCAGTAATGCACCGAATCAAAAACAGCTTGTGGGCAGCTCCAGTAATCTTCAGCAATAATTCTCACATGCTCCTTCAAAGCTCATTTTATATGTGCATCAGTCAATTAAGCTGCACCTACTCCTGCAGACTTTAATTATACGAGGATTTTTTGATGTTTGACTGACAAATGTAATTTCACAATCTGCTCATGGGCACGGATCTGACATTATGTGCAGCGTTTGAACTTTCCCTTAATGTTAATTTTCCATCCATCCTTTAAGCTCTATTTATCTGGGTTTGGGTCGCAGCCTGAGCAGAAACACAGACCTCCCTCCTGCCAGCCACCTCCTCCAGGAGGCATTTCCAGGCCAGTTGAGAAGAATAATCTCTCCAGGATGTCCTGGGTCTGCCTCTAGACCTTCTCCCTGACGGGCATCCCCAAAACACCCGCCCTGGAGGCGTTCAAGAGAGAGATCCTAAATAGATCCCCGAACCACCTCAATGGGCTCGTCTCGATGTAGAAGAGCAGCTGTTTTACTCCAAGGGCCCGATCTTCCGCCAAACCTCCTAAAGCCGCTATTAAGGGATAGCGGGTAGCTGGAGGGGCGTTCCCCCACAAAGAACGCAATCTTCCACCTCCCTAAACCCGCGATCTTACCTGCGCTAACCGCTATATTATACATAGGAGTGGTTAGGGCGTTCCACCTGTTAAACCAGTGGTTCTCAAACTTTTAATGCTGCGTAACACATGAGAAACTATTGATCTCTCCGAGTACCACCATGATGACCAATTTTAAAATAAAGCCATATATACCTTCTCAATTACCTTTAAACACACAGGAGAGATGTGTATTCCTTTATTGTGGTTATTTATTGTTAACTGAATTTCATTTGAAACATTGTATTTATAATGCATTGTCATGCATTGACAAGTCATGACCACCTGCTCCTTGCTATCCTAAACCTGCGATTGCAAGATACCGAGTTTGCGTGAAAGCGCAAAAGACACGCCCATTGCCACACCTACAATGTGAGTAAGGGAGTTGGCATAGCTGGTAGCGGCCCTAGAGAAGATTGCATTAGCTACCTGCAAAGATTACCTGCTACCCGCAATTTGCAGGTAGCGGGTAGCTGCTAGCGGGAGGTGTACGATCGGGCCCAAGTCCCTCCCAGATGAGGGAGCCTGCAGAAAAAACTTCATTCAGTTCAATTCACTTCAAAAACACTTTATCAATCCCAGGAGGGAAAATAATCGTTGCAGTAGCTTTCAAGCCTTAAGTCTCTTCAAAGATTCATTGTAGATCGTTATTGCTGTGGGAAGGAAGGATCTCCTGTAGTGGTCTGTGACACAGACTCACAGCCGGCGACCACAGTTGAGGGTAGGAACATGGATCAGAAGCAGAGTCTTCCTTTTAGCTCTCTTCCCTTCAGCAGACCGGTAGAGAGTCTGCTGCACTGCTGCAGATCCTGCAACAATCCGCCTGTCAATCTCATGCTCCAGCTTTGATCCCACTTGTGAGCAAGGCCCTGATATATTTAAACTCGTCCACTCGAGGCAGTAGCTCATTCCGGGCCTGAAAAGGGCTTTATTTGTATAGCGTCTGTTACAATGTCAATTGTCTGTAGGCGCTTTACAGAAACCCAGATCATGACCCCAGAGCAAATATCATTAACTAAAATTATAATATTAAATCCAAATCAAAGGTAATAGCAGGTTAAAAAAAAAACTCCCACAGTGGGAGAAATACCTTTAAGCCAAACAGTGGCAAGGAAAAACTCCACTTTAAGAGGAGGAAACCTTGAGCAGGACCTGGATCATATGGAGGGACCTTCCTGATAAAGACCAGCTGGGTAAAGAAAGAAAAAGAGAGGAGAGACAGGACAGAGAGAGGATGGAGGACAGAGAGAGGATGGAGGACAGAGAGAGGAGAGCACACAAATGACTGAATGAATGACTACATAAACAGATGCAGGTAGCAGCACTGAGGTGAGATGGTCAGAGGACTAGATCACCGGTCACCACGCCAGCCGGCACCCTGAACACATCTACACACACAGGTGGAGGTGAACGCTGGGATGGACTGAGTTTCAGTAACAAGGTGCTGCTAATTAACTATGGAATGAACTGGAGGAGGAAGAAGGGAGGAGGAAAGGTAAGGAAAGGGAGAAGAACAGTAGAGACACCACTCAGCAGATCATGTTGGCGTCCCCCTGCAGCGTAGGCCTATAGCAGCATAGCTATGACGAAGCTGTGATTAAGACGAGCCTACTCTACTCTTAGCTTCTATAACTATGGCTGTAACTATTAGCCCCTACACACTATAGTTTAGACCAGAGGTCTTCAACCCTGGTCCTCGAGACCCCCTATCCAGCAGGTTTTAGATGTTTCCCTGCTTTATCACAATGTGATACAAGTGGCTGTGTCATCAACAGACTTGTGCAGACTTTGAGGACAACTTGATAATGACCATTAATTAAAATCAGGTGTGTTGAAGCTGGGAAACCTCTAAAACCTGCTGGATAGGGGGTCACGAGGACCAGGGTTGAAGACCTCTGGTTTAGACTAACTGTAGGCTTTACTGAACAGAAATGTTTTCAGTTTAGTTTTAAAGATGGAGGTGGTGTCAGCCTCCTAAACACAAACTGGTAGCTGGTTCAATGACAAAAGTGCTTGGTAGCAGAAGGCCCGTCTTCCTAATCTACTTTTAGTTTAGTTTTTATTTTAGTTACTTGTCATGCATTGAGATTTTATTTCATTTTTTAAGGGAATTTCCATGCATCCATTATTTATACCGACTTATTCTTATTTAGGGTCACTGGGATCTGTTGGTTTTGAGGGAATTTTCCTCTTATGAATAAATTATACATTCACCAATGCAATTTATGTCCTGTGTGAAAATCTGGCAATATGTGACAATCTTTGTGCAGATTTATGGAAGGTTTGTGAGGATTTAGGTTTCTTTGACCGCTGTACTTGGTAGATATAAATGAATCGGTTTTGTCTATTGGTATATAAAGATGTATAGAGTTTATAAATGCTTCAAGGCACTACAATGTTAGTGCTTCTTCTGGAATATTTAATACTAATTAATGCAACTAAAGGTCACTTCTGGTTAAAATGTTTGCAACAGACTGTGTAGGGTGTTTGGAATTATTCACGCAGAAAATATGCATTAATGTCAAGTGTTCCTTACATCTATCTCAACATATAAGAAGCAATGTTGTTTAACATTTATAGCGTGTCTCAAAATGTCTTTTAATATATTCATCCTGCAGCATATTTTTGCTTCTCAAAGAGCGTATCTAATTAATGCAAATTTCTCCTATCTGAAGCCGAGTTGCCAGAGTTGAAAAAGTCAGCAGAGCTGTGATACAATCAACTTTGCTGTAGGATATCTGTGCATGGTACATAACAAAGCTTAACGTCTCAAAACACAGTTGTGAGTTGCTCAACACGAGAGACTCTCTTTCAAGTGTAATGAGTGCCATACTATACGTTAATATCAAAGACAATCCACTTTGGAAAACGGATTTTTCTTTCACAGAACGATGAGGACACACCAGCAAGAACAACTGTTTTCTGAGTAGGAGCTATCTCAAAAACATTTATTAACAACAACAGTTCATGAACATATGCTGCAGACACAAACTATTAAGATTATAAGACATATTAACTGCCAATATGTGCATTTTAGATTTCTTTTCCCTGACTTAGACCACTTCGTAACTATAATCAGATTCATTTGTGAATCGAAGGACACCAAAGGTCTGAATTGATTATTGGCACAAATTACATCATGGAATAACACAGTTTGAATGAGACAAAACTAAAGACTTGCAATAAGACCCAGAGAAGACGTTACATGACATGACCTCTCATGGCTTTCTTATGATTGTGGAAATTTGTCTTTGACCTTGAAATCTCTTAAGAGATAGGGGAACTTGAAAACACAAGGAAGGCAGAGAGACGTCTAGACACAGTTGGAGTACGTACATAAGGGCAGATAACCAGAAGGACCATGGGAGACAGTAAAACACCTGAAATGAAAGGAGAGCTGGACATCTCCTTATGCGTAGATGCAAATAGGAAAGTCCAGTGATAATATCTCTATAATACTAGAGGTGGACTGATTAACTGGCTGGAAAATTGTTGCCTGTGAAGCAATGTTGAAATGACGACGATATGTTAAAGCAAAATGACCAGGTGCAAAAGTAAGCTGTCATGTGGAGGATAAATAAGGAAATTAACAAGTAATCAAGAAGGAAATCAAGCTTCCAGTCCACCCTGATCCAAGTTGAATGAGCCTTGCCTGAATCTGTCCTTTTAGATAAAGTAATTGATTTTTATACTTTTGAAAAAGCCCTTATTAACAGATGTACTCCAGATAGTCACCAAGTGAATGACTGCTGATAGAAGCGGTGTAAAAAAATGGCCTATGTAGGGTCACTGGTGATGAGAAGTTCAGGCAGCACTTGGAGCAGAGTCTTTGCTCCTCCACATCGAGAGGAGCCAGTTGAGGTGGTTTGGATATCTGGTTAGGACACCTCCCTAGAGGCGTGTTTTGGGCATGACCAACTGGTCCGAGGCCCTGGGGCTCACTGGAAGATAACATCTGTCAGGTGGGTTGGGAACCCCGCTGTCCTCGGAGGAGCGAGAGGAGGCGGCCGGGCAGAGGAAGGTCTGGGCCTCTTTGGTGAAGCTGCTGCGACCTGAACTCAGATAAGAGGAAGGTGACGGACGGATGGATTTATTCATTGAAGACCAAGCAGAAGCGATGAAAAGGAGAGAGCGTTAGAGAGCAGTGAGCAGTATTCCAGTGATCAAACCTACCAGTTGCAACTGCTTTGAAATTAAACTTTTCAACCAAACTGTTCATTGACACAACCCCGCAGACTGCAGCTCCGGCAGGAGAAAAGGGAAAAAGTCTGAATTTACAAACTCGTAAATCTAAGAGATGCCAAAAGGTGTCATTTGTTTTAAGGTACTGGAAATGAATCCCATCACTTCTGTGCTGCTTCAACTGTCGCCATCAGACCCAGGACCAGGTGCTCATACTGAAACAAACACAAAGAGTTAAAGCCGTTGGAAAGGTGGCTGCAGTGTTCACAGCAGTCTCTTCAGAGTCTGGGTATCCATGAAAATGTTGATATTTGCGCCAAAACCAAGAGGATTTCCTTGCTGCTAAACCCCATAACAAAATAATCATGTGATCAGGTTAATGGGTGAAAGCATCTGAGCTGTGACCTGAAAGGGTTTTCACACAAATCTCAGTTCAAATCTGAGTTTGTGAGTTTAGAAACGTGAATTTATGAGCTTTAAAATCAGGATTTGTGAGTTTCTTGAGTCAGGATTTCAGAAGTCAGGATTTGTGGGTTTCTGAAGTCAGGATTTCTAAGCTTCCTAAGTCAGAATTGGTAGCTGTGTTCTGAAGTCAGGATTTGTGAGTTTCTGAAGTCAGGATTTCTAAGCTTCTTAAGTCAGGATTTGTGAGTCTCTGAAGTCAGGATTTCTAAGCTTCTTAAGTCAGAATTGGTAGCTGTTTTCTGAAGTCAGGATTTGTGAGTTTCTGAAGTCAGGATTTCTAAGGTTCTTAAGTCAGAATTGGTAGCTGTGTTCTGATGTCAAGATTTGTAACTTTCTCAAGTCAGGATTTATGACTTTCTTTTGTCAGGATTAGAGCTTCTCAGTCAGAATTTGTGATGTTTTGACTCTTCTGTTTTCTAAAGTCAGAAACTCCAATTTTTGATTTTTTTCCAGAATCTTTCTGATCTCACATTTTACCCCTGAAACGACCATTATAGAGTCCTTGCTTTCACTCGCTCATTCTTTATCGTCCGTTTTAAAATTCTGCACACACCGTGATCGTCCTTGACAGTGATTTCCTGCTGGTCCAGATTTATATCTTGTTTGACCAAGAAATATTTCTGGACAGATAAAACCCAATTTAAAGACAAATAAGAGAAACAACTCATTCTAGAAAGCATTTGTTGCACAAACAAACCGTTTTAGTCATATTTCCTGTCCTTTTGCTTCTGTTGATAGATAGATAGATAGATAGATTCTTTATTGTATGTCTCGAGTAAAAACAGAAATTCATCTTTAAAAACAGCTCAATGAAGCATTAAAACATAATTAAAAATCACTGTCAAGCACATTGACTAAAACTCATTCAACAACAGTAAAAAAACGTTTATGTTTATGTGTTCTTATTAAGGGCAGTTATTGCAGATGGGATGAAGGATTTTTTGAAAATGTTTTTTCGAGCCAGTGGGGTTCTGTAGCGTCTGCCTGATGGCAGCAGCATGAAGGAGTGGTGGAGGGGATGGGAGGGATGTTGTGTTTAGCTTGTGTTTAGCTTGACTTCCTGAGTTATTCCTTGTGTGTGACACTGAACTTGACTTTCCCTGTCCTGTCATGATCAACAACTGTGTCTTATCAGCTTCTCTCCCCGTATATTACCCAGCTTTCCCTTCCTTCCCTGCTGGCCCGTCTGTCCTTCTGGTAATCTTTCTGGATCATTCTCTCTCTGTTTCCACCAATGGATTTCTTCTTGTCTGCTTGATGGTTTTGGTTTTTGGTTCTTGGAAACCTTGATTACTGCAGCAGTTTTAGTTGAAAATAAAGGTTCTTGTTTTGCTGCTTCTGCCTCTGGATCTCTTGTGACAGTTGAACAATAACACATTAATCACCTTCCAGGTGATGCATAAAGCAAACCATGTGAACATGGAAACGCCATCACCTCACTGTGCAACTGATGGGAGAAAAACTTAAGAAATCGACTTAAATCTATCACTTTATTAAGTAGGTCTAAGCAAAGCTGCTATCATGTCCCTTTATTGCAGAAGAAGAGTGAGAGAAGAGTGTTGCTCTTCTATTTTCTGGAACGATTGTTTCAGTTAAAGGGACAACAAATTTTTTCTTGTAAAAGCGTTCAAATCTAAGTAGCTATCATCACTGACACATCTTTAGCACTTCTGAATTTGCATAATTTTGTTTCAAGCCTTTTTAAGCATTTTACCTTTTAGAATGTCGGTCCTTGCTTTGAGCATTTTTTTTTTCTTAAAAATGGAAAACATTCTACTCTCCTCCTCTTCTCTTTTTTTAACTTCACTGCTCCGATCTGTGGCTCAAAAACCACATTCTGACCAGAACCGTGAGGTGTAGGGTCAATTTTTTAGCTCCTAATATCAATTTTTTTCAAAAACACTAATAATAAACAATAAAAAGGTTGTTTTAAAGCAAATAGTTTTGACTGAATTGGTCCCCTGAAGGATCAATATCATCTGATGAACATATACAGCAACTTGATTTTTCATTTTTATTTGTAATTTTGATATTAACTGGGTAGAATATCGCAATATATTGTGATATCGTGATAATATTGTATCGTGACCCTGGTATCATGATACATATCGTATTGCGAGGTCCTTGCCAATACTCACCCCTAGTGAGGTGTGTGATTTATTACAGCGCTGGCAGCCATGCAGCCTGCACAGATGCAATACGAGCAATGTTAACCAGGATTACTCTGGAAATATGATGCAGCATATCTGTGAAAGCCAATGAAGAGTTTCAAAATAGGTGGAAGGAATCAAAGATATAAACTGAATGTTCAGTTTGAAGGGCTGAAATTACTGAGAAGTGAATGCAACTGGACTTGTGACTCTTCAAGTTCATGGAAGTGTGCTTGATCTTCTGGCTGCAGGAAACCAATTTGGCAAAACACCAATGTGTGGAGGCTTAATGCAAAATAAATGTGCAATTTGATTTAGAGTGGCAACAAGTAACTTGGATTCACTAATTCATTTTTATCATAAAGCCTGCCGTTATGCTGTTATGATTTACTTCTCTACGTTTTCTCTCCCAAGACAGTAGATGCGATGACTTTGACGTATGAAGCTAAAAGATTAGTGGACTGGAACCTAGCCAAGATGAGAGACTTTTTTTGTCCATACATCTAAAAACCATTTCAAAATCAAAAACCCAAAAACTAGAGAAGGGAGCCGAGTCAGAGAAAGTCCAGCAGGGCCGATGACTCCAGGACTTCACTGGAAAAGGACAGGAACTTTGCATGACACAGAGAAAAATGGGAGCACAGCAGGAAGACTGCTGCTGCTTTGAGCTTTTTAATTACCAGGAGCTGAGAAATGAATGACCATTTGCTTTTAATTGACTTTAATTTAGGCTAAGTGGTAATTCATAATCATAACACAAGACGTCTTGGTCTCTTATCATGGTCAAAGCTTCAGAATATCAGAGAGGAAGCAGACAGAAAGGCAGATGCTGCAAAAAAAGAAAAAGAATCATTGCAGAATATAAAACTGCTCATATTCAGCCATCTTATTTCAGTTTCCTGGACGCAGACTTGGTGCCCTTTAATTATTTCAGAACAACAGAAGCAGAGGCTCCTCCTGAGAATGAGCAGATTTGGTTCAAGTGTTTTCTGATGGGTGGAGTTTATCCTCATGAGCGTCAACATATCAACCTGTGACCAATCTGTTGCTTTGATCATTTCCTGTAAATGACATCAACACCTCCATCCAGGGCTGTGCAGCTCCAGACCAGCGCACCTGGTCCAAATGAGCGGGTCGTTAGCAGACCTGGATGACGAGCTGCTGGTGATCCGTTCATTTAAATCAGGTGGGCGGCGGCCATGGAGGCCTCAAACCTCTCCATGGAGGCGGAGCCTTGACATTCAGCTTTAGTCTTACTGTTGCTCCAGTGGCTATTGGTCTCGTTTAGAAAGGTTTGAGGAAGAAAACCTTCTCTGTCCTTGCTGCACAGTTCAAATTAAATTTAAAATGACTGCGAAAGAAATGTATATTTTATTTTACTTTTATTTAAACTTGGAAATACATTGAGGTAGAGACCTCATTTACAACGCAGCCGAGTGAAACAACAAAAATAAAAATAAGGGCACTTAGACACAGAAAAAGCCAAAGAGAAACTTGAACAAAAGTAGCAACAAGGATTTAAAAAAACACAATCAAATTGCAATTAAAATGTAAAAAATAAAAACATGAATAATGAATAAATTATTTAAAATGTAGAACACAACAGTCAGACAAAACAGGAACAGCTGGATGTAAAATGTGATACAGATAAAGATTTAAATTGTCCTATGGATAAAAATGATGAAAGCTTTAAATAGTTCTGCATGCTATTCCAAGTTGCAGGTGCACAATATGAAAAAACTGGATTTTCCAAGTTCAGTAAAAACAGCTGGCACCTGCAGTATAATCCAATCACGAGACCAAGTCTGATAAGAGCCCTCATTAAAAGAAATGTAAGGAGATAAGAGACCAATAAGAGCTTTATGAATAAATAAAACCCAGTGTCTTTCACGTCTTACAGCAAGAGAGACCCACCCAACTTTGCAATACAAGTCACAGTGATGGTGTCATAGCTGTCTCCAGTTATTAATTATAGTTAAAGGTGGGGTAGGTGTTGTTTTTTTGCAACACTTTTTACAATATTGCCTGAAAACCTTTTTCACATTCCCATTGCACCCACTGAAATAAAATGTTTGCAAAAAAAACTAAATGTTTTGGTCCAGTCTAGAGGATATAATCAGAGAAAAACTCTGACCAATCAAAATAGTGATCATCACTATTTTGATTGGCTGCATAATGCGTCCATCAAATATCAATGCACTCCCACCCACCCCTCCCTCCTCCCTCCCTCCCTCCCTGTGGTTCATGTAGTCATGAATCGTGTGAAGGCGTGGTTTCGAGGGGTGAGCTGAAGAGGAGGAGGCGGAGCCTTTGGGAGGAGGGAGGGAGTGTATATTTTCAAAATCTCACTTGAGTTGGATTGCTGGAACCGTTTTTTTAAACAACACCTACCCCATCTTTAATTCTGCCATTGATGACGTCACACAGAAACGATGTTGGAAAAAAACAAAGTTCCCAAAAGTGACGTTCGAGTCTCAAAAACCAAGTTTTTTTTATTTATTCTTTTGTAAAAGAACTATACAGCTCAGAGTCACATCTAGGGTGGAAGATAATTCAACATAATAACAACGTGGATAGAAATGTAGAACTGAAAGATAAGAAGTATATCTATATGCTGCACATCCCTGTAATGAAAATCAGACTTCAGACAAGAATACAAACTCAGGTTCTAGGTTGTTTTTTTTTTTTTTTTGCAAAAAAGGAATTGTGACTGTGCATGTGTGTTCTCCCAAGCCGGTGGCTGTGACTGATCATGCTGGTATAATGGCTTCTCGTGCAACGTTGCCTGAAGGCTCAAAGGTCACGAGCATCCGACGCCGGGCTCCACACTCTCAGATTTCTCCAGCCTGCCTGAATCTTTCTGCAATATTACTCAATATAGGTGGTGGAATAAAAGAAGAATAGAAGAGGACTCACAAGGAGCTCTCAGAAAGATTCCTCCTGGACGTCGTGCAGGTCTGATTCAGAGATACTGAAAGCATTTTCCTGAAGTCGTTGCTGCCAGAGCTCTTAATTACATCATCAGCATGAATATTTAATGTTCTTGTTCAATAGAGACACAAGAAACTGGAATTGTTTATGTGTTATCAGCTTCCACGCGTTATCTTTGTCTTTTATTGTAACATTAATGAAGATCAGATCACATTTATGGCAAATTAACGCAGCAAAACCCGAAGATTTTAAACCACATGTATCAAACACAAGGCACGCGGGCCAAATGTGGCCCGCCACATCATTTTATGTGGCCCTCGAGAGCTTGGACATTATTGGCTTATATTTTAAACCAATATTTTAAGACTTAAAACAAACTTACGCCGCTTTAAAGGGCATATTGACAATAAACTACATCTCCAATCATGCATTTTGTCGTTATCCACAACAATAACGGTAGCTATGAGCAAGACGATTTACCAGAACTGATGGACTTAAAAAAAACCTTTACAAACTAACCCCAACATGTCCAAGAAAAGAAAAAATAATGCACAAGGAATGCAGTTTCATATGAGGGAGTATTAGGGCCACACTGAGAAAAAAAAATTGTGGGCAATGATTTTTTTTTTTTTCCATTCCTCACTTACGAGAATAAAGCCGAAATGCAGTTTCCACAATAAAGTTGTCTTAAAGATTTATTCAAACCAGCTTTACTCTACCAACATAATGTCTGTGTCTATGTGCTTTGAATACATAGACACAGTATTATAATAGTATTATAGTATTATAATAAGTATTCGTACTTTGAAGAGATTGTGTCAGAAATTGCGTCTATTCAGAAAAATAAACTACTGTATACCGATTTTAGAATTCTGGAAACTGCATTTCAACTTTTCAACTTTATTCTCGACATTTCGACTTTCTTCTCGTAAGTGAGGAATGAAAAAAAAAATCATTGCCCACAATTATTTTTTCTCAGTGTGGCCCTAATACTCCGTCGTAGTTTCATGAATGATGGGAAAACAATTTTGCGTTATGAGGCGGTGTTAGTCGTGAAAGAGTTTAATCCACGTCTGCATTTTGACAGCAAACACGGAGCTAAGTTTGCTAAATTTAGCCTGCAAGAAAAACAAAGAATCGCTTCCACTTCTGAAACCAAGGTAATCGATACTCTCAGTGATGTTTACCACTAACCCTGAGTTTAATATAACAATGACTTAAATATTTGAAACTTGAAAACATAATAGATACAGAATAAGTTATTTAACAATATAATAAGGTGTAGTTTAATTTATTTAGATTTTCATTGCATTTTGTCAATCTGGCCCTTGGAGGGCCACCATGATGCTGATGTGGCCCTCAGTGAAAACGAGTCTGACACCCCTCTTTTAAACGGTTCACACACTTCTTCTTTCCACTTTGATTCATGACCATTTACATAAGAAATCAAAGCGACAAAGGTGGGTGAGGAAGTCACCCTCCAACTGAACTCTCACGCTGAGATGAAATACGCGAACAGCAAACAAGCCTCGAGTCTTCCGACAAACAGCACTTTCCTCCTGCATCATTAATTCATTCAGGGTGATGAAAAGCACACACTTGGCCCCGGTGTTTTTAAACTGACTCGTAGACGGATTACACCGCGGTTCTTATCAGAGCTGAGAGCCGAGGCATTCTCCATGTCAGAGCGAGTTTGACAAATGAGCGCGAGGCGTTCTCCTACAGCCTGTTTGTCATCACGGCCGCGACAAGCGCGGCGCCCGTCTGAGCAGAAGCAATCTGCTTCCCCTTCCTCTTCGCCTTTGATATAAAGAGCTCCGGCGTGGCACGTTAGCACTTTCCGGTTTTGTCATGCAGATCCTGGGAATGCTGCGCGAAAAGCCCTCTGCATCTCTGAACATTTTAATCGTTCGCACTATCATAGCGCGTCTGTGCGGTTCCTCTGATGGCGTAATTTCTCCGCAGTCGCCAAAGTCGTAGAGACTTCAGTTAAGAATCAAACACAGCGGCGGTATCTTCTGCTGCAGAGCTACATGTGTTAGATGAAGATAGTCTCAGCATAGATCCAACAACTGGTACTGTCAGGGAAAGCCTCTTATCCTAAAATGCTGACCTGCGTCACCGGAAAATGGCGTGTGCACATGTTTTGTTGCAGGAGAACAATGTAATAGCCCTGTCGCACCCCCCCCACCAGCCTTTGCCGGTCACATGACACGGAGCCGCTCACCCCGCTGAAGTTCCCATGAGCTCCCCTTACTCCTCTGAAGGAGCCGCACAAACACCGACGCGGAAACGTGTTTGCCATCTTTGCTGGCGGAGGATCTCTTTATAGACGTCCCCTCAGACTGGGTAATAAAAGTTGAAGTCATTAGAGGGACGGGGGGGCATGCGGCACAGCATGGAGGGTGTGTTCAAAGGGACAGGGTAGGATTTAAGAGCGTACGCGGCATTAATGAAAATCCCACATGGCTATCTGGTTTCCATTTGATGAAGAGCTTTGTTTGAGGGATTGCTGAAATTCAAAAGTCCACACGGGAGCCTCGAGCTCGACGGTGTCCTCATCAGCTCTTCATGCAGCGTGTCAGTGAGTTTCTCTGCAGCTCTGCTACTTTACTGGCTGCGTCTCCTGAAGCCGGTGTTGTACGAATTAACTCATTTTATCATTTTGTTAATATAAGTTTCCACTGTAACGTTCCAGTCGGCTTGACGGCTTCGCCATTTTCTCTTCAAGTCAGTCTGCTGCTGCTGGTTGCAGGTGCGTTTGGCATCATCCTCCTGTTGTATTAAATAATATCAGCCAAGCTTCAGCAGCAGGACAGATGTCCTTACATTTAACTCAGTGCTTTTATATTCAGAGGAGCTCTTGGTCCACATAATGACCGCAGACTGTACAGGTGATATAATCATCGTCCCTCCACCACTCTCCTTAATAATAATAATAAATAATAATACATTTTATTTAGAGGCGCCTTTCACGACACTCAAGGTGAATCATATCCTTGACTGTGGATATGAGCTACTTCCTTGAGTTTTAACCAAAGGGGGCATCATGTATATATTTCCCAGTTGGTCTTGTGTCTTATGGTTTGTTCTAATGAAACGTTGCACAGCGAATGCATGCTGCCATTATCTTTTGATTTATAAGACTCCTTAAACCGGGCCTGTAGAGTCTAAGATGGATAGCAGCTCCTCTGAACATTGCACGGTCTGACTTTGGCGGGAAGTTGCTCTCTCCCGATAGAGACTGGCAACCGTCCTGAATGCTTGAAAGTCTTTTGACCTGTCAGTAATCCTGAACTCCAAAGTGCTGCCATACGTCCTGATAACGCTCCCTCAGCTACCTCTCTAAGATCACTGCTGATGTCCTTCCCCCTTGGCATTGTTTGCCACATGACCTAACTGCATGGCCTCTCAGGAGGTTTTTTTTAAACAGAGGTAGTCAGTCAGTGATGATCAGTGACTAAAGTGAAACTTTAACAATAAAACACAGTGTAATACGTTGTTGTGTTGCTCTTTATCTGACGTCGTAGCATCGCAGTCACAGGATCAGATCAGGATCTGGTGTTTTTATTTATTGTATTTGGATTGAAATCATACTCAGTGACTTCAGGTATTGTCATGAAGTTTTGATCTTCTAAATCAGGGCTTTAGCGATACACTAATCTTATGATACGATACACGATATTCGGCTCACAATATGATATATATCGATATTCATCTTGAGATACATTTACATCATTTTCTGAAAGATTTTAAAGGGACAAAGTGATTTTGGTGACATCTTGTGAGTGTTGCAATGACTTTGTTTGAATTAATTGAACTGAAAGCATCAATTACACATTATATGGCTGACAGGCAGCTTGCAAATGCTGGACAAAATGAATAAAGGATGTGTTGAGAAAAATAGTTTCATTTATTCAAACAGTGTAAACTGTTGCTTGCAAGCTTTTAAAGGTAAGGGCACAGTGGAGAGTTAAAGTACAGCAAGTGGCCTTCTTTGGCAGCTTTTTTGGCTCGATATTGAACATATGAGGTAGCTACTAGCCATTCTAGCCACCAGGTTCACTAAAAATGAACCATGGCAGCCAATAATTCAAGTCCATTGGAGCAACATTTAAGCCACCTTAAAACTGCACCCATCTCAGCAGAGTAGCTGGATGACTTAATGGCTCTTCCTGAAAAGTGTAGGAAGAGCACCCCTGCAGGACACGGGGCTTTTGACAGGAGCTCAGAATATCGATACCAGCGGCTGAAAAATCGATACTCTCTGGGGAAATAAAATATCGATATACAGTGGTACCTCTACTTACGAATGTCTCTACATACGAAATTTTCAGGTTATGAAACGCATCAACAGGAAAATATTGCCTCTTGTTACGAAAGAAATTTCAGGATACGAAAGGCAAAAATACAGTAGCGCTGCTACTCGCAGCTCCCAGAATTTGTATCTCGGTTTGAAAGCGGTGTGTCCGAGCTGCTCTGCCAATGGCTATCGCTTAGCATCTTCCTGGCATCCCATTGGCTAGGAGGGCCCCTTGTCTGTATGAGCGTAACCCAGCAACCCAGGTAAACAAACAATTTTTACCTCCGCCAAGGAGGTTATGTTTTTGCTGGCGTTTATCTGTCTGTCTGTGTTCAACATAACTCAAAAAGTTATGGATGGATTTTGATGAAATATTCAGGAGTTGTCGGAAATGTGAAAAGGAAGAACTGATTTCATTTTGGGTGTGATCCGGAAGAAATCCTGGATTCTGGTTCACTTTCAAATTTTTGATAATTGTTGCGCTTGGTGGAGGTCTGCGCTCTCAGAGTGCTTTTCTAGTTCTAACATGTATTTCTTACAGGTTTTTATGTGATTTCATGTATTATTTACAATTTATTTTAAAAAATTATGTTTGAATTTGGGGGGCTAGGAACGGATTAAGGCATTTACATTGAAAACACGCCTCTATTTACGAAATTTTCAGGTTACGAAACTACTTCCAGAACCAATTAATTTCGGAAGTAGAGGTACAACTATTTATCGCAGAATCGATAAAATTGCTCAGCTCTATTCTAAATGTACAGCAGGACTGAACCAGTAGAAATCTTTACAAACAGCGTGACTCACGACTCATGAAGCAACGTGAGCAGCCTGTCTGGTTCTGGCACAAATGACACTGTAATTACTGTTTTCCAACAAAGGAAAGCTCGATATCATCGCTCTAAGAATCTCTGAATTGTGACTATAATTTCTCTAAAAAACAGCTCTGATGTCTGCCTGGAGCAGTCAGGTTTCCACTCCTGTTTGCATTTTATTCCTTCACAAAAGCTCTCTCTTTTTTTTTTACATTACACAATAGCTTCTGTCTGGAATCAAATGATTCCCTAAAGAAGTCCAGACCCTCACAGGCGCCACGAGCACTTAAAGGCAATTGAAAAGGCGTAAGAGATGGGGTGAATCAATAGTCTGTTTTTCACTTCCCTGTCAGCCCTCTTTGTTGATATCTCCGAGCACGCACACAAAAGGCCGGCAGGCTGCGGCATGAAAATAGCTGGCACTCTGCACGGCAAACGGAGGATCCTGGGAATAATTGAGAGAAGCGGCGGTGGACGTGACGCAAAGATTAAGTGATTAATGTCCTACAGCAGGGAGCCCACAGCTCTGGCTTAAATGGGATAGATGCCTGCTGGATACACTAAATTTCACACTCGGTGCTACGATGTTCTCTACTTGTTCCAGCTCAAGGAGGATTGTCTCTTCCTGAACCGGCAGTGTGGACATGTTGTGAGGGACGGGACAGGCTGAGCAGCTGATGAGATCCCACATGTGGCTGGTTATTGCAGATGGTCCGAGTCTTCAATGCTCTTAATCATGCAGAGGAGAGTCGCTGAAGTCTTGCGTTTGGCAAGAATTGACACGTAAAAAAAAAAAAAAAAAGAAAAGAAAAAAAGAAAAGTGAAATTAACTCTTTAAGGACCAAAGTCCCAAAATTGCGACAAGCAGCATTGCTGAATAAAACAGGCTGTATCTATAAATGTGGTGTAGAATCTTGTTACTACTTTTCACCAGGAGATGGTGGACATGTGTGCCTGTAATCTGAGAACCATTATTGGTGGTGGCGCTATTCAAGGTTTTAGCGTAAAATGAGTTTGTGAAACACCCACTGGCACAGAGCAGTGCTGAGCGTAGCGAGAGTAGAGCAGAGAGAGAGAGTGTTTTTTCATTTACTCTCAATGCCGAGAAGCCGGTTTACAGTCCATAAAGTACTTTATCAGATTCTGACTAACTCTGATTCAGAGAAGGAAGACATGCAGAGTTGTCCAGTGAAGCAGAAACTGACATTAGTAGTGACGGCGAGTCCGCGCGCCATAGTCCACAATCAGCACATCGTATATCAGATGCTTCACCTCAGCGTAACTGGGGTGGAAGCAGGTCGAGGTGTCGGGGGGGCTCATAACACCGCAAATATGGAAAAATGTAGCGGGGATGAAAACAACCGCGGTTGTCCTGGCAACGCGGAAGAAGCCGCGGGAAAAAAACACACCTCCAATGGCGCACCGGAAATCACTGTGATGATGATGATGATGATGATGATGATGATGATGATGATGATGATGATGATGATGGTTCTTGAGAGAAGAGGAAGAGTATCAAAAGTGGAGCCTAAATTTTGATGAGCCTGTTGGTTTTTGTGGAGACGATCTGACAAATTCTGAGCCCACTGATTTTATCTCTTTATCAAATGATGAATTCTGGAGCTTCATCACCAATCAAACAAATAGAAAAGGCCACCAGTTATTTGAAAGGGAAATATTAAAACCAAACTCCTAGATTTCATGACTTTATGATGTGATTGTCCCTGAAATGAAAGCTTTCATTGTGCATGGGGCTTGAGGAAAAATCTAAAAAAAAGGACTACTGGACAGGTTTAGGCAGGTGATGTCACAATAATCAAATTAGATGAGAGTCTACTTCCATTCCAAATTTTGGTTCATACTGAACAATTTTCTCATTGACAGTATACCTTTATCTCAAACTGCTTTCAAGTTATAGCCTTTTGAAATCTTGATATCAAAATTGTATATTTTCTTGAAAAAAACTCCGGTGCCTAAAGGGATAAACAGAAGGAAGATGTATTCAACCCCGAACATACCTGAGAATATAGTTATTATTATTAACTGATCCAAATAAAGCCAATTTGAAAAATTCTTCAGATGTCTTCTGAGTTTTTTTTTCTTTTCACCTCCACTGAACTATTTATAACACGACTGAAATACTGAAATACGTCCTGAGTCCTGTTAAACTTCAGTGTATTTATTTGATTTAAACTGTAGATGGTAATGAATTTGTGTCAGCGTCCAGTGTCCCAGCTGCTGATGCTCCAGCTACAGAGAGCCAGAACCGCGTCCTCCTGCCCGTTCGCTCTGTTTATTTTGATGTTTCGTTCATCATTTTTAGTGTTTCCCTGCGATCGACTTGAAATGATCTTTTCTAATCACTGAAAGCACTTGATTTTATAAAGAGTCTTAAACACAGTGAGTGCACTTGCACTCATCTCTGAATGAAGCAGATGGATGAAAAAGAAACATTTTTGTTGCTGAAGTTTCATGTCAGTCTGCTCATCGATTGGCTCACGTATCTGCTGACAAAGTGGAGGTCTGCTGCCCACATTTGCTCCTTTCATGGATTCTCCATTAGAACCAAATCATCATTACACCCGTTGACCTGCTTGGAATAACATCAATGTTTTTCTTCTTCTTTTTACCTCCATACTGGCATTTAATTGCTCTCAGATAATTTTTTTTGTAATGTGTTGCAGACCTGGGCAGCAAATGTGGATCTATATTAACAAATGAACCGAAGTTAATGCGAAACAAGAATAAAAATCACACTAAGGCCCCGATTGTACACCTCCCGCTACCCACTACCTGCTACCCGCAAATTGTGGTTTTAGAAACTCCGCTAACCGCTAATGCAATCTTCCGCTTCCCTAAAGCCGCTACCTGCTATGCCGACTCCCTTACTCACATTGTAGGTGTGGCAATGGGCGTGTCTTTTGCCCTTTCCGCAAACTCGGTATCCTGCGATCCCGGGTTTAGCGCAGGTAAGATTGCGGGTTTAGGGAGGTGGAAGATTGTGTTCTTTGCGGGGGAACGCCTCTCCCGCTACCTGCTATCCCTTAATAGCGGCTTTAGGAGGTTTGGCGGAAGATAGGGCCCTAAACGTCTGAATGACTGATTATGAATTCATTTATTGGTTTGTTAGTTGCATCTTTCCTCCCTACCTTTTGTGTTAGATTTGTGACGTCTGTTGCGTTCATGAAGAACTTTCCTGAAACTGGGATTTGACAAATTACGGCTTTGAAAGTTAAGAACCCAGTCTGGAGTCGACAGCGTTACGAACCATGACAGAAAACAGCATTGAAGTCATCATCGTTCACTATTATCTTTAGTTCTGTCAGCATCCTTCCTTAACGAGTTATTCTGAAAACCTGAATCTGCTGATGGCTGTTCACTTCTGCACGTTAAATATTGAATATACCTGTATGTATTTAGGTCTGCTGCCACACATGCTTTACGGTGCATATGTTGCTTAATTGTCGGTGAAACTTGCAAGGTATCTACTCCTACAAGCTTTTCATTGGGCGCCGTCTCAGGAGCATCACTTCACCCCACCCACAATAGAAAACCGGAGGTCGTTATACATGAATTATGAGAGCAGAGCTCAGCAGCGCTGCTCAGCCTCCGGGAGAGGTGTTCGCTGGCATCCCCTGTTCACCGCTCTCTTGATCAACATTTAACACCGAGATTGCTTAATTATACATCAAAGTAATTGCAGCATTACTTTCCATACTTGTATTGTGTTCCCGGTCTCATCGGTGAAGAAGACGGGTCTTCACTGCTGTCAGCTCTGGACCTGGCTGCCTCACTAGCTCCAGGGCTGAGTTTCATCCAACAAAACTGAATTCTGGCAGGTTTCTTTTTCCAAAATCTTCTCTAAATTAGACTCTAAATAAAGTCTTTTATGCTTTAAATCAGATTGTTAATTATTGTTAATGTATTATCCTTCAAATTGCTGCTGGATATGAAGTTGTTTGTATCCAGTTGTGAATTAATAAAATAATTAATATTAATATTAATATGAATATTCATATTCATATTTAAGCAGTTAACTTCTGACAAGTCTCACCAGGTAACAGTAAACCATTCCAGATGATGACCACAGCCGTTAGCTGAAAAGCATTTTGAGCTTAAAAGCAACTGAAAGCGTCCGTAAACTGTCAACTGTAAGGGTGAGAAGTACCAGTGGTGGGATGTGTGGTGTGAGCTGGCAGAAGTTTCCAGAACTAAGTGCATGAAAGTTCAACGAGAACAGAAATATTATTACCTGTTTCCTCACTGATCCACATCACTTCTGGTTCTTCATCAGTCAGTGGATGCTGGTGATGTGACGTATTCACAGAAAACGGAGATGCTGAACATGTGAATTAAAAGGAAATCCATCTGACGGACGCTACACTACCAAAGATAACTCCAGCGTAGATTCAGTAATGGGGGATGTGGCACAATCTCTTGAAACCCAGGATCAGTCTGTGGCGTTGTCATTCTTTCTCGCTGGTGTAGGTGGAGCAGATGTTGGGGTGCCAGCTATTGATGTCCATAGTTTTCCTGCTGACCCTTTTAAGCGCATGTTTGCAGCTACTTCCATTTCATCCCTGGAACTGTTGCACTAAAGTTGACGCCTCTGTCTGAAACTGGATTTCATGTTCATGTTAAATAGTAAATTGACTTATAATATAATATAATTATTCTGAGAGCCAAATTCATCCATCTGCATCCACATTCATACAGCATTTTCCTGAATTAATGGAGATCCACATAGATTTGTATTTCGCTGTGTCTACATTAGAGGCTATGTTAGGTTCAGTACAGTGCTAAACTGGCCCAAATACCAAGGGCCAATTCCAATTCCTCCCTTAACCCTCAATCTCAACTCTCGACCTTAACCCTCAGTCTTTGGCCCTCAATCTTGGCCATCCAAAGTAAGCGTAAATACTATGGGACACCCCTTGAGTACAGTTACGTCTTCAGACTGTAGGGGGCGGCTTTACGCCAAAGCTACATCCAGTCTGTCAAGAAAATGACGAAGAAGAAGAAGAAGAAGAAGAAGAAGAAGAAGAAGAAGATAATATAAATATAAACAATGAAGACAATAAGATAGTTTTGTAACATTTATATCTTTATTAACTACGAAAATACTTACATTTGAGGCTCACTTTTTTCAGTGCCATCCTTTTCAAAGACGTTTTGGGAAAAATACGCAATGCCTTCTGGGTAGCCCTTACTCCCAAGGGTGGTGCCAGAGAATCTCAATATTGAGGACGATACAGCCCTCAAACTTGTCCCTCAACTTGACATCCTGAGAATCGGGACAACACTTGCACTTCACGGGAGCGCACATTTTTGAGATTGAGGGTTGAGGGAGGAATTGGAATTCACCCCAAATCTTTTACCAATTAACAACATTTTTTGTGCATCATCCATCCATCCATCCATCCATCCAACCAACCATTATCTTAATCCGCTTAATCCTATGCAGGGTCATAGGAATCTGCTGAAGTCTATCCCAGCTCTCTCTAGGCATACGCCCTGTCACTCTTACGGGCAATTTATAGCCACCAGTTAACCTGACATGCTTGTCTTTGGACTGTGGGAGGAAGCCGGAGTACCCGGAGAAAACCAACGGAAGAATGGGGAGAACATGCAAACTCCACACAGAAAGGCTTCGAACCAGGAACCTTCTTGCTGTGAGGCAACAGTGCTGACCACTAATCCACCGTGCTACCTTTTGCGCATCATATCAAACAAGAAAGAGGCAACATTCCTCCCCCAAAACTTCAGCAAACAGCATCCTCATAGATGGACAGAAAGATAAAATACACACCGCAAGTATTCAGTGGAAATGATTAAATAGTTTTCCGTGTGATCCTTCACCTAATGCAGGGAATGAACTGCCTCGGAAGTTCTGGGACTCAGAACAGTGGCATCTTGACTTTATGAGACTATAACTTACAGTATCACACTCTTCCATTGATCCACTCCCATGGCGTTGCTATATTTTATAGTCCTCTTTTCTCTTTCTTGTGAATGCCATCGCTTGCACACAGCCAGCCTTTTTGATGGCCCCACATGTGGTTGCTGGGAGATTTGTGGGGGGGATCGGCAAAGCCCCCGTTGACAGTACATGGTTCTGTGCTTCTTGGAAGTGGGGTGGGGCAGGCGAGGTGGTGGAGTGGGTGGGAGGCTGGAGAGGAGTGGGTCTGCGGTGGTCAGAGTAACATGACTCGTGGTCATTCATCTCTGTCCGGCCTGAGATGAACGACCAGCTCCTGCTTTCCTGTGGGATTTGTCAAACAAAGCACTCGTTCAGCGTATCAGCAAATTATCATCGCAGCTACGCTGCTGCACAGTTCTGCTGCACTGTGGAGACAGGCGAGAAGGAAAGCTAACTACTGCACGCTTAGCGACGTGCTTTCTGTATTCACTTCCTACAAAATGTTGCCTTATCTTCATATCGATTACAATAACAGCCAGTTACGATGTGGTTAAGATGATAATACACAATCACAGGTTCTCCTGTCTTCACTGAACGCAGCCATAAAACAATCACGCTGAAAATAACTGCAGCGTACAGGGTCCAGACTTTCTGCTGCTACTGTCGTGAAACCAGACGCTCCAGGAGACCGTCACGTGTTTTTAGTCCAGACTGGTTGGCGGTCCTTTAGGGAGCACAAGGAGGATCTATTCAGAGTGAAGCTGGTGGGTATGTTGTGGTTAAATGGTGTCTAAACGCCGAGAGAAACCTGTAGTAATTCAGCCAATCAACACAGTCTGGAAACTGAATTTAATTTTTCTGAATACAAAACGGCTCTGCAGATACCAGAAATTAAAATTAGGTGGCTGAAAATGAGCATAATATCATCTCTTTAAATGCATTAATCATAAAGAATTACGCTACATATCTCGGTTCCTAATATACACCAACATGACAAAGTCAATGTGCCACTTTTCAAAAATGCAACAAAAACATGCTCTATTAATTTACTCTCTCCTTGCTGCTGCTTACAGGCTTAAAGTACGTTTGACATACGGTGCAGTGTTTTATATTTCAGTACACAAATGTGACACGTGCAGTAATAAACTTGTGAAATCTGTTTCCACTGGGCTCCTCTGTCTGTAAATGAAATGT
Source organism: Hirundichthys speculiger (assembly GCA_018398805.1). Lineage (NCBI taxonomy): Eukaryota > Metazoa > Chordata > Actinopteri > Beloniformes > Exocoetidae > Hirundichthys > Hirundichthys speculiger. The sequence goes on along the minus strand of JAGFBZ010000778.1, from coordinate 816,278 downwards.
GGAAATTAAAGAGTATTTGCAAATGATCTGTGATCCCTCTTTACCAAGAGAGAGGCGACACACCAAAAAGAGCGCACGCTAATGAGAAACGAACACGGCGTGGCCATTTCATCGAGAGCCGTGGCGCCTGAAGACGGGAAGAGGGAAATGATGGCGGGCTCGTAGCCGCAGAGCTGAGACCGAGCAGAGCATCCGTCCTGCAGGTGAGGCGAAACGTAGGACGATGAAGACGACGCGTCCCTCCCTCTCTGTCCAGCGGCCATAAGTGGAAGGAGTGTTTGAGCGTTTCTGCAGCCCTGAGAGACGAGCAAAAGTGTTTCTGATCTCCTGTTATGCTTCGTTTGAGCCTTTGAATCCGTTTAATGAGTGTAATTGTTCTGAGGCTGATGAATAATGGGATCACAGAGAAACAGAATACGATGGTAATTTGATATACCTGCGTCTGCCTGCATCTGTCCGTCTGTGTCTGTCCGTCTGTATCCAGCGACGGCGTTCGAAGACCAGCAGGCTCCGTATTGATCCGTAACTCCATCCTCAGGGTCGACTCACTGCTCAGGGTGTCTTTCAATCAGCTCATCAGTTACGTTTTGTGTTTGTCCAGAAGAAGACTGTCCGGGGGACATGTTCAACAGTGAGTTACTGTTACAGAGCGTGATGTGCTCGGCTCCTGTTGGAGAACAAAGACAGGTGTAGCATGAAACCTAGAGAGGGGACTGATTTGTTCAACATTCAGCATTAATGCAAAGAAAATGTTCAGCTCCATCACCATGACTCGGTGGTTCGTTGCCTTAAGGCAGGAGGGTTCCTGGGGTCCCAGCAGGGGTCTTTCTGTGTGGAGTTTGCACTTCTCTCCTCTTGATGCTTGCGTGGGTTTTCTCCAGGTGCTCCGCCCACAGACCAACACGCATGCAGGCATGTCAGGTTAGTGGGGGATTCTGAACTGCCTTTAGGAGCTAGTGTGAGTGTGCAGGGCTGATGTCTACACATAGGTTTGTCTACATACATACATACATACATACATTATATAAATATGTCTGTGTGCGTGTTTAAAATTGTCTTTTGAGGCCCTTGTTCTGTAAAACTACAGCATGATGGGGGAGTTCAGCCATTGTTTCATAATGATATATTATGTCACTTATACTAAAATGAAATAAAAACAGAAAATTTGAAAAATGCAAGGAAAGATTTTAAATTCCTGACTTTATATGCCCAGACATTCTGACTTTAAAATGATACAAATTTGAGTAAAAACTCTTTTAGATCAAAGTGCAGACAGTCACATCTGAGTCATGATTTAATATAAAGTTACAAATTCAGACAGGTCATTTGATTTCGCCCTCTCTTGCAGCCAGGGGCCCCTCTCTTGCAGCTAGTACTTGTCTCTTGCAGCCAGGGGCCCATCTCTTGCAGCTAGGACTTGTCTCTTGCAGCCAGGGGCTCATCTCTTGCAGCCAGGGGCCCATTTCTTGCAGCTAGGACTCATCTCTTGCAGCTAGGGCTCATCTCTTGGAGCCAGGGCTTCATCTCTCGCAGCCAGGGGCCGGTCTCTTGCAGCCAGGGGCCCTCTTCTTGCAGCCAGGGGCCCCACTCTTGCAGCAAGGGCCCGCTTATTGCAGCCAGGGACTTCGTCTCTTGCAGCCAGGGGCCCCTTTCTTGCAGCCAGGGCTTCGTTTCTTGCAGTCAGGGCTTCGTCTCTTGCAGCCAGGGGCCCCTTTCTTGCAGCCAGGGCTTCATCTCTTGCAGCCAGGGGCCCCACTCTTGCAGCCAGGGCTTCCTTTCTTGCAGCCAGGGGCCCCACTCTTGCAGACAGGGCTTCGTTTTTTGCAGCCAAGGCTTCGTCTTTTGCAGCCAGGGGCCCGTTTCTTGCAGCCAGGGGTCCCTGGCGCCCACTTCACCTGCATAATTAGCGGTGTTAACTTTGTTTGCTATTTTTGCAGGATCATGGAAGAACCCTACATGATCTTTCTGTTTGAAGATTCTCCTTTTACATGACATTACAACACTGAGAACAACTTGTAAAGTGGTAAAAACAAAACTGATGTATCATTTACTTTCAAAGAGTGTACCATCTGAACCGTCTAAATGATTTATGTTGGGTTTGTTTTGGTCCCTCAAACAGAACAACATCATCACCAGATCATCCAGATAACTCTCTGCTTTATAACCTGATTATAGGACCTGATTTAATTCTGCAAGACTTTGACTTTGATGTGTGTGGGGACTTAAAGCATAAATCCGAATTAGCTATATCCCTGGATATGGAATATTAGTTTTCTCAAAGCCGGTCTTGTCTCGACCTTGACCAGTGTTTGTGTATAAAAAATGACGTTAGTTAGTTAGTTAGAGCCAGTGGAGGAGGTGGAAAGCAGAGGGAAGAAAGTTTCTATAACTGGACATTGATACTTATTTCCTCTTTTATTGACTTGAATCCTGACAGGAGTCCCTTCAGTCACGTGAACCCCCACAACCACTTCAGCTGCTGTATGAGGCAGAGGGGTGTCAACACGAAATACCCCCGAATAAGAGACCAGGAAGATCTGCTAGCATGATGTTGTTAAACAGTCTTTAAAATACAAAGTGCCTGTAAAAGTCCAACTCCCCAGAAAATACAGGAATCTGACTCTTTACCTTCAGACAGAGGCCACTAGCACACTTAAAGGAAAAAACACAGACCATTGCAGTTTTTAAAAGATGCGTTATAGGTAAGAGGGATGGTAATGCTAAAAGTAACATACATCGGTTTAGAAAAGGACAACAGCAACCCTCACAGTGTTTTAATTTTCACATTTTCAACTCATCCAGCCGACCTCAACCTCCTCCCTGAGCAGCTGAGTGGTTTTAAAACCACATCATTTCAAAATCTCTTGTTTCTTATCGACTCCGGCAACAAAAGGTCATTGCCATAATAAAACCCTGCGTTAAGGTATTTATCTATTTATAAATGTGATGATGAATGGACTTGATAATTTGTTTAAACTGTGGGAACGGCAAAGAGGAAAGCTGGTGAAATTTCTGTATATAAATATATCCAAACGGGTGATATATCAGGAGAAATCTCTCCCTGACATTCCTCACTGATAAAAGAGAGAGTTGGGATCGAATCAGTCGGTATGAGCGCTAATTACACTCAACTAGTCTGCCTTATTTTTCATCACTCCATCCTGATGCATTTATACTGATATTAAGGAGAGAAAAAAACCTGTCATGGCACTATCTTCTCCATCCAATTATGAGCTGGAAAATTCTCTGAGTAAGACATCACACCATCCGTGAGAGGAATAATTTATTGACATATGTCAAACCAAGAAAGGGAAGAGAGTACGAGAGCTTAGTTGTAAGACTGGCTGAGGAGACAAAAGGAATCCTTGATGAAGTTCCTTTGAAGTGCCGTCTCCAGAAGTCCTTGGAAATCCATACGGATGCAGACCAAACTGTCTGGCAAAGAGACAGGAAGCAGCTCGCTGCACTGCTCTGCACTATAAATATTCCCCAGTTCATAGGGCACGGTGCTTTTGGCGCACAGCTTGAATTATTACATTCAAATAACTGACTCAGAAAAGGGATAATTAGAGATGTGGAGAGAAAAAGAAAAGAAAAGAAAGAGCCCCATCAGGGGAGAGCACTTCCTTTAACACGAGACGGTGCTCTTATCACTCCTGAAAACACTGGTTTCAGCGTTCACGTTCACAGTTCCAGCCATCCTTGAATTATTAAAGCGAAAGCCTAAAGGCTGAAATTTTCAAATTGTACAAAGCAAAGTTATCTGTAAAATCTACACTGGCTGGAAGAAGGAATGTGGTGGAAAACACCGTAGAGTGGAGAGTCGGAGCAAATTAGTATTCAGCAGATGCTTGTCCTGATCTCATCCTCAGTCTGCTGGGTCTTTGTTCTTGAACGCTCTTTGAACGCTCATCTACAGAGAAGAACATGAAGACGACTGTCTTCAGACCTCCTGGATGCTGTTTGTAGGCAACCAGATCTGATTTGAAGGCTCATAAATGTAAGTCGGATGAGAATGAATGGATAGATATGAAGACCGTCACTGACAGCGATGAAACTGTCCTGCGTCATTGAATCTGTGACGTTGATGGCATTTCTGGAAAGTGAACAGACGGGAAACTGGGGGTAGAGAGAGAGGTTTCATGACACGCAGCGAACGGTCGCACACCAGGAGCTGAACCTGGAAACCCTCCAGGAGACCTTTGGCCTCCAAGGTCCCTCAAGGTTCAAGAACATCTAGAGCAGACCTGTGTAAGTGAATGACAAAGGCGGGAAACAACACTGAATGGCAGCGGTTGTCAAAGGTCAGCATGAGCTGAGAGCATACAAAATAATTAGTTTAATCATACTTTATGAAGCACCAAGGGAGATTGTTGCAGTAACTGTCATTATATCAGCTCTGGAGGCTCCAGATCAGTCCCCAGATCAGTCCCTAGATCAGTCCCCAGATCAGTCCCCAGACCAGTCCCCAGATCAGTCCCCAGATCAGTCCCCTGTCCAGTCCCAGACCAGTCCCCAGACCAGTCCCCAGATCAGTCCCCAGATTAGTCCCCGGATCAGTCTCTGGATCAATCCCCAGATCAGTCCCCAGACCAGTACCCAGTCAGTCCCAGACCAGTCCCCAGACCAGTCCCCAGATCAGTCCCCAGATCAGTCCCAGTCCCAGACCAGTCCCCAGACCAGTCTCCAGACCAGTCCCCAGATCAGTCCCCAGACCAGTCCCAGACCAGTCCCCAGACCAGTCCCCAGATCAGTCCCCAGATCAGTCCCCAGACCAGTCCCCAGATCAGTCCCCTGTCCAGTCCCAGACCAGTCCCCAGACCAGTCTCCAGACCAGTCCCCAGATCAGTCCCCAGATTAGTCCCCGGATCAGTCTCTGGATCAATCCCCAGATCAGTCCCCAGACCAGTCCCCAGATCAGTCCCCTGTCCAGTCCCAGACCAGTCCCCAGACCAGTCTCCAGACCAGTCCCCAGATCAGTCCCCAGATTAGTCCCCGGATCAGTCTCTGGATCAATCCCCAGATCAGTCCCCAGACCAGTACCCAGATCAGTCCCTAGATCAGTTCCAGACCAGTCCCCAGACCAGTCCCAGATCAGTCCCAGATCAGTCCCTAGATCAGTCCCCAGATCAGTCCCAGACCAGTCCCCAGACTAGTCCCCACATCAGTCCCCTGTCCAGTCCCAGACCAGTCCCCAGACCAGTCCCCAGATCAGTCTCCAGATCAATCCCCAGAGCAGTCCCCAGATCAATCCCCAGATCAGTCCCTAGATCAGTCCCCAGATCAGTCCCCAGACCAGTCCCCAGATCAGTCCCTAGATCAGTCCCCAGACCAGTCCCCAAATCAGTCCCCAGATCAGTCCCCTGTCCAGTTCCAGACCAGTCCCCAGACCAGTCTCCAGACCAGTCCCCAGATCAGTCCCCTGATTAGTCCTCGGATCAGTCTCTGGATCAATCCCCGGATCAGTCTCCAGACCAGTACCCAGATCAGTCCCCAGATCAGTCCCTAGATCAGTCCCAGACCAGTCCCCAGACCAGTCCCAGATCAGTCCCAGATCAGTCCCTAGATCAGTCCCCAGATCAGTCCCAGACCAGTCCCCAGACCAGTCCCCACATCAGTCCCTAGATCAGTCCCCAGATCAGTCCCCTGTCCAGTCCCAGACCAGTCCCCAGACTAGTCCCCAGATCAGTCCCCAGATCAGTCTCCAGACCAGTCCCCAGATCAGTCCCCTGTCCAGTCCCAGACCAGTCCCCAGACCAGTCCCCAGATCAGTCCCCAGATCAGTCTCCGGATCAATCCCCAGATCAGTCCAGACCAGTCCCAGATCAGTCCCCAGACCAGTCCCCAGACCAGTCCCCAGATCAGTCTCTGGATCAATCCCCAGATCAGTCTCCAGACGAGTCCCCCAGACCAGTCCCCAGATCAGTCTCTGGATCAATCCCCAGATCAGTCTCCAGACGAGTCCCCAGACCAGTCCCCAGACCAGTCCCCAGATCAATCCCCAGAGCAGTCCCCAGATCAATCCCCAGATCAGTCCCCAGACCAGTACCCAGATCAGTCCCCAGATCAGTCCCCTGTCCAGTCCCAGACCAGTCCCCAGACCAGTCCCCAGATCAGTCTCCAGATCAGTCCCCAGATCAGTCTCTGGATCAATCCTCAGATCAGTCTCCAGACCAGTCCCCCGATCAGTCCCCAGACCAGTCCCCAGATCAGTCCCCAGATCAGTCCCCAGACCAGTCCCCAGATCCAGTCCCCAGATCAGTCCCCAGATCAGTCCCCAGACCAGTCCCCAGATCAGTCCCTAGATCAGTCCCCAGATCAGTCCCCAGACCAGTCCCCAGATCAGTCCCCTGTCCAGTCCCAGACCAGTCCCCAGACCAGTCTCCAGACCAGTCCCCAGATCAGTCCCCAGATTAGTCCTCGGATCAGTCTCTGGATCAATCCCCAGATCAGTCTCCAGACCAGTACCCAGATCAGTCCCCAGATCAGTCCCCTAGATCAGTCCCAGATCAGTCCCTAGATCAGTCCCAAGATCAGTCCCAGACCAGTCCCCAGACCAGTCCCCACATCAGTCCCCAGATCAGTCCCCAGATCAGTCCCCTGTCCAGTCCCAGACCAGTCCCCAGACCAGTCCCCGGATCAGTCCCCAGATCAGTCTCTGGATCAATCCCCAGATCAGTCTCCAGACCAGTCCCCAGATCAGTCCCCTGTCCAGTCCCAGACCAGTCCCCAGACCAGTCCCCAGATCAGTCCCCAGATCAGTTTCTGGATCAATCCCCAGATCAGTCTCCAGACCAGTCCCCAGATCAGTCCCCAGACCAGTCCCCAGACCAGTCCCCAGATCAGTCTCTGGATCAATCCCCAGATCAGTCTCCAGACCAGTCCCCAGACCAGTCCCCAGATCAATCCCCAGAGCAGTCCCCAGATCAATCCCCAGCTCAGTCCCAGATCAGTCCCCAGATCAGTCCCCAGACCAGTCCCCAGATCAGTCCCTAGATCAGTCCCTAGATCAGTCCCCAGACCAGTCCCCAGACCAGTCCCCTGTCCAGTCCCAGATCAGTCCCAAGACCAGTCCCCAGACCAGTCTCCAGACCAGTCCCCAGATCAGTCCCCAGATCACTCCCCAGATCAGTCCCCTAGATCAGTCCCTAGATCAGTCCCTAGATCAGTCCCAGCCCAGTCCCCAGATCAGTCCCCAGATCAGCCCCTAGATCAGTCCCTAGATCAATCCCCAGCCCAGTCCCCAGGTCAGTCCCTAGATCAGTCCCAGACCAGTCCCCAGATCAATCTCCAGATCAGTCCCCAGATCAGCCCCTAGAACAGGAGACTTAATTTACTGCAGGTTAAAGAAAAGAAAAATGTTCTCCTATCAAACTGAATAGCATTTATTTGGGTATGTATAAAAAAAAATAGAAGCAAATCTCAGTTTCAGTATTTGTCATAGTATGTTGTCCTTGGACTAATTTTAACAGGATGTCAAGCCTTTGCATTTTGCTTTGGTGACATTATAAGAAGCGTCCTGATGTCTGTGTTGCATCAGTTTACTTGGACTTTTCTTTCTCTGCACAGGAGGAAACTATTCATGAGATTTTTTTTCTATTAATACATTTTATTTTTTTTCCCATTTCAGGCCAAAAAAATGGGGGTATGGGGATATCTTATTGCTTATAACAAGGTGACAAAAAAAAGCATTATCCATGAAAGGCTGGGTCTTTGAGAGGGGGGCAGAGACGAGTGGAAAACCTCCACTTTTTCAACTAAGCTGTAAGAAAAATCATTGAAACGTTTAAAAACAATGTTCCGCAAAGTAAGATTGGAAGGAATTTGCATATTTCTCCTTCTAGGGTGCATAATACCATCAAAGTATTTAATGAATCTGCCTCTCAAACCTTCTCTTGAAAAAACGTTCCTGATCTCATGCGGTTGCAAACCTCGAGGCGTGTTTTCGGGAAAGAAATGGGACACGACAGCGACTGAAACGCTTCATCGTTTGGTGTCCTCAGTGCCGGAAAAGCCTCTGAAGAGATGTGAGGAGAACAGCTGTACTGTCCCAGCTGCTTTTGATGTTGCAGACCCGAAATGCAGAAAAAAAGTATATATTTAACAGATGAAATGGAGCTGATCTTGGGTTCATTCGGTCTTAGGGTTAGGTGAGTAAATGCAAATGTTAGTAGTGAAGTGTGTTTTTTGTTGGTTTGTTGGGTTTGCATTATGGATTTCTTTTTCACCCTCTCTTCTAATCTGACATTAAATGAACGTCACGGCCTCAGGTGGAAATCAGCCTGATCAGGGCCCTGCGGCGCCTCTTTATCTTAATAACAACCAACTGTCGTTACTCTAAGAGGCAGGCGCAGAAACATCCCACCTTGGCAATGTTAAATCAGTCGGGACGATGCTGCTGCGAGCGTGAGCAACAGCTGTGATCGCCGTGGCGTCTCCAGTTGTGATTCAACATGCTTTTATGATGTAATAACATCTGTGTCGGGACGCAGCACGTCTGAGCCACGCTTTTCCTCCTAAATAGAGGAGAAAATGAGACACCAGACAAGGAAGTCTGCTTAGGCCTACTTTATGTCACAGTAATTAAAGAGATTACAGCAAACAGGGTTTTACACAGCAGCTGTGGTTTTCACAGTTAATGGGGGATGTAAAGGTGTTTACTGGTAAATTCTCACATGTATGTGGAGCCCTGTGTCAAATTCTGTGTGAATGTCAAATGAGAACACTTATAAGTGTTTAACAGGAAGATGTGCACTAATCTGTTTTTTTTCCTTTCATTTTTAGCATTGCTTTTTTTCCCCCCTCTATTATATACATACTCACACACCAGTGAGTTACACCAAAGAAAACAACCTCCAGCCTCCCAACTGGCACCCAACCGTTCCCACAGCTGGGAGCAATTTTGAGATGGCCTGGAAGGTCTGGGCCGGCAAAACCTTTGTTTTATACACGTGGGTTTTTGCTCCATATCAGGAGAAGAGTGTAACAGATGGATGGGACACCAGAAATGGATAGTTGAAGAAGAGGAGGGTGTCGGTTGAGACACCGCACACAGTTAAAAAAAAAAAGAAAAACCTTATCACACAGTGGAAGCAGGGACCCTTGCCCCTTGAGGACCAACTGGAACCAGGTCCTGGTTCTGGGGCTGCCACTGGATCCAGGTCAGAGTTGGTTCAGCTCTGGAACATTTCATTTTTAATTACGTTTCTTTCAATGTGGTAAAAGTTCCTTTAGTGAATTTCTGTGGAGGACCCACATGAAGGTTTTCATGGTCAAAACCAGTTTCTTCATATCTGATAACAGGGTTTGTAAGCTTCCTAATAATAATCCTAAAATAATGATAACTAGAAAAGCACTCGGAGAGCGCAGACCTCCGCCAAGTGCAACAATTCTCCCATATAGCGATTTATAGATTGCGATAAAATCCGCGTTCTGGATCAGATCCGGATCAGTTTCGGATCAGCCTTTGAAATTTGATAGAGGTTCCCATTATCAATCCCTGAGTCAAATTTCATGAGTTTTGGGCATTAATTAATGGAGACATTGAGAAATTAAATTTTCGTTCCCATTGACCGCAATGTTTTCGAAAATTTGAAAGTGATCCAGAATCCAGGATTTCTTCTGGATCGCACCCAAAATGAAATCAGTTCTTCCTTTTAACATTTCTGACAACTCCTGAAAATTTCAAAATCCATCCATAACTTTTTGAGTTATCTTGTACACAGACAGACAGATAAACGCTGGCAAAAACAGAACCTCCTTGTTGGAGGTAATAATGTTACTTATGAATTCCACTACTAACAGGATTTATACATTACATTACATTAAAACACTGCATTAAAAGTTGTCTTTCTCACCTCTGGCACCAGTCCAGTTCACTTCCATGTTGAATCAGTCTTTATTTCCCTTAAACATCATCGTGGTGAAAACGTGTTAAAGTGGCTGATATCTCACAGCATCAGATTTGTTTTTTTCCAGTCCAGTCAATGAACCTCCGCTGCTTGATTCTGGTGTCCATTCTCAGACTTTCTACCTCTGAACCGGTGATTTGTTTACAGTTGATGATTAAAACAAAACTGGTTTTAAATTAGCGCTGGAACCACTAACATCTTTCTGGTACGATAACAATAATGAACCTTCAGTTGATAACTGAACCATGATGGTAGATGGTGACTAATTCACTTTCATGTTGTAAAAGCCAGCTTGTGTACCAGTAAAAAAAGCATTCAATTCTTTTAAGGCAAGATGTGACATAAAGAGCCAAAGGTTGCCAGGCTGGTTGAACCTCTGGTGCTTCAAGATCCTGATGACATCTCTGCTCTGTTGAAGCGTATCGGCTGGCTCACAGTTTGTCTCCCCAGATCGCTGTCAGAAGCTACTTGCCTCTGCTAACCATCACCGGTTCTCCAGAACTGTTGAGTTTTAGATCCTCTCACCCAGCTGTCTGGGTTTAGCTTCAGCCAAATATCTCAGGCCTCCACACAAGTCTGTTCTCCTGCATCTGACAGAGCAGGTGCCTTTCCAAGTTCAGGAGTAACAGGGGTGGATGCCCAGAACCCCTGGTTTATTTTTCTTTTTGCAACAACTCCAGCTTTTAAAAGACAAAGATTTCTGTAACGAATTGTTCCAAGAAAAGTCCCTGAAATATGGAGCCACTGTGGTAGTTCTTGGTAAGTCATTTCTGGGAGGTCTTTGTCCCCCATTTTTATGAGGGAGCAGTGGGTTCAAGACTTTTGACGCATTTTGCAAGATTAGATTAGATTAGATTCAACGTTATCATCATTGCACATATAAAAGTACGAGGCAACAAAAATGCAGTAAAAGGCAATAACTCCTATAGCTGCACCAGGCCCAGTTCCAGATTTTTTATCTGGCCAAAAATAAGATGACATTCAAAATGAATGTTATGTAGTTTTGATTTAATTTGGCCAAAGAATGGTCAAAAAGATAGCTATAAACTCAGCCTAATCCACTCAAGGGAACGAGAAATAATTTTATATACAAAGGGGAAAGACGTCAGCACCAAACAGAACAGCAGTGCCATAAAAAAAAAAAACATTGCATTGCATAAAAAATCTGAAAATATCTAGAGCTAAACAGTATAACAAGACAATGTCAGAAAAGAAATCACTGAAACTAAAAGGGAAGCTAAAACTGTTTCGTTAGCTGAGGTACACCGAGGCCCATGCTTTTAGCTGCTACCGAAAGCACCCAGCACCCAACCCATCTGGACCTTCCTGCAGGTGGCGAGCCCAGAGGAAGGCAAACCCATGTAGCTCGTTCAGGCTGAGCCCACCAGGAAGCCCCGTCCCCGTCCCTGTCTCCAGGGGACCCAAGTCTGAGGAACTGACTTCAAGCTCTTCATCTTACTTTCTCCATAAAAGTCAATGGAATTGCGCTTATTATGGCTGATCCCCCAAAACCAGATCCTTGGATGACCCTGTCAGGAGCATCTCCGGAAGAAGGACACAAGGCAGACCCAGGACAGACTGGAGAGACCACGTCTGTCACCTGGTCCGGGAACACCTCCGTGTCTGTCCTCCTGGAAGAACTGGAGGAGGTAGCTAGCATAACCTCGAACTATGAACTGGTATTTGATGCAGCTGCAAACAAAAAATATATGTCTTGCTGTAAAATATATACCACGGTTTAAATATCCAACATCCAAAACACTCACTAAGAAGTTTTAGAAGGAAAAGAGGCCTATGCTCTATGTCTGTTATGGACAACAAGGTAAGCTTGTGTAGCTGAGGGTTTGTTGTTTCTCAGGTAGTTTTCTACAACCTGCATGCAGGTAAATCTCCAGTCACATGTTGGAGAGGTAATTGGGAGAGAGACAGATGTGTAATAACTCATAAATGTTCATGAAAGAGTAGGCATGAGTCTTAAGCATGGACAGAAACTCCAGTGTGCTGCCAAATGTTTTGTCCTCATCTTCTTTCCTCTCTAAGAGCTGGTGCATTTTGTGAAGGTTTTCCAATCCTTTACTGCTGAGTCATGGGGATTTTGTAGAAATGTGGCATGGTTTGGGTTAAGGACAAGCCAGAAAAATCAAAATATACACCTGATTATGTAGTCCATCCATCCATCCATCCATCCATCCAAACGCGTTGAGTCCCATCTCGGGTCACAGGGATCTGCTGAAGCCTATCCCAGCAGGGATGGGTTCACCCTGGACAGGTCACCAGTCCATCGCAGCTGCTTATTCAGTAAACAAAAAGAAGGAAAAAAAATGGTTGTTTAATTCATAAGGCACTTGTTTCATAATGTGACCTGTGGGACAAAAATAAATCATGCAAATGTAAACGATTTTTTGAAACAAATGGAAGTTGATGTGATTTGCACCGTTTTAAGGGTAATAGAAAAGCACCTGGTGATTTCAAGCTCCAAGTGGTCACTTGATATGGATTTTATACCGACTATAACAGTAGCTCCTTCATGCCAAGAGTTCTTAGATACTGGAGCAAACATGAAGTTATATTTTAAGTAGGGTTGGGCACCAAAAAAAAACGATTCCAAGTAGAAATCGGTTCCTAACGTCTGGTTCTGGAATCGTTTAGAAGATTTTTGAATTTCGATTCCTTTTTTCGTTTCCTTACTGTCCGTGCTAATTTTTTATTTTTTTGATTTACCGCACTAGTTTGTTGATGTTACTCCGCCCCGCGTACTCAACTCCATGCTAGTGGCGACGTCACGTTCGTCACCGACAGGACTTCACTCACCACAACATGGATCCCAAGAGACGCTGCTCTCGAGTTTGGCTGCATTTCAGTCCGGGAAATGACGGCTACCTGGCGCAGTGCAACACCTGCGGGAAGCGTGTTACTGCCAAAGGAGGGAGCACGACTAATATGGCAAAACACCTTCACCTGCATGGCATCAGAAAAATAAACGAGTGTACCGTATTCAATTCACTGCCTTGCTCCCCCACTCCTAACCCTTCTTATATATATATGTACAAGCCTCTTCCACACCTAGCGAACACGTGTTTCCACAGCAGACAACACTATCTGTGCCGAACATTCACCTTTGAATTCTTAAAGTGCAGATATGGTCATCTTCCTAAACAAAAACTGTTGATTTCGTTTTTTGTTGGGAAAAATGTATTTTGGAGGCCAACTGCCAACTGTAAGTTGTTTAACATTTAGGCTGTAAGTGAATTCTGTGTATGCATCTGTGCATGCTAGCATGTGTAAGAATAAAAATGGCCTGTTGTCTGTGTAAATGTTTCAGTTTTTTAAATGAAAAAATTCTACTGTTAGATAAGTCACGATCTGTTGACCTACACATCAAAGAATCGGAATTGAGAATCGTTTTGAGCAGGAATCGAAACAGAGAATTGGAATCGTTAAAATCCAAACGATGCCTAAACATAACTTTACACATCTATTTTCTCAAACCAAATCACCACTGATGACACCGAAAACGGTTCGATTGATACCACCTACCAGGCAGCAACAGCTGGGTCTTCAGAGCCACTTGAGGGAAGTGAGACACATCCACGCTAGACGTTCATTCATTTACTGTCTGCTGTCAGACTTATCAGAGTTGCATGCCCTGGAACCTGCAGAGCTAACTCATCAACACCGATGCCCCCCCCCCAGCCTCCGATTCTCCCTCCTCACACCGAGCTGAAATCAAAACTTGACAGCCTCGTTTGAAGCACGCTTTAAGCTCTCTACCGTCTCATTATTCATGTGAAGAAAAAGCACCTTCTGCAAAGTCAAAACACTCCTGAAAAGAATATTTCACCGGTTTTGAGCTCAGTCTTGCCTCAGACGTGGAGGATCACCCCCTCACCTGCTGCAGAGCACAGCCACGACTCGGTTGCCTCCCAGCTCATGTGCCGTAATACAATCTAATCTAAGTATCCTCAGTGGACAGATTCAAGGAAGCTGAATGTTGCTGCCTGTTACCCCAAAAGCAATACTGAGATCCCCTGGCACCTTACCCAGGACAGACCCTGACACAGTCAGAACACCAGCTATGATTTCATTTTCTGTGTGATGCAGATCCTCTCAGTCCACGTCTGGGGGTGGATATATACGTCCTAGCTCCTGTATTAATGTTTGACTCTGCAGCACTCATGTTACAATTAATATGCAAAGCACACAGTGTAGAAACAAACTCTTGATTTTCTCCACCTCCCCCACTACACGTAGCGCAGTTAACATTGAATAACCATTCAGATAACGTCTGTTGAGGAATCATCCTGCATAAAGCGCCATCTGTGCCGCGTTGCCTGCCTCTTCATTGCCGACGTAAACAGAGGAACAGCAGATCACAGGCAGAATAACCCGCTCAAAAAAAAACAGCTTACATCTGCAAAACGGGGTCGGCTCTAATTAGTAATCAATTCTCCCGCTGCAGAATGAAAGCTATGCCATGGGGGAAATATTTGCTTAATGATTTGCAAACATCAGTAAAGGGGGTTAGAGTCTGCAGGGGACCTGATTGGAGAGGTGACAACACTGATTAGAGTTGTTGAAGCGGATGCAGCCTGGGCTACATGTGATCGGTGACACCTCACTGTTTTAAACTGAAGCAAGAAATAAGTGAGAGCCCCCCCCCACTACCACCACCACCACCACCAAAAAAAAAAAAAAGTGTCAGGGTTTGCAAGAACATCTTTAACCTTTCTCCTCAGCTATCAAATTAGCACTCTTCCTTCCCGGCGCTCGGCCTGGCATATTTAAATGTATTCAGATGAGGAGAAGGCCAGAGCAGGGCGGACCGGCGGAGTAATCAGCACATCTATGATAATGAGATATTGTGCTGCAGCGATAGTGTATCGGGCAGCGCGTGAACTCTGCTCCGGTTCTGACCTCGGTGACTCCCTGGGCTGCGATTAGCACCAGCAAGACACACCGCCCACGCCTTTATTGATTAGAAGTGTAATGCGGGTGGAAAAAAGACGGGGTTTTTTTTATGTTTTATTGAGCAGCTGCAAAAAGAAGCCTGACGGAAACCGTAACCTCCGGTGAAATGCTCTCTTGAAGGATTCAGCTGTTTTACTATGTGGGGAAATAAAGTTTCAACATTTTAGCATTCTGTCTATGCAAAACATAACTTTGGAAATGAAATGAGAGTTTTGTTATGAATGGCATTTTTTTTCAGAACCAATGGAGGAAAAAAAAAGAAATAAACCACAAAAATCACAATTACTGCTTTTTTTTATTAACTCTTTTGGCTTTTGTAACTTATGGACTTTAGTAATGGAAAACTATATTCTTCATCAGAGTCTTCAGCTGGCAGGTGAGATTTGCATGATCCATCTTTGTCATAAACCTTTTTTTTCCCCACTACCGTATTTCCACCACAGATGTTTAAGTGGATTGCTATAGTGTTTTTCATTTCCGTCACTACCTTGTTACTGTATGTCTTTCTTTAAAAAAAAAAAAAGTTTTAACACTCCCCTCCGTGGAAAGATGCACTGTCACCTTAGCAGATGATTGTTTTTAAGGGTTTGAGCTCTCTGTCTCTGTTCTTTGGTCTACATTAGGTTTACTTTTTGCAACCTTGCCAGACTCTGTTGAATGACCTTCTTGAACCGGTACGAGTCAACGGCCCGTTGGCTCTCTTTGCTTGAGCTTCCCATCCCGAGTGAGAATATGCAGTTGAGCTCTTCCTGTTTTAGCTCAGTTAGCTTTACCAAAATTATGTCTATCTGCTAAATGCCAGAATAAAGAGAGAATTTTTTTTTTCAGAAGTTTCTATCCATCTCCTCAGTATCTGAGGACTGTTTGATCTGGGCCAGGTGTTTTAAGTTTCCTTCCAGAAGCTTCTCTCAGTAGTTTTCTGGTCCGTTCCTCCTGACAGAACTGGAAGAACTGAGTCAGGTTTGAAGGTCTCCTGTTCAGCTCTGACCACAAATGTTCTCCTGGACTGAGATCAGATCAGGTCTTTGTAATGGGTACCCCAAAATCATGGACTTTGTTGTCCTGAAGCCTCTTAGTAACTAATTTGGTGGTGTGTTCAGGGTCATCGTCCATCTGAAGATCCATTAGTGTCCAAGCTTTAAATTCCTGGCTGATGTCTGGAGATTTTGCTCTAATATTTCTGCATAATGTTCTTTCCTCGTGATGTCATCTCTTTTGTGAAATCATCAGTCCCTCCTGCAGCTAAACACCCCCACATCATGATGCTGGCACCGCTGTGCTTCACAGCTGGATGGTGTTCTCAGGTCTTTCTCCTCCAGATGTAACGATGGTCATCATGTCCAGACAGTTCAGTTTTAGTTCCATCAGACCAGGACGTGTCTCCAGAAATGAAGCTCTTTGTCCCTGTGAGCATCTACAAACTGTAATCTGTCTCTGTCCTGTCTCTTCTGGAGTAATGTCTTCTTCCTGGCTGAGTGGTCCTTCAGTCCATGTTGGTCCAGGACTGGTTTCTCTGTGGATGATGACCCTCTCTGACCAGCTTCAGCAGCATCTTCACCAGCTGTTCAGCTTTTCTTCTGGGGTTGGTCCATTTAAGCAGGTTCATCTGTGGGACTCAGAACCATCTCTTTCCTGAGCGCTGTGATGACTGGACAGTATACTGGTTCTATTCAATTCAATTCAATTCAATTCAATTTTATTTATATAGCGTCTGTTACAATGACAATTGTCTCTGGGCGTTTACAGAGACCCAGAGCTTGACCCCCGAGCAAATATCATTAACTAAGATTATAATATTAAATCCAATCAATCCAAATTTACTGGTGGAAACTGTTAGAACAGATGAACGTGGCTCCTTCAGACGATGACCCAGACTGGTGGAGGTCTCGAGGATTTCTTTTAAATCTCCTATGATGTCACACAAAGAAGCAGTTGGTTTGATAGTGGTGGGTGGATCAATCTAAATATCAATATACCACCCTTGGTACTGATATTGATCCATAACAGTGTAATGAGATTGATACTTTAGTGTCAGTTTTTCACCTGTAACAAACTGCTGCGATTCCATCAAAGATGGAGGGGGGGCTGGTCGTGTCACAGCACAGAGCAGGCGTACATTGCTTAGCCAACTCAAAAGTATAAATGATTCCATGTCCTTGATACTCCGGTGAACCGTGTCATTTAAATGAATATATTTACTGGAACTGGAACAAATACTGAGTATAATGCCATTCTGAATATGGGTCAGATTTGATTGGGTTTAATTACCCTTTTGTGTTAACTGCAAAAGGGATAGCGTATGATTACTAAATTTAAATTACAAGTAGATGTTATGCAGACTTAATTATTTTATTTTTTCACTTAGCCGATCCCCCGAGAGCCACGGAGATGATGAGGAGCCAGGCAGAAAAGATAGTGAAGGACCTGAAACATCCTTCCATGGCTGAAGGTGAACTTTTATCATAATAATTTTTTTTTTACCTATAAACTTTTCCCAAATTCTGTCCTAAGTTTTAGCTAATTAATAATTCAAAGAAAAAAAATCACAAAAAACACTTCAAGGTAATGAAAATTCATTCAGATTTAGCTATTTGATAATATATCTCCCTTGATAATTAATTAAAATGATCTATATTGTAACGTATCGACTGCACTAGCCCCATATTTACTCCGTATTGCCAGATACCAGATATGGCATATATATATATATATATATATATATATATATATATATATATATATATATATATATATATATATATTTTTTTTTTTTTTTTTTTTTTTTTTTAAAGAGGACAACAGTTGTGAATCTCCAAAAAATTTAAAAGTGGTTCCAGGCCAGGTTAAACCTTTAAGTCCGTCCAAGTACAGCCTCTGGATTTTTGTCCATGACATCTCAGACATAAATCCAAACTTTACAAAAAGCTCTGAGTTCTGTTCATTAAAGGATTAATGAGCAGTTTTTGTTTGTCAGTGTTGGTTGTTCTTCTGGAGGACTTGGTTGTACCTTTTTCATGGGGGTTGGAAACGACTATGTCAAACGAACACCAGTGTAAATGCCGGTATCCCAGTTTTCCCAGCAGGATGGGGTAAGTGAGCTGTCATGAGATTATCAGTGTTACTCAGCGGTCACTGATTTTAAATCTTATAGCTCATCAGAGTACACTGCCAATTCTGGTCTCAATAGGAATTCAGAAGCAAAATAATGAAATTATGGAACTACCTCATTGTGAATACCAAGTAATCCGATTAACACTTCAAAACGTTAGCTATGAATAGATTTCTATACGGCAGCAAAAGAAAGAAGAATCTTTTTGTCAGAAGCGGCTGTCTGTTATATGAAAATATCCACAACTTGGTTTCAGCTGGGGATCTGACTGATCTCTTTATCTGCTTTGAAGGGTGAGCTGAGGGATGACTGGCATCGCGTCTGGAGGGCAGACTGTGTGGAACAGGAAAGCGACTGCACCTTTCATCTCGAAACTACCAGCTACAGGATGAACAATTATGGCTAAGTGTCACAGACCTGCGAACTGCATAGGCTACTTTTATCTGTGCTCTAATTAACTGATTATTTCTGGATAAATGAATTTCATATAACATCTTATGGCTTGTACCCTTCAGAAACAGCTCGAGGAAAGGCTCGGTGTTTGGGACACTTGAGTTTGATTGCTGCTTCTCCGATCTGGTTCTGGGTAAATGTTAATGGGAACATGTGCTACAGTCCTCTGTCGTGTTTGTTACTTCATACAGTAACGGTAACGGGTTCTGCTGCTTCAGTCCTTGTGGTCGTGATCAACAGTGTTTCTGGGTTGCAGTGCAAATGCGGGTGGACGAACAGAAAACTGCAATTTGCAATCAAAGAAAGTAGAGGTCTTCATTGGTCCACTTTCATGGAGCTGAACCCGAATTAACCCA
Organism: Hirundichthys speculiger; assembly: GCA_018398805.1. Classification (NCBI taxonomy): domain Eukaryota; kingdom Metazoa; phylum Chordata; class Actinopteri; order Beloniformes; family Exocoetidae; genus Hirundichthys; species Hirundichthys speculiger. Next base: position 797,481 of record JAGFBZ010000778.1, on the reverse strand, counting down.
TGAAGATATGACCCGAAACCAGCTCGATCAAACCTATTATCATAAGTCCAGGTTCTGAACCCGAATGGACCCAGAATATTTGGACCCGGAACCGACCCGACCTGAGTCTCTAGTTTCCGACCACAAACCGAACCGAGATACCCGAATAGAACCGAGACAATACAGTGGTACATCTACTTATGAAATTAATTGGTTCTGGAAGTAGTTTTGTAACCTGAAAATTTCGTAAGTAGAGACGCGTTTTCCATATAAATGCCCTAATCTGTTCCAAGCCCCCGGAAATTCAAACATAAATTTTTTATAAATTATAAATAAAATATGTAATGACATAAAAACCTGTAAGAAATACATGTTAGAACTAGAAAAGCACTCAGAGAGCGCAGACTTCCACCAAGCGCAACAATTATCGAAAATTTGAAAGTGAATCAGAATCCAGGATTTCTTCCTTTTCACTCCTGAAAATTTCACCAAAATCCATCCTTAACTTTTTGAGTTATTTTGAACACAAATTGACAGACAGATAAACGCTGGCAAAAAAACATAACCTCCTTGGCGGAGGTAATTGTTGTGGGTTGCTGGGTTACGCTCATATAGACAAGGCGTCCTCCTAGCCAATGGAATGCCAGGAAGATGCTAAGCGATAGCCAATGGCAGAACAGCCCGGATGCACCGCTTTCAAACCGAGATACAGAGTTGACAGCTATGTTTACGTTCGGTAAACTCTGGGAGTTGCGAGTAGCAGCGCTACTGTATCCTGAAATTTCTTTCGTAACAAGAGGCAACATTTTCCCGTTGAGGCGTTTCATAACCTGAAAGTTTCGTATGTAGAGACGTTTGTAAGTAGAGGTACCACTGTACAGCCCATAGTTGCTCATGTTAGAAGTTGTCTAGCATTGAATAAAACTTGATTTTCTTACCTAAAGTTATCTTTTTCTACCCGGTTCAGTAGCTACATAGGCTACGAGATGTAAACAACAAAAAATCCACGTCGGTATTTTCTTTGTGGATACAAATGCTATTTGTAGCAGCTGCTAACACTAATAGCCTACAGTGGTCAGGACGTGTCATGAACATATTCTCTCATCCAATGTTATCTTTTTGGCGATCCGTTGTGCTTTACAGCTGCCGGATTTACCGCGTATAACACGCTACGGCAACATGATTGTTTCATGACAAACACGCCACGTTAATGAATAATCATTAAACTGCCCCGAGTGCTGACATTAGCTAAACCAGACTACTGTTTGTTTGTTTACTTTTGCTTGACCTGTCACTTGACATTTCGCAGCCTATTGGATGGAAGGGGGCGGGGACAAGGGGCTGAGTGACAGCTGCCACCACCAATATCTTTACCTCTCTTGGGTAAACGCGGACCCAGCCTGTCAGAGAGCACCGACCAATCCCAAAGCTAACTGTACCGATTCAGACCCGAACCTGGAGTCACGTCTTGTGAATGGACCCGAGACCTGTTTTGGGTCAGGTCAGAACCTCTGGTTTTCAGGGGGTCGGGTTGTTCCAAGGAGCTCTAATGCAGGGCACTAATACAGAGAGAATGGAGGTCCACGTCCACAGGCTCCAGTAGACCCCCGTCACCCTCAGTTAGGAATAAGCAGGAAGGACAGATGGATGGATGGATGGATGGATAGATGGGTTGAGACTGTAACTGTTGACTGGCCTTCAACAACTGTCTCCATATATATTTAAATGGTTATTGTCATAATTTTTCTTTTTTCAAAAGTCTGATATATATGCAATTTGACATCGCAGCAGATGTTAGTTTTCCTGTGCATATGTGTAAGTGAATGTGACCTTTACCAACCCTCTTTGACAGCCTAATCTAACTTGCAGTATTTGATTAACACCTGACATTCGGATTCTGTCTAAGAGAATTAAAATCTCTGACAGCGAAGGACAAAAGGACAGGACAGACAGATTCAGTGACCGGTGTGATGCATGCAGTATGCAGTGTTGTACATAAATATCCACACAAGAACCTCAGCAGCCCGGCGGCCAGACAAGAAGCTGCGATGTTGACCTCAAGACATTTGCGCAGCATCAACCAGTGACTGGCACCAGTGCCACAGGCTGGATCACAGTTGCTGCTGGTGTGCTGGACCGGTGTCATGCAACCGTCGCCCACTAGTGCACTGGATTTCCCCTGACTGGTTAGCTCCCTCCCAGTGGATACCATTTTATTGGGTACTTCGGTTTCCCGTATTCTGAACAATGTCTTCAGTCAGTTTGTAAATAAATGAGCTGCATTACTTTCAAACCAGTGACCAGCATTATACTAGAAACAACAGAGGCACCTTTATGAGAAGTAATGGTCTGAAAACTCGGCGCCACTAAAAGAGGAGGAAAGTTGGTTTTGATCCATAAGTGCTGCAAAAATACAAAGGAAGAGAAAACCTGTAGTGAAGACAGTGATATTGCATATTGTTTATTCTTTACTGCTAATAATCCTCATGATCAATGGATTCTGCAGCTCCACACCATTTTTAGTCTTTGAGGTCTGAAACAAATGTTCCGTATTAGTGTATGAGGAGAGACACGGGGTCGCTCTCTTCGTACGGCGAAGCTGGAACTCCTGAAAAAGAATCCCTATCTTTTACAAAAACCACGTCACAGCAGTCACTTGCAATTGCAGAATTCAGGATTCTGTTTCATGGCCGCCAGAAGCAGTTTCACCACCATCAAAGCTGATGCATGCTATTGTCCTCCCTTTCTTAGATGTTAGAAGTCTGCTGGAAACAAACTCAGCTTTGATTTTCCTCACTGTCCTCTTAGTTTGACTGTTATTACAGAAATATGATGCCTGAGTCTGATGAGTTTCTCTGCATGCCTACAATCTTTGATTGTATAATTATTTTCAGTTTAAGCTCATAAATGTGTGGTCTATTATTGAAACATGCATTTTTGGATTAAAGAATTTTGAAAGACTGAGAAATGTGCATCATGCATGACACTTTTTTTGCTTGCATGCTTTGGCATAATAGGTACTCATCATACTTTCATTTTTGATAAAACATATACCATATTTACCTAAATATAGGATGACTGGTTATCAGATGACCCCTAATTTTCAAATATCATTTTGGGAAAATAAAAATATGATAAAGACAATAAGGTTAATCATAAAACAACTTTTATTCTACAATTACTAAAGAAAAAAAAATCCCATTCTGCTGTATTGTTAAACATTTTAATTATTTCATCTTTTTTAGGAAGTATGGTACCATACTGAAGGTAAGGTACGTGTTCAGGTTTCAGTGTTATTTAAGATCAAGGTATAGGACTATTTAATAAACTGTATTCTCTTAAAATCAGTAAATGAGTAACAACGATGTCGTTCAATAACTGCATTAATGATGTCAATAACTGCATAACCTTTAAAGTCGACTTATGTTCGGTTTCAAGAACAATATTAACAATTCAACAAGTCTGTCAAAAAAAATTTAAAAACTCTGGACTGAAACAAAACTTTCAAACCCCTTTGCTCGAGTTGGTCGCTTGATTCCTCTGTTTATCATCAGATCTGTTCCATGCTTCACTGATGCTCCATTCTTACTTGTTACTTTGGTGCAGCTCCATCTAGTGGCACAGATGTATAATGACAATATAAAAGTCTAGACCTCGATTATATGACAACACCCATTTTTGAGAATATGATTTCTAGATAAAATATCGTCCTATATTTGGGCCGATACAGTAGATATGTTGGTCTAGATATGTTGGTCTAGGCCTGGACTCCTTGGGTCCTACCATTATACACTGGGTTCTTTGCTTGATCAGTTCTCTTCACTGCTTCTGTCATTATTAGTGCAATTGTATAGTGACCATCATCCTAGTCACAATACAGTCCACTACCGTGGTCACCGTGTTGTGACGATGTCCAAATATGGAGAGAAAATTCTTAATCCGATATAGAACAGTCAATATGTCCCGCAATGCATCATGAAAAGTAGTGTCAAATTGACGGCCACTAGTCAAGCGTCCGTGCAGAGAAGCAGAGATACAGTGGGTTGACGACGATGCACGAGCTCCTGTTTGAGTTAGAGCTGGCAGTTCCTGATTTACAGGAAATCCACCCTAAATTTGTGGAGTAAAACAAAGCAGGAAATATGATCTCGAATTCAGATTTTACCCCAATCAGACCTCAGGCCTTCCAACAACAAGATGACGACTGAGATGTGCACACCCAGACCTGACTTGACAAAGACTTCTTTGACTATTTCACTGGGTCTAGTATGCTTTTTAGCAACATTATCAAATTCAAACCGAACCAATGTTTCTCTCTCTCTCTCTCTCTCTCTCTCTCTCTCCTCTCTCTCTCTATCTATATATATATATATATATATATATATATATATATATATATATATATATATCTATATATATATATATATATATATATATATATATATTTCCAATTGGATATGTTTTTTGTGCTTTATTGTGAACAAAATATTGGTTCAGAATATTTGTTAATCCATTCCATTCAGTTTTTTTGGTGTTTTTTTTCGACATTTTAGGAGTATCACAACTTTTTTGGAATCAGGGTTGTACTGTAATTCACCGTTACCCGTATTTGTACGGAACCAGTTTACAACAGAAGTCATCTCAAGGCACAGAAGACAAGTGCACGCTCCAGTTCAATCAGGTTCATTGTAATTCAGTTCATTCGGTTCATTCCTATAGAGTGCAGGTTCAAGTCCATATACAGGACTATCATTACATAGTTAAAGCTTTGCTATGGAATCCAAGAGACTGCACTGAATCTTTGTCAGTCCTGAGCAGCCATGAGGTGACAGTAGAGAGAACAAAACCTAATTAACAGGGCTAAAAGAACCAGACTCAAAACTAGGGGTCTGTGATGACAAGAACGGGAATCAACCACCAAAACACAGAGGCTGTTGTTGAAAAACTCCCATCTGGACACCATATAGTCCACTGATCCACGACCACTATAAGGACTCATATGTAGAGAACCGCGTAATGAGTTCATCAACTGAATGAAGTCTCCCATATTGATGTGATCATTTTCTTGGTGCTATTTTTTTGTTGCTGTGATGGACTGGCGACCTGTCCAGGTGGACCCCTGCCTTTCCCCTGAAGAGAGCTAGGATAGACTCCAGCAGATAACCCTGTATGGGATTAAACGATTTGAATAAAGGATGGATGGATGGATGGGTGTTGTGAAAAAAATTCACCTGGTAAGCCCCAGGGAAACAAAATCAGCATTGTTAGTATGAGCCTGACGTTTACACACAGATTTTTCTTGGGAACAACTTACATCCAAGAGAACTGCAGCTTTATCAGAATGGTGAATAAGTCTCTCATCAGATTTCAAAACTCTGTTTTCCCACAAATGGCGACAGTCACGGTAAATCCCAAAGGAAAATAACAGCTATCTGTGCAGATCAACACAGCTTTGCCTTTTCCAAATTTAACATGCTTCTCTAAATTGAATCAGCTGCTGCTAGTCCACAGAAATGAAAAGGAGATTATCCACAAACCAAAACTTCAGGATCAGAACCAACAGCAAAGCCGACGGTATTTTAGCAGTTTCAGGGTCTCTGAAACCAAAGTCGTCAGATTTATTGGTAGCAGGTGATTGACATGACTTGCTACCCCGGTTGGGCACCCAGTTGGGTGTGAGTCTGTCAGAGGTAAAGATGGCAAAGGTTCACCAGTCTGAATCACTTTAAATTTCTCTAATATCATCATAATATCATCCATCCATCCATCCATTATCTATACCCGTTTCATCCTCTGCAGGGTCGCGGGGATCATAATATCAGTAAAATAAAAAACAAAAGCCATGATTCTGTGATGGGAATCACTGCATGGGTTCGGGACCGCCTCTGTAAGGTCACCATCTTCTCTAGACCAAAGTTTATTTAAAATCTTCTGAGGTAAAGTCACTTTTTCTTCTGGAAGCACTGACGCCGCCTCCTCCAGACTTCTAGAGGGGAGGGACCGTCTGGGTTTTTATCTGCAGTCAGATTAAAAGCCTGAATCTCTGATGGTATGGAGGCGCTTTAATGCCTATGTGCCACATCTGGAAGGGAGACATCAATGCTTGAAAGGTTTATGCCGGTTTTAGAACAACATATCATATGGTCCCATCCAAACAGCATCTTTTCCTGGGAAGGCCTCACATCTTCAGGCAGACAGTGCTAAAACGCATACTGCATCCATTACAAAAGTATGGCTTCGGGAGAAGAGTCCAGCTGCTGAACAGATTTCCTGTCTGTCCAGACACATCATGAAAGGAACAACACAACAGAGAAGACCCGGGGCTACTGAGGAGTTCAGACGAGACGCGACAACATTCCTCTCACAAAACTCCAGCAACTGCTCTCCTCAGCAGATGGATGTGGTAAAAGAACAAGGGGACGCTACATAGGCGTAATATGTGTTGTTGCCACCAAAGTCAAAATGACCAGTTATTATTGATTACCAATATTTTTTTCTTTAGTTGGTGTGTGTCCTAAGTTTAAATCATATGATGTGTATGTGTGTGTGTTTCTCTGCAGCATCCTGCTTGACACGTGTAGGACCATGATTAGACATCCAGACACCACTGGATGTCTGAGGGAGGTCACATGGCGTCATGGTGTCTCCAGCTCAGGTTGGCACCCCTTTTGTGCTGCAGACATTAAATGCAAAAAAATGGATGCATATTGACGAATTAAATAGAGCCGAGCAGAAATAACATTCCCAAACTCTCCCAAAACCCTGCTTCCACTGATCGACTGTGCAGCGCAGTGAGGCCACGGGTGCACTGATCTGGACGAGCATGAACGTTAGCTACCTGGCAGAGTCGGTCCCTCCATTCACAGGCAGTTACGGTGGGGCTGATGGCCCCAGACATCTGTTTTCAGTCCGTTGTAAAGCGCTGCCAACGAAGCATGGTTTTAATATCAGTCTCGCTGCTGTGCAGAAGGTTAACGCTGACATGAACTTCATTCTCATTTGTTGCATTTCTCCCGTGGTACATCTCACCAGAACATCCTTTGATGTGGGATACCTGCATTAATCACGCGTTACTGCCGGTCTCCTGATGAGCCAAGTTGTGTGACTAATAACGACTTTAAGTCCTCCTCATAAAGAGTCTACAAATTGCGACTAATAGCTTTTTAAGGCGCAACTTTGATCAAATAGCTTTGAATTAGCTAATAAAGAATGTCTTTTTCAGTCTGCAGAATCACAAGTCTGAAATGAAAAGAGTTTATTTTTGGACCATCAAATATCATATTTGCAGTCGTAAATCTAAATGATTATTTATATGTTAACACATTTTTCATGAAAAAAAGAAAAAAATGCAGCGTTCCGAGTTAAAGTTGTTAATATTATCCAGTGATGGAAATTAGTATATGTGCAGCTATAAATAAAATATAAAGTAATAATTCATTATAGATCATAAGCACTAAACTTGTTCAAAAGCAGGTTTTATAAGTCAGTAGATGCTAAGTATATAAAAAAAACAGTATTCAGCAGAAAGTTTGTGGTTTTAATGACTGAATTATTGATTAGGTTTGATAAACATCCACATTTGCAGTGATTCACGGTCATTTTTCATTAAAAATATCTTTTTTCTAAATGTTGGAACAGTGTGTGGAGGTATTTATTTTATCGACATGCTTTGGTCGTAATCCCCCAGACTGGACCCCCGTTGATGCATCTCTGTGGCCCCTGGTTTTAAGGGGCCCCTCCTGCACCTCTTTTGAAACTGTTCTTACAGCTTTGAGCTGCCACTGATGGGGTGCTGCAAACGCAGCCAGATGTGAAATTGGGTAGTTTTTCTTTTGTTTTGTTTTTTTTTAAAATATGCCTCCTTTAGCGTAATGTTGAAGGAATTTTTAATAGGTTTTAAAAACTCTTGAGTGCTGATGGATAAAATAAAAAAAAAGGCTTTCATTTCTATTATTAGTTAATTATTAGTTTATTAGTGTACGTAGCAGTCCATTGAGTTCAGAGCTGACCTCTCATTATAATTCGCAGCTAAACATTTATTAAAATATTCAACAGCCTCTTTGCCGTCCTTCTGCTGATAAACAAGAGCTGCTCCAGCTTCTTTTCGCCATTTATTTAATTAAAACGTAGTCTCTTTATGAATCTCTGTAAATCACAAACTGAAAGCATGAAGTTGGAACAACAGCAAGTCAGTTTTATTACTGCAATTATTTTTGATGTTTAATTTGAGAAACTATTCATTGTCAAAGAGAAGTTTAAGGTGGAAGGGCACCGTGCACATAGGCTACTGTTAACAGTAGGGCTGTAGCGATACACTAATCTTCGCGACACGATGCGATACATGATATTCAGCTCAGGATACGATATATACCAATATTCATCTTACAATACATTTACATCATTTTCTGAATGATTATAAAGGGACAAAGTGATTTTGATGACATCTTGTGAGTGTTCCAATGACTTTGTTTGAATTAATTGAACTGAAAGCATCAATTATACATTTTATGACTGACAGGCAGCTTGCAAATGCTGGACAAAATGAATAAAAGATGTGTTGAGAAAAATAGTTTCATTTATTTAAACAGAGCAAATTGTTGCTTGCAAGCTTTTAAAGGTGGGACACGGGGGTTTGGAAAGAAGCTTAGAATATCGATACCCGTGGCTGAAAAATCGATACTCTCTGGGGAAATAAAATATCGATATATATATCGCAGAATCGATAAAATCACTCAGCTCTAGTTAACAGGAGAGACAACAGTCACAAAGAAGATCTCATTGAAGCTCCTTCAATTCCTCTTCATTACACAACCCCGTTACTTTGTTTGGGGCGGTGTGGGTCTGAAAACATATAAATAAGAGAGCGGTTCACCGTACCGTACCGTCTTCTTCCGCTTATCTGAGGTAGGGTCGCGGGGGCATCAGCCGGAGTAAGGAAGCCCAGACCCCCCTCTACCCGGCCACTTCTTCCAGCACCTCTGGGGGGATCGCGAGGCGTTCCCAGGCCAGCCGAGAGACATAGTCCCTCCAGCGTGTCCTGGGTCTTCCCCGGGCGGTTCACATTTAATTCAATTCAATTTTAATTGTGTAGCATTTGTTACCATGTTAATTTTCACTAGGCCCTTTATAGAGACCCAAAGCATGACCCCAGAGCAAATATCATTAACTAAAATGTTAATATTAAATCCTAAACAAGGATAGTGGCAGGTAAAAAACTCTCACAGTGGAAGAAAAAAACCCTTTAAGCCAAACAGTGGCAAGAAAAAACTCCACTTTAAGAGGAAGAAACCTTGAGCAGGACCTGGATCATATGGGGGGACCTTCCTGATGAAGACCAGCCGGGTAAAGAAAGAAAAGAGAGGAGAGACAGGACAGAGAGAGGATGGAGGACAGAGAGAGGATGGAGGACAGAGAGAGGAGAGCACACAAATGACTGAATGAAGTGACTACATAAACAGATGCAGGTAGCAGCACTGAGGTGAGATGGTTACTCCTGTAGATTTACAGGATACTGAAACATCACAGACCCGGAGCAGAATCATCGAGACTCCTCCCACTTTACCCGTCCAAGCTTTTCATCACGTTCCACATGCTGAACGTCACAAGTGGGGAGAGCAAAGTTGTACCAACAGTTTTAAAATATGCGTACCCTGAGAGGAAGGGGGCAGAGCTGGGTGGCAAACTTTATTACCTAAAACCAGCTACGATCAAAGCTTCTGTCCTGCTTCTTATATTACAACCAAAGGCCTCGGACCTTGGGTCAACTGTTAAGGATTAAATGTATCATGTGCCTCCATAATTACTAAATACAGAAAAAAAATCTAATAAAGTCAAACAAAAGTCAAATATATATCATGACTTATAAGTGAATATAGTATAGCTCTAGTAAACATGCATGCATATAAAGTGTTTCAAAGCCCTGAAAGATGTTTCCAGGGAAATGCAGACGCTTGGAAGTCACAACATGAAAGACAGCAGGAACGAAGCGCCGGCTCTCCGCAGCAGAGAGCTGAGCCACCTTTACCTCGTAAGAGCCACCAGCATTTGTCATGCAGATTAAGTGCTGCTGTTGTTTTCTGTTGACAAACTATTTTACAATCCTTGTCTTCATTTCCATTCTGCATCCTTAATTCAAATGTGAGTCCAAAGGCCCAAAGTGTATTACTAAGCCCAATTGTGACCAGAACGAGAAAAAAAAAACATATTTCAAGGTCAAACTGCATTGTTCACAAGTGCAGCTGTTGCATTTCCAGAAGATGAATGTGCTTCTTGTCTTTTTTTTTCCTTTTTTCTTCTCCCTAAAAAACATTTGGCCCATACAATGTACAGTAGCAAAAAAAAAAAAAAAAAAGATTACGCTTTGGGATAAAGATTAATACTCAGCAGTTAATACAAGCCAACCCTAAATCTACTACTTGATGGTAATGAGAGCAAACTTTTGTAAAACTTTTTGAACAAAGTAATTGTGAGTTAGACTGGAAAAAAAGTTTGCAGCATAATGGTTTCAATGGGGGTGGGGGTGCACTGGATTTCTCTCAAGGCCCAACAGAACAATCCAGCTCCACCAGCAATGAGTCTGGTCAAGGCGATGAGTTTGTTGAAAGGGCAGAAGACACGCCCATTGCCACACCTACAATGTGAGTAAGGGAGTTGGCATAACGGGTAGCGGCTTTAGGGAGCGGAAGATTGCATTAGCAGTTAGCGGAGGATCCTAAACCCGCAATTTGCGGGTAGCGGGAGGTGTACGATCGGGGCCCTAGAGTGACCCTTGTGTAATGGTGGCCTGATCTAGTGATGGCGTGGCGTCAACGGGTGATAAATCTTGTCCTGAACTCTCTCTTTACTTTGCCCTCAAGACATTTGACTCTGTCCCTCTATTCTGCTCATTTTCAATCTTATCAGTCTATAGGTTGCTTACTTTTTCCTTTAGCTTTGCTAACGTTTAATGTCTATGTTCAATAAGGACACAGGAAATGATAATTGTGTGTTATCAGCATAAACACAGTCTATTACTGTGACTTGGACAAAGATCAAAACACATTACATGGGAAATTATTTCAAAGGGTTCACATGGTTATTACATAGAAACTCCTTTGAATCGAGTACTTCTTCTATGAAAAAAAAAAAAAAAAAGAAACACATTAAGACTCATCTCTCTTCTTTAATGCTATAATCAAATCTGGCTTATCAAAAGTAATGAAAAGTGAAAAAAAATAGCCTGTAATGGACTTTTAAGTGGTCTGGAAATTCAGAGCTAGACTGTATCTCAGCTTCAGTTTTATAGTAGGGGATTAACTCATCACACAATGTCGATGAGTTAACAGTGAGGAGAGATTTTCACAGCTTTATGACCTGTATAAATAGAAAAATTAGATAGCACTTCACCAGACAAATCACTTCTGCAGCCATAACCTTGCAGCACCGCAGCTCTCCCCGAGGTCTCATGAATAATGATTATGAAAACTGTCCTCATTGAATAGAAGATTTACCAGCCGGCGTTAAGAGGTTCACAGGACCATAGAAATGTGGTTAATACAGTCCCCAGAGTTTCACAGGTAGAATCCAGGATGCAACACTTACATGAATGAAAACTGATTAAATAACCTCAAAAAGGAAATGCAGCATTACCGGTAACTTTAAAAAGAAGGAGTGCTTAGAGCAGTGGTGTTTACCAGGTGCATTCTGGGATACACACAGTTCTCTTCACCATAGATTAATGCACGCCAGCTTAAAGACTTTATTTAAGGAAGGGAAAAAAATCCTCAACATGTAAATATTGGAAGCAGCTTGATGCTGACGGCATTGACGAGATGATTTCTCTTTGCTACCCTGGAGGTGTAGATGTTGACGGGGGAGTGAATAAGCACAGGCCATTGCATCCAGAAGCCTTCTGGGTGACCCGGGTGAAAAGCGAAGAAGCCAGCAGCTTTCACCGTTTCGGCAGGTTATGTATGACGAACTCCCTCCTCCCACTCTTTCAGCGAGCACGCTGTACATCCAGACCCCATCTGGTGCCCGGCGGTCGATTCCTCACATGTTGCTGCATTGTCTCCCTTTGGCAGGAAGAAACAAACAGTATTTTTCCCGCAGGAGCGCTTCCACTGCTTGGATCAAAACCAAGCCAAATGAAAATAAAATGGAACAAAACAATGCATCCAGCACCAGAGCATTTTCCCTCCAGCGCTGCTCAGTGGCATCTCTGCAAACATCTGAAACGTCAGTAGACACAGGGTGTTTCTGAAGAAATATACCGTCGATGCTTTTATAGCCCTGTTGAGGTTTAAAGTTATGGTTGCAAGCTTATACATAGTTTATGACCTCAAGGAGAAAGAGCCGAGCCTTTGGTTCTGTGGGAATAATCCAACCAGACACTCTTCACCTTAAATCCTCCAGGTCTGCATAATTATTTCCCCCAAGGTGCCTCTCATGGTTTTACACGCTGCTATCTTGTAATGGAATTACACAAGATGCTTGAGAATGATGTGATTATGTCAGAACAGAGCTTCTTTAATTGCTACCAATGCTCAAACGCTAACTCTCTAATATTTGTTGGGATCAAATTCCTGCAATTTCACATGTTGGTTTGATAGATAACTTCTTTCTAAAAACCATCATCCATCAATCCACACATTCATTTATTTTCTACAACATTCAGTCAGTTGGAGTCTCTCCCAGGTGTCATCAGGTGAGATGAAAGTTTTTTTTTTTTGTTTTTTTTTCCAAGTAATTATCTGCAGTGGGTTCAGAAGACTGCAAACCCAGTTTTTACCTGAACTTTAACTGGAAAAACTATTTGGCTTTTATATACATAATTTATATCAGCACATGTTGACACATCTACGCTTTGACTGACTCTTCATAACAATCCTCTCAACATATTATCTGAAAGTCATAACCTGGAAAATCCATGGAATTGGCTCACAGACACCAAAGAAGAGAAGTTCCTCACCGCCTGGACAGTTTACCAGCAGATATTTGTTTACCACAGGAAACACTCCCCTCAAATCCAGCCAAATTAGTGTCATCACAATTTATTTATTCATTCTCTTCATACTATAACTCAAAACAGAGAGGGGTCAGTATCTTGATAAACAAAAGAATCTAATTCATCTTTAATAAAACTGTCACTGACCCTGAAGGACATTTTATCATCTTAAATACATAAATGAACAACAGTCCAGTATAATTTACAGACCCAACACAGATCTTTCAGCTATTTCAGACATTTCCAACTGTCTGGTGATCATAGGAGGTTATTTTATTACAGGACTCAACCCCTCAATGACAGATCCAGTACAAAGAGCAACAAACCTACGTGGCGATCCACAAATACAACAAAACATCTCATGAGTGATTCTGGTCCTGGAGATTCATGGTGGTTACAACATCCAACAGCTGGAGAGGATCCGTGTTTTTTACCAGTTCATCACATCGATCTCCTTCTGACCAGTAATTCGATTCTCTCAGAGATCTCTGACTCTAAAGTTCATTCTGTCATAATTAGTGGCCACGGTCCAGTAACTTTCACTTGGAATGAAACAAGTTCACATGAGCGCTCCACTAGATATCGTCTGAACACATCTCTTCTTGATGACCCTGAGTTTAACAGTTATTTTGGAAAAGAGTGGGCTTCCTAGAAATAAAGGTTTTCTCTAAAATCATCACCTATGTTATTATGGGGAGCAGGTAAGGCAGTATTATTATATTATACTCTGTTTCTGAAAAGAAGAAGATCTCAAAATAGAAGAAAAGACTAAACAACTTGATACATTAAATGCAAAAACCCAACAGAAGAAACTAAGAAGGAATTAAGAAAACATCAGGTTTAGCTAAATGAAATAATAAAAACTAAATTCCTAATCCACAGACACTGATAAACATTTTACCATGACAGTAAATCAGGTAAATATTTGGCTAATCAATCACTTTTATGCTAAACTGTACTCATCTGACAACGACCAGGACAGGATCCATCAACTCATTAGTTTAAAACATTAGACTCCCTCAACTTAACAAAGAACAAACTGACAAACTGGATGCATCATTTACAGAAAGTGAATTCTCTACGTCCTTAATCACACGCCAAACAACAAATCACCAGGACCTGATGGCTTCTCTGACAAATTCTACAATATTTTAGGAATATTTTAATGCCACTGTTTATCAGAGCAATAGTTAAATTAAAACAAAACTCATATGAGCACAGCAGTTATTTCACTTCTCCCCAAACTCATCAAAGACCCAACACTTTCATTAAATTATATGAGCTTCACTCCTATGAGCTGTAGCTCATAGGATTGAAGAAGTCACCCCCTACATGATCCATCCAGATCAAACTGGCTTTATTAAAGGAAGACAAGCTTCCCATAACACACGCAGGCCATTTAATTTTAATTCATTATTCATCTTTACAACAGGGAGACCCTATCATAGACACTTTAGATACAGAAAAAGCTTTTAGAAATTTCTCTTCACTCGGGTGCAAAAACTAACCTTTGGGGGATCATTGAATCAAGATCCTGTCCAACACACCTTCAGCCACTGTTACCACCAACAGAATTACATCACAAAGCTTTACATTACATAGAAGAACTAGGATGTCCACTCTTCCCTTCTTTATTCATTCATCGAATCCTTAGTGCTGCCATTCATCAGAACATCCACATCACAGGAATCCAAACATCTCAAGTACACTTTAAGATCAGCCTATATACTGATGACTTTTTACTTTTTTTTTTTTTTTTTTACAAAACCTTCAATTATTCTTACAAGGAGTAGTAAAACCAGTTAATTTATTCTCCAAAATCGCTGACTACTCAATAAACTGGAATAAGTCATCCACTTTCCTGTTGCACAAAACTGGATGGAATGAGTCAACCGACACATCAACCATTCCTTTAAACACCAGGTCACATCACTTATCCAGGTATCAAACTTTCCTCCAGGCTGTTAGAGCTGATTGGACTCAATTTCACCCCGTTATTACCTCCACCTGTGTGTGTAGATGTCTCTGGGATATCAGCTAACATGCTGACCTGCAGTCTGATCCTCTGACCACCTCAGTGTTGCTGCCTACATCTGTTTCTATAGTCATCTCTGTAGTTCATGTACTAATAATGAATCATAAGTACATGGAATGCTTAGATCTCCAGTTAATGGATAATTATTATTTCTACATTTTGGCAAATATAGTATTGCCAGGATGTATATGCTCTTGCATTGTAATTGACAAATAAAACTGAATTGAACTGAATTATTAAAAACAATAGATAATGATCTTCAGCACTGGCTGAATTTACCACTGTTCATTATGGGCAGAATAGTAATATTTATAATGAATGAATAATCACAATTACAGTTACAATTAATAGCAACAATGACAATTCTCTCTAAAATAAACTATTCATTTTCAATGATGCCAATCCAACAAACCTTCACGAAGTTTAAATCTTTAGATTCAGTAATTTCCTCCACCAAGGAGGTTATGTTTTTGCCGGTGTTTATTTGTTTGTCTGTCTGTGTTCAAGATAACTCAAAAAGTCATGGATGGATTTTGATGACATTTTCAGGAGTTGTCAGATTGTGAAAAGTAGGAACTGATTTCATTTTGGCTGTGATCTGGAAGAAATCCTGGATTCTGAATCCTGAATTCTGGATCACTTTCAAATTTTTGATAACATTGCGGTCAATGGGGCCGAAAATTTTGTTTCTCAATATCTCCGTTAATTATTGCCCAAAACTCATGAAATTTGACTCAGGGATTGACAATGGAAACCTCTATCAAACTCCAAAGGCTGATCCGGATCTGCTCCAGAACACGGATTTTATCACAATCTCTATAAAAACATTGAGGTTGTTTAATTTCAATATATTGACTTTGGAAAAAAAAAAAAAATTAATCCACGCGTTTGTTAGCTCTAGACTGGATTACTGTAATGCGCTGTTAGCAGGATGTCCGAAAAGCTCGCTAAATAGCCTTCAATTGATCCAGAACGCAGCAGCGAGGGTGCTGACAGGAATCCGCAAGCGAGATCACATCTCTCCCGTGTTAGCCTCCCTCCATTGGCTTCCCGTGAAATTTAGAATTGAGTTTAAAATTCTGCTTCTCGCATATAAGGCCCTTAATGGCCTAGCTCCGCGCTATTTACAAGACTTGATAGCTCGTTATGCTCCTAATAGAGCTCTCCGCTCTCAGAGTGCAGGATTACTTGTCGTTCCTAGAATATCTAAAAGTAGGTTTGGAGGACGGGCCTTCTGCTACCAGGCACCTTTTTTATGGAACCAGCTACCAGTTTGGGTTAAGGAGGCTGATACTATCTCCATCTTTAAAACTAAATTGAAAACATTTCTGTTCAGTAAAGCCTACAATTAGTCTTAACTATAGTGTGTAGGGGCTAATAGTTATAACTATAGTTGTAGTAGTAAGACTAGAGTAGCTCGTCTTCATCACAGCTTCGTCATAGTTATGCTGCTATAGGCCTACGCTACAGGGAGACACCAGCATGATCTGCTGAGTGGTGTCTCCACTGCTCTTCTCCTTTTTCTTCCCTTTCTTCCTCCCTTCCTCCTCCTCCAGCTCATTTATAATTATTTGGGAGCACCCTGCTACTGAAACTGTGCTCCATTTTCTTTGCTTTCCTGTGTTTGTTGTGCTGTTTCTGCCCCCTTTTCTCTTTGTGTATTTGCAGGCCAGAGTTTCCTGGGTTTCATGCTGACTTTGCAGTTCCATCCACTGTCCATCCCGGGGTCTCTCCTCCACTTGTGTTTGGGTACCGACTGGCGTGGTGATCGGCGACCTGGTCCTCTGGCCATCTCATCCCAGTGCTGCTGCCTCCATCTGTTTATGTTTATATATTGCATCCTTTTGCTTGAAATCCTACCCTTCTCTTTTCTTAAACCCAAACCCCTTCCTCCTCCCCCCTCCTCCCCTTCTCTCACACACCTCACCTACACCCCACCCGCACATTACTGATACTCAAGAGCCTATCATGGCTCATTACGCTGACCACACGCCCAAGGGCCCTCCATAGCTCGCTTGCATTCACCCTACAACAATTCCACTACTTCTTTATTATTATTTTTACTTTTTCTGTGCTCTCCTCTCTCTGTCCTACATCCTCTTTCTGTCCTCCATCTTCTCTCTGTCCTACATCCTCTCTCTGTCCTACATCCTCTTTCTGTCCTCCATCTTCTCTCTGTCCTACATCCTCTCTCTGTCCTGTCTCCCCTCTTTTTCTTTCTCTACCCGGCTGGCCTTCGGCAGGAAGGTCCCCCCATATGAGCCAGGTCCTGCTCAAGGTTTCTTCCTCTTAAAGTGGAGTTTTTCCTTGCCACTGTTTGGTATAAAGGTTTTTTTTTCTCCCTACGTGGGAGTTTTTTACCTGCCATTATCATTGATTGGATTTAATTATATAATCTTAGTTGATGATATTTGCTCGGGGGTCATGCTCTGGGTCTCTGTAAAGCGCCTAGAGACAATTGTCATTGTAACAGACGCTATATAAATAAAATTGAATTGAATTGAATTGAAACAAATATTGCATTAAATCTTTATAGCATTATTATTTATTTGTGTGCATCACAAAATAAAGAAAGATATGGTCCTTTTTAGTGGTCCCACATTGTCAGTGCTGTATGTACGACTAATATTTATGGTGTAAATCGATATACGGGGGAATTGTTGTGCTTGGCGGAGGTCTGCACTCTCAGAGTGCTTTTGCAGTTACTCAACTTTATTGGAAGAATAAAACACCAAGGAATAAATTAGCTACATAACAAAAAGCCTAAATCTCAGGGAGGCTTAGAAGCTCCAGATTTCTACCATTACTCTCTTATAAACCAACTCCAACACATCTACAAATAAACTCAGCCCAGTCAGTCAGACAACACCTGGCTGGACATCGAAGAAACACTGTGGAAAGAGTTTCAAATCTCAGACATCCCATTCAGTCAATCCATCAAACATCATCCATCCTTCAAAGCAATAACAACAGCTTCTACTCCAACTGCCTGGTGGAAGTTCTATAAAATCATAAAGTCAACTGTTGCAATATCTAATTTCACTCCCATCTGGAATAACCGTGACTTTGTAAGCAAAAACAAAACAATCACCTCTCGCACATCATGGGCTGAAAATGACATCACTCATCTTCAACACATCTTTCAGTCCAGTAGTCTGGATTCACTTTCTTATCTGGTCCAGCAGTTTGGCATCAGGAGCAGTAGGTTTTTTTTTTTAAAAAATATCTACAACTGAAATCAGTAAAGAATTTGATGAATATGTATTACATAAAAAAAAATATACAAAATCATATTAAGATCAGATCAAACTATATTTCTGCTGTCAGTAAAATGGGGAAAAATACTTTCCTGGACTTAAATCTATAGAAAAAAATATGTATATATTTATATATTGTTGTAATAATGATATTTAAAATGAAAACTTACAAACCATTCTTTGTATTTAACTCCATAGAAGTCATTACAGTGGACAAAAAAAAATGTTTAAAATGGGATTAGTGTGAGATACCTGTCCACACTGCTCACAAAATACTCCTGACACATATATTCATGCCACCAGGCTCTGCAGACCCATTAAACATTTTTGGGAAGAAGTCACTGAAACATTATCTAATTTCTTGGGCTGCTGCATCCCATTATCTCCCTCACTCTGCCTGCTCAGAGATTCATCAGAATTTAATTTGAATACAACTAAGAGTAGACTTCTCCTCACAGTCCTAACCTATCACCAAGAAAACTTCATCTTCATCACATGGAAATCAAGGAACACCAGACATTTATCTCTTTGGAAAAACTTGCTATCAGACCACATTTCTTTAGCTAATCTATCATCATCTTCCCATAACATTACTGAACTACAATCTGTCTGGTCAGCTTTCACTGAGACACTGAGACTGAAAAAAAAAAAAAAATTATTATATATATATATATATATATATATATATATATATATATATATATATGTGTGTGTGTGTGTATATGTATAGTTTTTTACCTAGTACGTCTTACCTTACTAATATAATAATAATAATATAATAATATAATAATATAATAATAATAATAATAATAATAATAATAATAATAAGATGATGATGATGATGATGATGATGATGATGATGATGATGATAATAGGCCAGCCGGTGGTGCAGTGGTTAGGGCAGGTGGCCCTTGTACGGAGGCTACAGTCCTCGTGCGGCTGGTCGCGGGCTCGACCCCCGGCCTGGATGACTCCTTTGCAGCGTGTCTTCCCTGTTCTCTCTGCTCTGTTTCCAGTCTCTCCTTCACTATCAAATAAAGGCCTCTAGTGCCAAAAAGAAGAAATAATAATAATTAGGGATGTCCCGATCCCTGATCGGGATCGGCCTTTGATCTTAAAAATTTAAGGTGGATCGGATCGGCCGATCAACATTATTATAACGCGCCTATCTTTTTTTCATTATTTTTTTCCTCAAAAAGTGATCCTGATTAACACAAATTAATAAAGTAATCATATTACACAAACAAAAATATTTTTTAAACTATATACATTTAATAATTTGCACTGAAATGAGGTTTCCCAGCAGCGCTGTCTTGTATCCACCTTAAAAGTTTTTAGACCGGCGGCGTCAGGCTAAACTTTAGCAAAAATATCAGCAGTGTGGCAGCGCTATAAAATTACAAAGACCGACGCTTCAACTGTGACTTGCAACGTGTGGAAGGCTGATATATCATGATGGGTAAGTAAGAAGAGAGTTTACAACACCACCAATCTAATCAGACACTTAAAAAAGCACGCAGCACCGATCACCGCAGCCTTCTGTCAGGTGCTGTGGTGCAGACGGCTGCAGCTTCAGAGCTGCTGCCGTCGGCACCTGCTTCGGCAGCAAACGCTCTGTGAAACTTTTAAAAGAAAGAAACTCCCGAAAGACTCGGAGAAATACAGAAAAATCACCGAGCTATTCGCGGAATGTATTACTGAGGACACGGAGTTTGTGGAATACAAGGCATTTAACCGGCTCATTAATTACCTCGAGCCTCGTTCCCGTCATTACATGAACGACAAAGGACACAAAGGGGCGCGAACATGTGCAGCGGGTCTTGAATGAAGTTAATATTTTATGTTATTGTTATTCTGATGTGATTTCATTGATTGCAAAGACTTCTGCTAGTGTTTTCATTGCCTTAAACTGCTAGCCAAGTTCACCTGCTGCTATTTAAATGAAGTGCTATGTTCTTTAGTACTGAGACTGTTGAACAGTCACTGTTAAGAAAGAAGAGTGTTTAAATAAGTTATTGTTTATTTTATGAGATGATAAAAGCTATTAATCTCAGCTTGGATGCAGGCCTATTTATTAATGTACACAGGAAATAAAATGCATAGGAAATTAAACTCTGTTTGCCCACTCAAAAGAAGTGAAATCGGATCGGAAAAAATCGGAAATCGGCCGATCATCAAAATTAAAAGATCGGAATCGGATCGGGACCCAAAAAACGTGATCGGGACATCCCTAATAATAATAATAATTACTGTACTGATAACAATATTTACACAATATTCACTGTCACAATACAATCCACTACACAACAACCCAGCACACACCCTCACCGTCGTGTCTCTTTAACTGTCTTGTCTTTAAATGTTCCACTGCTGGTGTTTTTTTAGTCCTCTCTGACGAAACCAGGATTTAGGGTGTCAATAAAGGATGTTAGAATTTACTGCCAGAGAGGAGTGGTGAAGGACACATTCACCCTTCACACTCCCACAAAAAAAAAAAAGTCCGCTTTAAGTTAAACTGCATATACATACTAGATCAGGGGTCTCAGACTCGCGGCCCGGGGGCCAATTGCGGCCCGCTGAACGATATTTTGTGGCCCTCTACTTGAAATCAAAGTTTGGCGTTAGTGCGGCCCGTGCTTATTTCCCCACATGCACCTGCGTGAGTTGTTGCCCTGGGCGTTCTATATTTTTAACACTTGTGGGCTACCATAGATCAGGCTCGCGACAACACAAATTAGCAACGTTGGTCCCTTGAAACATCTTTCGGGAGTGTCACCGAGTGGAGAGGAAATATATCTTGTCACCAAGCCTTAGTCATGTCTTTTTCAAAGCCTGCCGTGAAGAGAAAGGTTGGTGATGAGCACAGACAATTTCAGGAGAAGTGGGAGACGGAATATTTTTTTGTTGAGCACAGGGTTTGTTGATCCCGACGTGTCTAATATGCGCAGATAAAGTTGCGGTTCACAAGGAATATAAGATCAGACGTCATTACTCAACTAGACATGCTGAGGAGTATGCAAAATACCAGGGAAATGAGCGTGAGGACCAGGTTACCAAACTCAAAACATGTCTACTGAGGCAACAAGATTTTTTCAAGAAAGCAAGGAAAGAGGATGATGCTGCAGTTGAAGCTAGCTACGTGGTGAGTGAGATGATCGCTAAGGCAGGAAAGCCATTCAAAGATGGCGAGTTCATCAATCAGTGCATGTTACAGGCTGCAAGTATCATCTGTCCAGAAAAGAAGGGTCAGTTTAGCAACATCAGCCTTTCAGCCAACACGGTCGCAGAGCGCATTTCTGACCTGTCAGGTAACATTTACCATCAACTGCGCGAGAAAGGTAAACATTTCCATTCATTCTCAGTCGCTCTTGATGAGAGCACAGACGTCACTGACACTGCGCAGCTTGCAATATATGTCCGTGGTGTTCATGACAATTTTGAAGTTACGGAGGAGTTGCTCACAATGGTTTCAATGCATGGGCAGACCACCGGTCAGGAGATATTCCGCCAGCTGTGTAAAGCTATTGAGGATGCCGGCTTACTGTGGAAAAGTTTTGCTGGAATAACAACCGACGGAGCGCCATCAATGACAGGGAGGAAAAATGGACTGGTTGCACTTGTTCAAAGAAAACTGGAAGAGGAGGTGTGGAAGAGGCCATTGCTCTGCACTGTATCATCCATCAGCAGGCCCTTTGCAGCAAATGCCAAAGGTTTGACAAAGTGATGTCTGACGTGGTGAAATGCATCAACTATATCAGATCCAGGGGCTTAAAGCACCGGCAGTTCAGAGCCTTTCTGGAGGAAATAGAGTCAGCATATGAGGATGTGCTGTACTTCACCGAGGTACGTTGGCTTAGCAGGGGGAATGTCTTGAAGAGGTTTTTTTAGTTGAGAGCAGAAGTGAAAGCCTTCATGGAGAAGGATGGGATGACTGTGCCTGTACTAACTGATACCAAATGGCTAATGGACTTAGCTTTTCTTGTTGACATTACACAGGAACTGAATGTACTGAACAAGTTACAAGGCCAGGGTCAACTTGTTAGTGCTGCATATGACAGTGTCAGAGCATTCTCCACAAAACTTATGTTGTGGAAAGCCCAGCTTTCCCAGACAAACCTCTGGCATTTTCCAGCATGCAAGGCACAATTTGGGCACACCATTCAGTGGTGAGAAGTATGCTGACACCATTGTAAAGCTACAGGAAGAATTTGATCACAGGTTTGCAGACTTTAAGACACACAGAGCCACTTTTCAAATTTTCGCTGACCCCTTCTCCTTCGATGTGAAAGATGCCCCCCCCCCTGTGCTTCAGATGGAGCTAATTGACCTGCAGTGCAATTCTGAACTCAAAGCCAAGTTCAGGGAGGTGAGTGGAAAAACAGACAAACTTGGACAAGTTTTGAGAGAATTGCCCCCCACCTTCCCTGAGCTTTCCAAGATGTTCAAGCGGATCATGAGCCTTTTTGGCAGCACCTATCTGTGTGAAAAGCTCTTCTCCACAATGAACTTTAATAAGTCAAAGTTTAGGTCCAAACTTACAGATGAGCATCTTCAAGCCATACTGAGAGTCTCAGCTGCTTCCGCCCTCAAACCAAATGTGGCTCAGCTGTGTAAAAACAAGTGCTGCCAAGTCTCTGGCAGCAAGGAGTAGGAAGAAATAAGAGCAGCCTATGTTCTAAAGAACTGTTTATGTTCTGCATGTTCTAAATTGTTATTAGTAAAGATCGAGAAGATTGGATCAGTTGTACTGTTTTTGGACCCTTAAAACTCTTTTTTTGTGGAATACTTGATGCGGCCCAGCCTCACCCAGACTCTACCTCCAGCGGCTCCCAGGTAAGTTGAGTTTGAGACCCCTGTACTAGATGGTTTGGCTAGATGATGGCTCTAACCATGAATGTAAATGCAGACAAAAAAAAAAAAACAATATTCACGCTTGTCTGGCCGCTCACTTTCCTTTAACTCTAGGTGCGAGCTCGGTGGTGGAGAACTTGCAGCACAGGAGTCTGTTGCTTGGGTGGTTTCTGTTGGGCCTAAAGGGAAATCCAGTGCACAGGTGGAGGTCTGCTACATGATACTGGTCCAACACATCAGCACCAACTACAATCTAGCTGGTTGTGGTTACTGACTGATGCTGAGCAGGCAGTGGATGTAAATATGATATCGGGATACTAGCTGCAATATTACTTGGCATCTGATTGTAACAGAAATCCGGGGTATCACCCATTCCTACCACGAAGCAGCTCGACACATGATGTGACGTAACGAGGCCGCACTTGTCTCGGTCACGTGACTGTAGGCGTATCGAAGCAGAGCTCGATACGCTGTCTCGCAACACTTCCGCTTCAAAAGCTCGACACTGCGTCGAGCAAGCAGGCTCGAGCATAACATCACTAATGCTGGTAGGATTGGTTGGTTGTTCCTAGTAGAAAGTAGCATCAGTGTCGTCGCTACTTGGGTCTTGGATGGGCGGAGCCTGGGCCTGCTGAAGGTAGCAGGACTGGTTTGACTGTGGAGGCCAACCTCCATACTTGGCCTTTGTAGGCCAAGTATGGAGGTTGCTGTAGCCAGGATATGGCTGGATTCATTCGAGCACAGGCTTCTTCTGTTTATTTAACTATGCCAAAATGAAAAACAAGGTATCGCTGCTTTCATAAGATTTATTAGAGTGATTTTCTGCCTGACGCTGCTAATCAACAGTCCTTGAAAAACTGATCATCCGGACATGTGCTGATGTAAAAGCAGACAAAAGGACATGTGTTCTGTAAAAAAAGGTTGATTTGACAGTTTGCATCTCCAAAGAATTCAGGTGTGTTCAGGGAATGCCAACAGGGAAAGACTTTAGCAGTCATCTTAGAGGAAACAGTTGCTAATCCACATTAAATACAAACAACTTGGATTTTAATGTTCTGCATCTAGAAACATTACTGCCAAGAAGACCATAGTAAATCATATGTTTTTGTAGGACAGCATATATATTGTATCAAGATTGCATTACATTTCCCTCATGCTGATGGTTTATTGAATTAACTGGTCTAGTTTGTTCAGTCAGAAGGCAGCTCTGGCGTACAAACACACGAGAGCAAACATGATGTTGGTGCAGAGATCAAACAGATCTTTTCATTGTATGGACTTTCTAACAAGGTGATGGCCACTGTCACTGATAATGTGCCATTTAAAATTCACTAACCCGCTGATTCTGATCACGAGTTTGTCTCCCACCTCAACACAGATGTGCTTAACTTCTGCAAATTCAAGAAAAAACAAGAAAAACCTTTGTGCAGCTTCAAGTCTTAATTCCTGTTCACCCTCGACCAGCATCATCTGCAGTGAGCTGAAAGTGGCTGCTCTTAACATGTTATATCAGCTCATATGTGAACAAGGCTTCAGCTGCTCTTGCACAGGAGTGCAGGTCTGCGTTTTGAGGAAAAAGGATGCGTTTAATTTAATGTAATGGAGCATGACGTAATATAAGAAGCAACATCACAAATTACCTTTGGC
The DNA here is from genome assembly GCA_018398805.1 of Hirundichthys speculiger. NCBI lineage: Eukaryota > Metazoa > Chordata > Actinopteri > Beloniformes > Exocoetidae > Hirundichthys > Hirundichthys speculiger. The sequence goes on along the minus strand of JAGFBZ010000778.1, from coordinate 772,727 downwards.
ATGAAATAATTATATGAAATGGTATTATTTTGCAGAGACTAAGGAATAATAAGGCATTTATTGGTGATACGGAGTCCAACACCGGGTGCTGAGCTGCTCTCTTCTGTCTGTGTGAATCACTAAACGTGAACAGTGGCTTCACAAGGACGTCCGTTAGCACTGATTTGTCGCTGGTGCTGTGTGAAAACGACTAATTACTATTCTATCAGCAAGCAGCCAGAGGCACATTTCACGGTCTCGTTGAAATATAACTGAAATAAATTCTCTTCAAAGCCACATATTTGTTGTGCTACCTTCCTGGTCATTTTTTTGGAGGGAGTTTTCTTGGACTGGGGAGGTATGACAAATTGAGAGACAATACCAGAGGACAGAGATGCCACGTTCACAGCTTTCCTACCCTTCCAGCCGAGGCCACTGGGATGAATTTGCTGAGTGGATTAAAACCTTTGAAATCAAGGTAATTCGAAACAAATTGTTTGTGAGAAGTGGCGAATAATTTAAGGGATTAGAGTGTTTTAATTTGTGATACAAATGTCTGGAGCCAAACACAGACGCTGTGTGAGTTGATTTCTCAACACACCCACCAGAATTTGTTGTTTAACTCTGCCGCAGTGATGGGAAAAAGTTGTGGGTTGGTCGTACTAAATACTGAATAGATTTTGTGTTCTTTTTATTAATCTGGTGCCAAGAAGAGACCAAAAAACAAAGGTTAATACAAGCTTTATTATGCCATGCAGAATATTTTCGGCCGATCTCTTAATGTCACAGAGACATGAAGAGAAAGCACACTGAGGCCCTGATCATACACCTCCTGTTAGCCGCTAGCCACTAACCGCTACCCGGAAATTGCGGGTTTAGGAACCTCCGCTAACCGCTAATGCAATCTTCCGCTCCCTAAAGCTGCTACCTGTTTTGCCGACTCCCTTACTCACATTGTAGGTGTGACAATGGGCGTGTCTTTGAAAAGATGCTCCATAGCGGTTTGCAGGTAGCGCAACCTGCTCTTAAAGGCAATGGCTGCTGACGGACTGATTCGTTTAACAGGTGGAACGCCCTAACCACTCCTATGGATAATGTAGCGGGTAGCGCAGGTGGGATAGCGGGTTTAGCAAGGTGGAAGATTGCATTCTTTGCAGGGGAACGCCCCTCCCGCTACTGGCCATCCCTAAATAGCGGCTTTAGCAGATCTGGCGGAAGATCAGGCCCCGAGTCTTGAATTCCTCTCTCTTTTATAACACAGGATATGTCTTGCGTCCTGCTGGGTATTTCCTCCTTTTGTCTCTTAAGTCCAGATGGTGGGTAAAGTAGCTTTCACACGTCACAGTTCCAAATTATTTGTCTGTTGATTGTTACCGTCCAGGAGTAGAGATCGTAACAAAATGTGTTTATCTTGGAAGCCACAATCATTTTTTTTTTTTTTTAACACAGCAAGAATTTCAGAGATAACAAAACTGGGGTCTCAGTCGTAAAATCTAAAGAAAGAATTCCTAAAGAGAATAAAGTGTTATCCTGAGACTAACCAACTAAATATGCACCAAATGCACCTGGATCTCCCATCGCGTAGCCGCCTGTGCTGATCTTTTCTTTGTCGGAAAGATGGGAACGTAGTCTGGAATTTCTTGAGAGGTTCACCATGTCAACGTTCTTCCCCGTTATTGTCCTTCCTCTCTCGCTGAATCGGTTCCTTCCGTCTATCTCTGAGCAGAGGGATCTTTCGCCCACGTCACCTCAGCTGTGAAGGATCTACGTCAGGGTTCTCAACTGGGGCAGAACCGCCCCCCATGGGGCATTCTGAACCTTTAGGGGGGCACTGGAAATGTCAGGGCTGAGAGGGGGGCGCTCAGACACAAATGAGGGGCGCCACACCTTAAGAACTCTATTTTAAACTTCCAAGGATTTTCATCTTGAGAGCATGGAAACCCATGGCTTGTTGCTTTCTTTGAAATATGCAACGTGTTATTGCTACCTGGCAGATAAATCAGCACCCCCTGACCTCTGCGGTCGGGGGGCAAAGGGCCCTCTCAGGCCAGTCTGGCCCTGGGGTGATGGGAGTTAGCTGGCGTTTTCTCACCTGCGGGAGGACTTGAGACAGACTAAGATAAGGAGAATGGTGATGGTGGTAGCAGCTTCCTTGGTACTTTGGTAACTAACTACATGTGAGTGTATATGGGCACGGACACATTTATGCTTTACACCCCTCCCCCAACACCCCCCCTCTACTGTCAACAAAATCAATCAATAATGTTTCCATCAATTCTCCATATACAGGTCTATAACTTGGTAGAAGGTGTTCATCCAGTTTTCTTGGTAGTAGTTTCTGCTTCCTACATATTATCTTTTAAGTTTGCTTGCTGTCACAACACAATCCACTACACACTTCACCCTCACTGTCATGTTTCTTTAACTGTATTGTCTTTAAATGTTTCACTGCTGGTGTTTTTTGGTCCTCTCTGACAAAATCAGGATTTAAGACGTTCATAAAGATGTTAGAATTTACTGCCAGAGAGGACTGGTGAAGGACACATTCACCCTTCACACTCCCACAAAAAAAAAAAAAGTCTGCTATAAGATTAAATTGCATATAAATACTAGATGGTTTTGCTAGACAATAGCACTAACCTGAATGTAAATGCAGACAAAAAAAGCACCATTTCACAGCACTCGAAGCACCATATTCATCTCAGTTAATATATTTTTATTTACTTTTATATAAACTGGTTTTTATTTTTCAGTTTTGAAAGGACAACAGCTTTGATTAAGGAAAACATGTCGCTCAAAGTCACCCTTATTTTATTTAGCTAAGGTGACAGGATGTCTCTGATAACCATAGCACGTTATCAGATTCAGCTAAGCAGTAGAGATCTAATCAGCAGGGTTTGATGATGTTCCTTCCTTCGTCTGATACGAGCTAAGACACAGCAGGTACGGGTGATTCAGATGAGTGAGGGGTTATTTCACCTTTCTTTTTTTCATCAGACGGCTGTGGCAAAAATCAAACCATATATGCAATCACATAAAGAGCTGGAACTTTGCTTTCCGCCGCCGCGGTGCTGTTTATGCTTGTTTAATCTTTCTAGTTTGTGTCGCCACAGAGGAGGGCAGCGATGTTTGAGGAAGAGCAGGGGAGCCTTCGTTTCCGGTGTGTGCAAACACACAGCTGGGGCCCCATGTCATCTTCTCAAGTGTTTTAATCCCAGCCTCTTATTATTCACCCTGTCGAGGAGGTTTGGACCGTCTTTCATTTATCCTGCCTGTTCTCTTAAAGCTGCTGCTCTGAACCCAGTGCTCAGTGTTTCACAGCTTTATTATTGACACATAAAGCTTTCACTTAGGTCCCTGTCTGTGCTCCGTGAGTCTTGTGGTGCCGGGGATTATAACGTCAGAAAGACTATTATTTTAGGAAGAGAAGATTACATCCTGCCAGTAACCCAGCGGTGTGATAAAATGTGGCATAAGATATGAGACTGGATTAAATGAAGAGTAAAACCCGTGTCATTTATTGCTGTGTTTAGAGATAGAAGCTGTTCTGTTTTTATCAGGTGATACATGTTCAGCACAGAAACGAGTGCTTTATTTCCCTATTTATCTCGTCTCTAACTATGCCAATTGGGTTTTATTTCAAATTATTCTCATGGAAACATCTGTCAGCCACATTTGTGGTTTTCTTTGCTTAATGCTTTTAGGAGAATTGACCCAGATGTGTTTTTATTGGCACCTGTGCCAAGGAAAGGAGTTTAAATGCTTCTAATCTCAACTAAATTAAATAATATTTCGCCCAGAAGGAAAATATTTCCATACAAATCACTGGGGAATTTTATATTCAGTTGACAAACTGCTGTAGTAGAGAGAGAGGGCTGTAGTTGAACTCCCCAGAGGTCACCTTGTCCATCGGCATGTTGGGAAACTGCCATGAGTGGTAACTATGCATCACCAAACCTAATATTAAAGATGAAAAATGTTGCCATTCCATACGTGACAAGCAAATCTTCCCCAAACACAACATAGCGGTTCATTTCAAACCTAACACCACTCTCAGGCGAAAACCGGTGCACCGGTGAAAGCAGCAGAAAACACAGATCAAGTTCCAGGCCCAAACCCTCTAATGTGGCTCTAACGTGTGCAGTCTCATTAAGTATGGCGATTATAATTGACTGAGAAGGACTTACTTGTATTACAGTGTAAAGACATATCCTGAATGTAAGAGGGAATTGTTCATACAGTAAAGTACAACTCATTTCCAAAAGACAGTGGCAAAGATGTGTAAAATGTAAAATAAAAAGAAGTAAAATCTCATCAACTCTTATCTTATTACAGACAGAACACAGAAGATATCTGAAGTGTTGAAAGTGAACCATATCACATTTTACAAAAAAAAACAAACATTAGCTAATTTTCAATTTGATTACAGCAATATGTCACAAAAAAGAAACAAGTAGAGCTCAAATAGTGGGGCGTGGTCTGATACGGGGGGGGGGGGGGGGGGGGGGGGGGGGGGGGGGGGTTGCCCCTGGGGAACATGCTTTTTTCTGCCGTACTGGAGTAAAGTGTAATTGCACATATACACAGTAGGGGGCAGTGGCGCTCTCATTGTCACAGTGTACGTATGGACTATTAGCTATATTGCGTCTGGGTTTTTTTTTTGCACAGGCATGCGCGCACACAGCACAGAGCAGGAGATATAAAGAGAACAAACCCTCCAGAGACACCACGGAAAAATAAGAAACAGAGATAGTGAGACAAACAAAAGTCACCTGAAAGTTAAGACGAGGAAATATGACGATGCTGATGTAGCGCTTGACTTCACTGTGACTACGGTGGGATTGATGCACTTTAAATATTTACAGACTTAAAAAACTATTTTAATAAAATATTTTCTTCTTCCTTGGGGGGCGTGTAGCAGAAAATAATTGAGAACTGCTGACATGGAGGAACATCTCAGGTTAAATGACAACAAAGTCAGTGACATCTCAGGGTATTAAAACAAACAAAGCCTTTTGGTAACACAAAGTGTCATCAAAACTGTGGTCCAGTTTTATGTCTGACTTCCTCCCAGCTGAATCTGTTGGGTGGAAATTGGCATGGCTAAGGGGGGTCCAGCACCAAGATACAATCAGCGCCTATTTCTAGTGGAACAGAGTAAACAGTGTCGTCTGAGATCACTGACTAGAATGACTGCGATCCACAAGGGCTAGTGTGGTTGAGGCCGTTTCACTGCAATCCTGCACCCCGTGGGACTTGCCCGTCCACAGTAAAGATGGCCAGAGGTACCCCAGTTTGTAGAAACGGTGTCGGCAAATTGTAAAATGATTTCAGAATAACCTTCTTCAGATAGAACTGTGAAGACTTTGAATATCTCATCATTAAGAGAATGTAGCATCATTAAAAGATTCAGAGACTATGTAGACATATCTGAATACAAGGAACAAGACCTTAAATCAGTACTGGAAGCCTGTGATCTTCAGGGCCTGGGGTAGAACCGAACTCTAAGAAGAAATGGTTCTGTAATGGATATCACTGCATGGATTCTGGAACATTTTCAAAAAAAAAAACAGCTCATCATTTCATTCACACATGCAGAATAAAGCTCATGCAAAGAACTCAGATCTGAACATCACCTGAATACCGTCTCAAGTGAGTCAAAGCTCAACTAAACTGCCCTGTGGTCAGGTGAATTCAATTTGATATTCCTTTTTGAAACTATGGACATCACCTCCTCCAGACTATGCCCAGTTCAGAACCCCCCATCTCTAATGGCATGTGGGTGGATGAGTGCCTATTGATTGATCAGTCTGTTCACATGGAAACAGTGTTGCTGAAAGGTATATTTAGGTTTTAGAGCAACATATTCTCCCATCGAGACGATGTCATTTTCAGGGAAGACCTCACATCTTTCAGCAGGATGGTGCTAAACCGCATATCAGATACACTACGAAAGAATGGCTTCGAAGAAAAAGAGTCTTGGTGCTTTTCCATCTTTTTAAAGAACTGACGCTGCCATCAAATTCAAAATACCCTTTTGTTTTGTTGTGGAAAAAAAAAAATCCAATCTCGATGAGAAAATCAAAATAGAATTTATCAAAGAGAAAAGAAACAAAAATCTTATGTGCACATAAGGAGAGCTGTCAGTCAGCATTCCACAGAATACTGAATAAGGACTCTGTCCTCAATGAGGAGGATTTCTTTTATACCAAGACAAAGAGATGTTGATTCCTCTACAGGTTTGCATACAGAGTAGAGGTCTTCACGGGTCCACTTTCATGGACCCGAACCTGAATGGACCCGTAAAAATTCGACCCGAAACCGACCCAACCCGAGCTATTATCATAAGTCCGGGAGTCCGAAACCGAATGGACCTGAAATATTTGGACCCGGAACCAACCCGACCCAAATCTTTAGTTTTTTACGATCACGGCACTTACCCAAATAGAACCGAGACAATCCAGCCCATAGTTGCTCATTTTAAAAGTTGTCTAGCGTTGAATAAAACTTGATTTTCTTACCTAAAGTTGTCTTCTTCTACCGGTTCAGTTGCTACATAGGCTACGTGATGTAACAACAATAAATCCACGTTGTTATTTTCTTTGTGGATACAGATGCTATTGGTAGCAACTGCTAACACTAATAGCCTACACCGGTCAGGACGTGTCGTAAATATGTTATCTCATCCAACATTGTCATGTTTTGCTTTACAGCTGCCGGGCAAACAGGTAATAACACGCTATGGCAACACGATTGTTTCATGACAAACACGCCACGTTAATGAATAATCATTTAATTGCCCCAAGTCCTGACATTGGCTGCCACCACCAGTATCTTTACCTCTTTCCAGTTAACGTAGACCCAGCCTGTCAGAGAGCACCGATCGGACCCGAGACTAACTGTACCGATTCTGACCCGAACCCGAAGTCACGTCTTTTGAATGGACCCGAGACCCGATTCGGGTCGAGACCTCAGGTTTTCGGGTTGTTCCGAAGACCTCTAATACAGAGTGGATCACAGCAGGTGGTGGGGAAAGCAAAGGGACATTTGTCTTAAATAAGAGTGATAATTAATTTTAGCGACATTATACAGTTCCTTGATCAAGAGGTTAGTTACTTTATGATAATTGAATTTAGGAATGTTTATTCAGAATCACAGCTGACCCCCTGTTTGGGTTTCCTTGATCAATGAATCACAGCTATTCTCTTGCCTTTTGTCATTTGGTCTTGTTGATTCTGATGTGTTTTCGTCTTGTTAAAAAAGACAAATCTCTATTATTAAAGACAAATAAAATGAACAAAATTACAAGATGTATAAACCAAACAAAAGATTTCCTCCACAGTTTTTTTAAGCGAGTACATTTCTTTCAGTTTAAACATTTGATCTTCTCTGCAGTGTATCAACTTTCTTGGATTTGTAAATGCATATAAAATGTGTATTTCTAACGTTGAAATTCATTAATGGTTTTATCTGCTTAAGTGGGCGACACCAGGATTTATTTTTGAACCACTTTAGTGGACTGTCCTGGTAAACAGATGATACCTTCTTCTAATCCACCAAGGATTCGAGGAGTCGAGGAGTGCGAGTCTAGCAGGCAAGGAAGAATGCTGACAAGAGCAAAGAAAATCCCTTGACATCTTATTTTAGCTGGACTAACCCCAGCGGAGCCCAGAGCAGGCCAGGACTGCAGAGCCCTGGGGGCAGAGGGCCCGGTGATGAGGCCCCAGCGGCAGCTGATGTGTCCACATTTCCAACTCACTCATCTCCTCAGCAGCATGCGTCTCTGTGGACCTCTCACTCCGGACACTCTGGCAGCAATCACAGGATTTAAATAATTGGGTGTAGCGTGAAACAGTGCACTGTGTGAAAGTGGTAAGGGCATGCTGGGTCTAATTAGGAGCTACTTGAAAGGATTTTCCGTGCATCCTACAAACACAGAAGCAAAATCACACCGTCCACACACACCCCTGGCGGTCAGAGCGCCGGGAGACGCTGATGGGATGTGCAAGCGCTGACCGCAAGATCCTTCATAATTGTCATTAATTTGATGTGCTGAGGGCTCAAAATAATATGCATCCTGCGCCGCCTTTCAGAAAGGACGCGGGAGTCGAACTGCCCCCGTGTTTGGGTAAAGTAATTAAAATTGCTTCATATGGTGCAACTTTAATTCCTGCCGGTTTCAGAGAAACATCAAGCGCCAGTTTGATTCCAATCATATTGCATCCACTTGTGAGGGACATCCCCATGGCAGATCTACAGCCGCAATCAAAGCTCATTTGCATGATGTGCTAACACGTCTCCGTCAGTTTAACAAAAGTATGTTTGAACTCATGCGTGCACTGTGGAGAGGAATTCAGCTTGGGAGTGATAGCTTTAAGAGGCAATCATTTTACTTTGTTTGGAGTATTTTAGTCAGTTTCTTAATTCTTATCTTCCCTTCTATTCCAGCAGCACTCAACCTCAAATGAGTTTCTACCTGGGGGGATAAAACTTTATATACAATATAATATACACACACACATACATACATACATACATATACAAATATATACACACACACACACATACATATACATGTGTGTGTATATATATATATATATATATATATATATATATATATATATATATATATATATATATTATATATACACACACACACACTGATATGTTTATTTGTGTTCAATTTGTTTGTTGTTGTGCATCACAGAGGAATACACTATTATGATTGATGTTGCAACCATTTATATTTGAGGGGAACGGGTACCCCCACATTTCAAAATGATTCATTTAGAAACAATCCCCCCCCCCCCCCCCCCCCCACTGCAAATTATTTGGTTCTTACCAAGAAAATAAAACTTACATTTAGAAGCGTTAGATATTTTTTCTTATTGTTAATCATTACTTTCTTATTTTAAGTTTTAAGTTATTTTAATCTTATATCAAGTAAAACTTTACTTTTTTGTCTCAAACAGGCAGGGAATCCTAAAAGGAGACGTTATGAGATCTTAAAATAAGATGTATTTCGTTTTTTCCTTCTCCTCATCAAAATAAATCTTGTTTTAAGATTCAATAACAAACTATACCTTTCTTAAATCTAGAAACAAGTGTTCCTACAATCTTAATTTAAGAAATCTTAGCAAGTGAAATTATCTTGCTGCATGGACAGATTTTTTCACTTGTTTTGAGTACTTTTTTCTTAGTTATAGTGTTTTTAGCTTGTTTGAATACCTCCTTTTTTTGCAGTGCCCCCCCCCACCTCCAACACACACCCACACATAGCAATCCACCCAGCGTTGTTTCTATTGCTTCTCCATAGAATCCATTCCACTTCATCGATAAGGGAATATTCATACCATTGAAAGTCGACCCCCAGGTTACCTACAACTATTCACCACATGCAGACACACACAGAGGTAGTTTAGAACCCAGTTCATCAATATCTCTGGCATAAAGTTGGCCTGCATGAAGACCGAAGTGAACCGTCAATGCAGGCTGCTCAACATTCAACTCAACAATGAAAAGTTTGGAAGCTTTACCTTGTTTACTTTAAGTTACAGTTGTATAGATTGGAAGGCTATCAATTTTTTTGCAATCTCTTTTTTTTTTCATGATCTTTTTCATTTATTTACTTGCACTCTCCATGACACTGCTCTTACTCATACATTCTCATTGTCAACCCTGCTGCCTTTCTGGTCAAACTCTTGTTCAGTATTTTCTTTCAGGGCCTCCACAATCTTTTCTTTCTTTGCTAGCAACTCACATGTGTTGTTGTTCTTTTTTTTTTAATGACAATTAAAAATTAAAACTTACTGTATAACTCAGCTCAGATGTAAAGGCACAACAGCATAATTTTTAAATTCAATGTCATCTGTGTATTTTCATTCTATTCATCAATCTTAATTTTGATACTTTTTCTTTTTTTTTAAATAATACTTCTGTAATAGTAAAATCTTTCATTGTCCTTATCTTTTTATTCCTTTTTTTTTAGTCTACACTTACATTCATGGTCAGTGCCATCATCTGGCATAACCAACCAACTAATGTATGTATGTATGTATGTATGTATGTATGTATGTATGTATGTATGTATGTATGTATGTATGTATGTATTTCAATCTTGAAGCAGAATTTATTTATTTATTTATTTTTTTTTTTGTGCTAATGTGAAAAGTGGACATGCCCTTCACCAGTCCCCTCTGGCAGTATTTATTAAAAAAAAATATTGTTTCAATATCTGCTCCCTCCCCAGACACACTGGACATAAGGAGGTTCTTTTGTGTTCACACTGACCCTATTTAGGTCGACCCAAAAGGGTTTTGGTCATGAGTGCGGTTCACTTGGGTCAGGATGAACACAACATCTGCGCTCTGGTGGGCACCAAGACGGGCGTACCGAGAACAGTTGGAAGACTTGGTCTCAGTCTTCAAACTCTGGTGCGATTCGTTTGTTGTGTGAAAGTTCCACTACCTCCAACATTAAAATGTTGGGGGTCACATTAATTATAATTTAGTAGCTGATAATAATTATAATTTAGTAGCTGAAATGCTTCTAAATTATACATCTTTGAGAATGAAGTATGTAAAGAAGAATGCTACTAAATTATACATCTTTGAGAAAGAAGTATTCTCAAACTTAAAAATGTCAGCAACTTTTAGAACAGGGACTTATGGATGGAGTGTTTGTTGTCTCTAAAGCTAGCTATGATATGATAGCGCCTCTGCTATCATATCATATCATATCATCCATTCATCCATCCATTTGCTTCCACTTGGTCCAGAGTCGGGTCGCAGCAGAAAGGCCAAGATCTCCCCTATAATCTCTTCAGTGTGTCCTGGGCCTGCCCTGTGGGCTTCCCCCAGTTGGAAACACCTCTCTAGGGAGGCATCCGGGGGAGCATCCTAACCAGATGCCCAAACCACCTCAACTGGCTGAGGGTTAGTTTTGACACCTATGACTAAAAATATACTAAGAACTCAATGTCCCTCGCCCAGCCAAGGGTCACCAGGGCCCCACCCTGGAGCCAGGCCTGGGGGAGGGGCTCGTTCGGGAGTGCCCGGTGGCTGGGCCTTCACCCATGGGGCCCTGCCGGGCTCAGCCCGAATGTGTTACAAGGGTTTGCTTCCCCGTGGGACCACCACCTGCAGGGACTGTCCTAGGAGTCCGGTGCGATGTCTTTTGGTCAACAACCAAAAGCGTGGGCCATGGCATGCCAATCCCTGGCTGACTAAACTGGCTACTGGGATGTATCGTATTGCATCATATCGTATTGCATCCATATTTTACATATCGTATCATATAATATTCTGACAAAACTAGAGGTTTCCTTGATAAAGGCCCACAAAAGATTGAAATACTTTACATCTGTGGGTTTGCTGAGCTAAAATGTAAGGCTTAGAATCAACTGACAGAAAACATTGCAGACAATAATTTTCAACAACAGGCAAGCTAAATACTATGTTTATTTTTAAGAATGTGGGAACAGCTATTATATAAATAGTGCTGAAGACTCATATTACTACCTGTGGGATTATCCAGGCCCTACATGAAGTCTGCCAAAATCTCTTCCTCACCATGTTCAGTTTGTTTTGTTGTACTTTGATGTGCATTACTTAGATGACTCTGTTGCTTATTTGAATATTTTTATTGTTTCATAGTATTAATCTATTGGTACTGAATGATACACTCATTCCCCTGAGATTAATGTAGTAACAGATGGTTACTACTGATTCTTTTTGCACAATTGTAAGTTTTAGCAGCCTCAGTTTCTCAAGAACTAAAATGCATAAAATGCAAGGAGAATGGTAAATATACCTCTCTAATTTTATTGATTGCATTGCTGGCATTAGATTCTAGATTTGCTTTTATCTTTGAATTTTTTTTTTTTTTTGACAAGCTAAACACACTGATGAAGAAGCTTTGGTAGACTCCATATAAGACCTGCCTCATTTGCATCAGTCATCGAGGAAAATCCCCAGTTTCATCATTTTACTTTTATGATATGATGAGATACACGATATACCGATTCCAAATATTTTCTGCCTCATTATTTAGCATTAAATGTTTGGGTGAACATCAGCAGAAACATTAGCTGATGGTAGTCTCACTGTGTAACGTTCATATTAATGGAATGTGTTGCTCAGAAACATTATCATTATCATCTCAACATACTTTGACAGCGTAGTGCAGGGGTGGTCAACTACAGTCCTCGGGAGCTGCAAATCTGCATGTCTTAGATATTTACCTGCTTCAGCACACCTGATTCAAATGTATGGGTCATCATCAGCTCGTCATCCAGGTCTGCACAAGTCTGTTAACGACCCATTCATTTGAATCAGGTGTGCTGAAACATCTAAGACATGCAGGTTTGCAGCTCTGGAGGACTAGGCCACCCCTGCAGTAGTGTTTTCCCCTTTACGTCCTTCTTTATCTGCATGCTCTTCTCTGCGTCTTCTAAGCTTCTAAATGCTCCTCAACCTCAGCGCTGCTTCGCTGCCTGGCCTCCTCACTTCATCAGCCTGCTGCACACTAGCGCAGATCGACGCTGCATATGTTTAAGACATGCGTCATTTTGGTCCTCTTAGTAGCTTCAGCATAGAGATTTTTTTTTATTATTTTATTTTTGGGTCATGCATCTTCTGAATGTTTCATTTTCTTTCTATTTTTGAACCCAGCTCTCTCACTGAAGTTGACAAAAATGTGAATAGCCGTCATCAAAATAAACCAGGTGGATGTCTGGGTGTGCCAGATCACCAGTAAAGCCTGGTAGACAACGCTCTTTATAAAGCTAAACATCACTGATCATCGTTAAGATGCTTTAATCATGTGTGTTATATCCATCCCTGACTGACACAATCAAGACTGATTTCAGAGTTTGGTCATCATTATTCTCATTATGTCACTGAATGCTAATAAGTGTCTCTTGAATCGTCTCTTGACTTCCTGATCTCTGCTGACCTGCTGGTCTTTCTTCCCGAAACATTTTGCTTTCATTTCAGTTTCCAAATAAATGTATTTTTCTGGTTGTAAGGGTAATTTGGATGACCATGACTCAGAGAATGCACTCTGTCTTTAAAGGCCAGCGGGAGAGCAAATGCAGTTGTTTTCATGACACTACAAGAGGGACTGTTTTATGAACGCAGGCCAGTACGCTGCTGGATTTCCAGGAAGACTAAAGCTGAAATTCAGAAGCTTGTGATTTCTGAACTGCAAGTGATCAGTAAACTGTCGGTGTTATCTCTGCAGCTGGGATGTGTGTGTGTCGTGGGTCCACCGATCATAGTTGGCGAGTCTTAAACTTTTGTTTTCTGTCTCATGCTACCAAAAAAATACGGTTTGCTTTCATGCCTTTCACGTAAAAAGGCAGTCGCTCAGTTTCACTTATTATCACACAAAATCAGCCTCGATCGTTGGCAACGGGGGAATCAAAGGATGTTTGGTGACAGCATCAACAGCTTTTCTATTTCTTGGCTGCTGTTTTCATTTCATCTTATCACTCTTCCCACACCTATCCCTCTTACATGGGCATATTCAGAAAAACACAAATAGATGGTGAGAGACCGAAAGATGACAGAAGCCGTAACGTCACATGATAGCCCAGTATTTGCCAAATGTCCAGTCGTAATCTTGGATGTTTATGGGAAATGTTAAAGATATTGCAAAACTATATGAACAGCAACAGGAGCTGTGCACATTCATGAGCTATCAGTTTTGACGACAAGAAAGCTTCCAGGAATTCAACCAATGAAAAAGCACTTTAGTCAAACCTGCTTGTTTTCCTTGTGATTATCATTCTTTGCTGTTCTGAAATAGTTAACGGCTCCCTAAGGTTTCAGTGGCTGCACAGCGACTCTAGAAACATCAGGGGTTAAAATTAGATGGCTGAAAATGAGCATAATACGGACACTTTAAGTTAGCCTTTTAATAAAAGAATTAGGGCTGGGCAATGATTAAAATTTTAATCGCGATTAATTGCACGATTTCCCTGATTAATCATGATTAATCGCCTTGCATACGGAAAATCAAATAATGAATTCAAAAGTAGTGTAAAATGCACTTTTATTTAAATGTTCTGCTGCCATATGAACTAAAGTGTCATAACCTGGGGTGCTGAAAAGGGGGGGTAAAGGATACGGATTATAGGGGCCCATGATTGAGGGGGGCCCAGAGAGGCCCCTAATGATGATCAAAAATAGCATCAACAAATTTCGCCGCTGTGTTGGGGGGCCCGGTAAAGATTCTTTTCATGGGGCCCAAAATCCCTAGCGGCGCCCCTGGTCATAACATTTGGTGTTCAAACACTTTTAACATCAGCACTTGTCAGTAACACATATTTAGTGTAAATCTCATCTTAAAAGATGTAAAATAAAATAAAGCTTATTGCCACTGCCAGGACATTAAAGGTGGGGTAGATGTTCTTTTTTTGCAGTACTTTTTACAATATTGACTGAAATCCTTTTCACATTCCCATTGCATCCACTGAAATAAAATGTTTGCAAAAAAAACGAAATGTTTTGGTCCAGTCTAGAGGATGTAATCAGAGAAATACTCTGACCAATCAATGTACTGATCATCATTACTTTCATTGGCTGCCTAATACGTCCATCAAATATCAATGCACTCCCACCCACCCCTCCCTCCCTCCCTGTGGTTTATGTAGTCATGAATCGTGTGAAGGCGTGGTGTCGAGGGGTGAGCTGAAGAGGAGGAGGCGGAGCCTTTGGGAGGAGGGAGGGAGTGTATATTTTCAAAATCTCACTTGAGTTGGATTGCTGGACCCAGCGATCCAACCCACCACACCTTTAATGTCATCCTGTTTTTATTAAAAAAAAAAGTTTACAAACAAAATCCAACAAAATAATTGTGTCTCAGCACAATCAGAACATTAAAACAGGTAATTTCTGAGGTAACTGCAGAAACTTTTAACGGGGAGTTCAACTTGTCAGTTGTTACAAATAACCTTGTTTCTGTTGAATCCTCCGTCTGGGAGAACTTTAAAATGAAAATGTCCATGTTAAAGTTCAGTAACTTTACCAATCCGTGTATCATTCATTCTTTCCATTTTCAATTGTCAATCAAAAATAAAAAATAAAAAGTGACATTTTATTATGTTTTTCGTTTTTTTTAATCTAACAAAAAAAATGGAAAAAAGCCTGTTTCTTTTTATATTTCAATTTTAGACATGGATCAAAAATACGAAATTAAAAAATTGGCCACAGAACTGAATTTGTTTATAATCGAGGACTGGACTTTCTGTTGTCATTACACATTTTTGCCACTAGATGGAGCCGCACTGAAGTTACCAGCTACAGAACAGCAGGACAGTGAACACATGGAGCAGATCTGATGGAACATGGAGGAATGACACAAGCGTTTTGTTGCAGTCCAGAGTTTTTTTTTTGACAGAATTGTTAATATTGCTACCTGAGTTGCTACCTGAACTGTAAAGTTCACAGATTTTTACCGTTCTCCATGTCTGTTTTAGCTTTTCCTTCTTTACCTGCTAATTATCTTCTGGTTCTGCAGCAGTCAGTAACAGACTTTTCAAAACAAAAGCATGTGAGCAACATGCGTTAACGCGCGATAAAATAAATGTCGGCGTTAATAAATTAATGAGTTAAAGCGATAATAACGCATTAACTTGCCCAGCCCTAAAAAGAATATTTGGCTCTTTTAGTACAGAAACTGTATGATTTTTACATGGACATCAAATCCTCTGCAATCATATTTATCAGTCTTGTTGTACCGTCAGCTAAAGAAACAGGGGTTAGATGCTGTTGTGTGATCTGTGCTTCACTTTAAACGTGCCGATACCTCAGTCTGGGGAGAAAGTCTTGAAAAACACCCCCACAGGGAAAGTAGGTCGCTGGCATGAGTAAATTCTCAAAGATTTTCTATGACACATCATGTGCCCTCTGTCTTCCATCTTTTGCCACGCAGACTCCTGGAGGGATGAGGTAATTGATTGTGGTGCTTGATGGGAAATGATATCTTGTTATGGCCTTCTGCGTGGAGATTCCCCGCAGCCTGCCGGACTCCTCTTGCGTCTGTGCCCTTGATAAAGTCTGCTTTGCATTATCTTCCACTGGGAGCTGGCGGAGGCAGCTGGGGCCTTATCTCCGATGACCTCATGGAACGGGCATTAATCACCATCCGCAAAGAAAGAAATTAGCCTTCCAGCAATCTCCATGCAATCTCTAAGAGATTAACTTTCAACAGACGCACTTCTGACTGCTACACAATGCCATACTATTTTGAGGAAAACACTCTGGATGCTTGAAAGCTCGGTAAGACACAAATGATAATGTAATTAGCCTCATTTGCAGTTTGGAAGATGCCACCACTTTTAAAGCTGTAGACGCCTTCGTCCAACTGACTGAAACAGATACAGTTTCTCACACATGATGAAACCAATTTGGAAAATTATTTCATGCAATCTTTTGTACAGTGTTAATGGTTTTATTGTTTTTCTTTCACATCCTGATCCTCTTTCCCATTAATGAATCATAGTACAACTCATAATCTAATTTACGTCTGAAGATTTGTTGTTAAGACACCAAAATTATACCCGTTAATTAAAAGGATGGTTCTGAGCGCGTCTCTGCTGCTGCTCCCGACAACCAATTTGTACGGAGAGGTGTAGTTTTATAACAGCACAACTAAGGGCGGATGTTCAGGAATCGGCAATTAGAGCTGAGAGAGGGGGGCCTGAAGGGGGGTGGGTGGAGAAATCAAGTTCGCCTTTTTAAATGAAATGGAAATCAAGCCTGTGAACGCAGCATTCAGACTGTTTTTCCGCTCGTCCAGCTGAAGGATAGGCAAGCCATCTCTCCAGTGAGCTCATTTGTCTTCCTCCTCTACCTTGTCTCCCCCGCCCCCCCCATCCATCTCCCTCAGCTGACCCTCTTGGCTGGAGCTTGTCTTGGGCACGGCTTGGCTCACGGCTACACTCAGATGCCCATGATGGATGCTCAAAGAGTTGACCCCCACGACCGAAGAGCCAACGGGCAAACAACACAGCGTCTAAAGTTCTCTGCCAAGTGGAATATTGATTTCATGTTCCATGCACTTTGGACACAAACACCGACTCCAACACACCCCCCGCCCTCCCCCTATCTGTCCTATATTCGAAGAAATTCAATAGACTTTTTGTTGTACACTTTGCATTGTTGCTAAGGAGACGGCGCTGCAGAGTCTGGAGTTTTGGGGCGAGAAGCTAAGCAATGTAGATGGGACGGCAGCGACTCCCACACACCGCTGCTGCTCGGGGAAGCCGCGGTGCAGGGAAGGTGAATCTATAACAGCAGCTGCCGTGGAGCCGGAACAAATCAACTGACCCGCTGGGTTCCTTCTGGGTCTCGTTCAAGGCTCAGTGCTCTGCAGTGCTTCTGCATTCGCAAACGGGGGATGGGAGTAGCCAGGAGAAGATGCTTTCTATCAAACTTTCTGCAGAAGTGTGGAGCAATTTCAACTGAACGCTCTAATATAAATACTTCCGCCATTACGGCTCAAAGGGTTTATGTTCTGTGTTTTAGAAAGCAAGTTAATTTGTGTAGCACATTTTCATGTATAAGACAGTTCAAAGTGTTTTACATAAAACACTAAAAACATATAAAGAAAGAAAGAAAAAAACTATAGAATTAATCATAATAAGGTGATATAAAATTTCTAAATAAATCAAAATGACTAAAAAAAGCTAGACCAGGGGTCGGCAACTTTTACTATCAAAAGAACCAAATTTTTTGTCCTTCTCTCCTTAATAAAATTAATCTGGAGCCGCAAAACTTAATTGACCCATGAAATAAAGATAACACAGTGTATGAAGTTTTATATCTAGTTATTCTGTATTCAGAGGGATTTGAATCTACCCAAAAGCTTATTCCTAGTATCTTTGGCAGTTTTTAAAGTTTTTAATGCAAAAGGTCATACAAGATACTAATTAAAGTTTCATTTCCTCATCCACTGTAAAATAACTATAGTTTGTTGCATTTATAAAATTATAGAAGAACAAACAGAACTGTTTTTACCTGTTATAACAAAGGTAACCCTCAAACTCTTATAAAGACTGAATATTGGTTGCTTCTGTTCTGTACGTTTAGGATCAGAACCAAGACAAATTCCTATCAACTTGTTGACATGGAAGTAAATATATTTAATCTTGAATCTTTTGAATGAGGAGAAAAAAACACTGGCATGTGGAAACCTACTTTGAAATAAAACAAAGAACCATACAGGTTCATTTGAGTCATTCTCTTATTTGTAAAACATTGATCAAATAAAAAGTAGCTCACTTTAAAATAAATAAAACGTATAGCTGCAGCTTAATAACTTAAAAAAATGTAAATGTAAAAAATGTCCAGTTTGTATTTAATTATGACTTAAGTCCATTTCAGTGTGTTGTCATCCTCTTGTTTTCTCCTCAGCCACGTACAACAATCAACCATCGAGCCTGAACATAAAACATTTGTTGTCGTTCCTGCTGGTGAAAACCTGCTCGCATCAGTATGTGGATCAAAGATTGACAGGATTCCAAATAAAAACGTCTTCATGTTTATTTAAGTGTCAGGAATAACATTCATGTTTCAAAGACAAGTTTGTCAGGTTTGGGAAGGTTTCCAACGTCGCTCCTTTTGTATGTTACACCACGACAGTACCGACGTGGTGTCAGAAATGTTTCTTTTATTTTTTACGGCGGCACATGAGGAACACAAAGATGTCCAGCGCTAGTCACAGAGCTCGCGCTCACCTTTATTTTCTTTCCCAGGATGTAACGCACAGATACGACTCCCTCGTTGCAGTAACCTGGCAGTATCTTGCGCTGAACACACTCATTCTGCCCCCTGCTGGCGAGCAACACCACATGTGCTCCAGAGCGAGACTCACCTTCTGACAAGTTTTCCCCCAAATCTACAGGGAGACACTGCAGATGAGCTAAAGAGCCGCATGAGGCTCCAGAGCCGCGGGTTGCCGACCCCTAAACTAGACAAAGTAAAAGATACCGTGCAGATTTCATGGATCGGCAAGTGAAAAGAGAACTGCTTTCAACCAGAATTTAAAAGTGTCTACAGTTGATGAAAGTTTTACCTCCACTGGACAATTGTTCCACTTGTTTGCAGCGTAACAGCTAAACGCTGCTTCTCCATGTTCAGTCTGGACTCTGGTCTGGACTAGTTGACCCGAGTCCTTGGATCTAAGATCGCTTCTGTGTTTATACTCTCTGAACATATCACAGATGCATTCTGGACCTAAACCATTCTGGGATCTGTAGGATTTAGTAATCTATTCTCTGACTCACTGGAAGCCAGTGTAAAGAGTTTAAACTTTTAGTTCTGGTTAAAACTCTAGCAGCAGTGTTCTAGATGAGCTGAAGCTGTTTAATGCTTATTTAAAGTTGCATGAGTTTATAAAAACCATCTTTATTTGTGCATTTAAGTTGCTTTAAACTTTACAGAAGATATATCAGGGGGTTGGATCTAAGATATCATTTGAAAAAGAAAATCCCAGCAGATCTTTTTTTTCTAGATTAACATATTACCGGTCTTAATAATACAAGAACAGGAATCTGATTTGTGTATCACCTTGTTGGAAAATCCTGTTTCACTTGCAACCTTTCCTTCTAGAGCCGTACTATTACCTTAACAGCAAACACCAGCTGTATCCCATAATTAGCTTCACGTAATTCAATTCAATTTTATTTGTCTGTTATAATGTCAATTTTCTCTAGGTGTTTTACAGAGACCCAGATCATGACCCCCGAGCAAATATCATTAACTAAATCCTAATCAAGGATAATGGCAAGTAAAAAACTCCCACAGAGGGAGAAAAAACCCTTTAAGCCAAACAGTGGCAAGAAAACTCCACTTTAAGAGGAAGAAACCTTGAGCAGGACCTGGATCATATGGAGGGACCTTCCTGATAAAGACCAAGAAAGAAAAGAGTAGAGACAGGACAGAGAGAGAGAATGGAGGACAGAGAGAGGAGAGCACACAAATGACTGAATGAAATGACTACATAAACAGATGCAGGTAGCAGCACTGAAACGCGTAAAATAACTTTTATAAAACTTCGGCCTTTCTTGGCTGCTTCTGCGCCTTCAGATATGGCGGTGTGGATGCTCCCACCCTGAATCAGCCCTGCTGCCTCCAGTTCAGAGCAGAAAGGCCTGATGTTGCTGGGAGTAACTGCAGCAGCTGACTCTATGAACACATCCATCATGTCCACAGCCCTGCTTCCAGCTCCCAGTCACCAAATATGAGAATCAGCACTTTTTCTTTCTTTTAACGCTCGAGATGCTTGGCTGAAGTTTGGCATGTTGATTATAATTTCCCATCTTAATTTAGTGTGCTGGCTTTCTAACATGTCCTAATCACCTAATTACCAGTAGGGATTAAGGGCTTATTTACATCATTAACTGAAGCATTGAACATATTCTGACGCGATGACAACTTGATAACATCTCAAGGTATCAGGAAAGGAGCTGCAGCGCCTCAGACAAAATGAAAAATTACACAAAAATGTGAGAAATGTCTTAATCAGAATCACTTGTGGATCTCATTCGTGCTTAAAGAAAAATAATGTTCCTGCATCCCCCTGCTTCTCCTTATCTGCCTCCATTTCTAATTATGAAGAAGAAAATCTGTTTGCATTAGTTTGCATTGCCTGTGCCTCTTTTTTACCCAAATCACGTCCCTCCTAAATAGGGTTGGGCACCGAAAAACGATTCCAAGTAGGCATCGGTTCCTAACGTCCGGTTCTGGAATCGTTTAGAAGATTTTTTAATTTCGATTCCTTTTTTCGGTTCCTAAATGTCCGTGCTATTTTCTCTTTTTTTTTTTTTCATTGCACTAGTTTGTTGATGTTACTCTGCCTGGCGTTCTCAACTCGACGTCACGTCCGTCACCGACGGAACTTCGCTCGCCACAACATGGATCCTAAGAGACACCGCTCTCGAGTTTGGCTGCATTTCAGTCTGGGAAATGAGGGCTACCTGGCGCAGTAAAACATCTGCGGGAAGCGTGTTACTGCCAAAGGAGGAAGCACGACTAATATGGCAAAACACCTTTGCCTGCATGGCATCAGAAAAATAAATGAGTGTACCGTATTTCATTGACCTTTCGGTAAGCACCGCCCCCTTACTACAATGTTGAATTTCCCTTCTGGGATTAATGAAGTTTTTTTTATTTCATTTCTTAGTTACTGTTGCTAGGTCGGACAACTTGCTGCTCCTGCGTTAAGGACTGTGTTAATTCACTATTTCTCCGATGTGTATCATCAGTGTCCAGAACGTTTGAAGGGGACATTTTTATTCCCTTTCCTGTGACACCCCATTCACGTTGGCTGTGAGGAGTAAAATGACAGTGGAGCAAACACACGAGTGCCACAAAAAAGTAACAGCCTATGTGGTGAAAAGGCTCCTTCCCTTCTCAGTTTTTTTTAATGAAAAAATTCTACTGTTAGATAAGTCGCGATCTGTTGACCTACACATCAAAGAATCAAAATCGAGAATCATTTTGAACAGGAATCGAAACAGAGAATCAGATTCGTTAAAATCCAAACGATGCCCAACCCTATTCCTAAACCATCATGGGGGCGAAATCTCTAATATCAATCGAGGTCAGTGGCAAATAAAACAGAAGAACTTGGAGTTTTGGTGAGAACATCAGGAACTGTCACTGCAGGAACACAGTCGCAGCTTCGGCGCCTCCCCATCCAGCTCTCAGACCATCTGCAGAGACCGTAAGCAGACTGGTAAGAGTAAAGGAGGTGGGGTTTCAGTGCTTATCAAGGATGGATAGTGTGGTCCTGGTCATGTGGCTGTGATGGAGCATCTCTGCAGCTCACTTACTGAACCGGGTAGGTGTGAGTTTCATTTTATATTACTCTTCTACCGAGAGTTTATCCGTATATCCAACCATCAGCCACTGCTGCTGCTTGTAACATCATTATCTCAGTTGTTGCCAAGCTGCACCAATAATATCACCCCAAAGAATCCATCACGGTCTTCTATACTCTCAACTTATCCAGCAGTTTGTCTTTTCCACCGGATAAAATAAAATGTTGGATGTATTCGTGCAAATGTAAGAGATGCTTGCATCTCTCCTGACCATCCTCCAAAGGGCAAAGCAGATAATACATCGGGCTCTTAAGTTGCTCTCTGTGTTTGATTCTCCTACTTGTCTTTCACTCTATTAAAAACAAAAAGAAAAAAAAAGAAGCTTTTTATCAGGAACAAATTTGCAGAGAGACATAAACCTTGCATTGTTCAGATCATGCAGACGCACGTTCTTTGAGCAGTTAAAGCCCAGTTAATCCACTGAAGTTAGAATTGGTTGAACAAAAGGTAGCTTTTGCACAGCTTGATTCATACTGCAGGAGTGATTTTATTATAATCTTGCTTCTTTTTATTAGATCTCATACTGTACTCTTCTTCTTTATAACTATTTTCAGAGTTGTGGGCTGTATAATATAAATAAATAAGCTGGTGAGTAACAGCGCCTGGGGATGGCAGTGTTGGAATACCTCACTGATGTGACCTTCAGAAGAACACGTATTCAGCACAAGATGATGGGTGGTTCATGAGCAACTTTTATCCCTCCGAGGGGCGTTTAAGGAAACAGCCAGCAACCAGCTGCGCGTCTGTGATCTTCTCCACACAGGGCTGTATGAACCGACACAGAGACGATGCATTCATGTCCTGCAGGTAAAGCAGGACTTCACAGGCCTCCTCTGCTCCAGACTGACAGAGCAGAACTAACATCCATTCAACTTATTTATCTTCATAAACTGACTGACAACGAGCATTCCAGTAGTGTCTATGAGCGAAGACGATCTGTCGCATGATATTGCGTTTTAATTAAGATTCCAACGTCCACTCGTCTGGACAGTTTTCCTGCTCTTCCCGCCTTAATTGTGCTGCTGCACCAGCTGCTGCAGATTTGTCGGCTGTACATCTATGATGAGAACCTCCAGTTCCTCCACATCCCAAAGCTGCTCTACTGGACTGAGATCTTGAGACTGTGGAGGAGTCCAGTTAACTCATTGTTATGTTCAAGAAACCAGTCTGAGATGATTTGAGCGCGTTATCCTGCTGGAAGTATCGATCAGAAGATGGTCCACTGTGGTCAAAAAGGGATAGAGATGGTCAACAATAATTAGTGACAATGTCATGGAAAATTTTATCATCTCTGTTTCAGCCACTAAAAGACTAAGGGCCTGATCTTCTGCCAGATCTGCTAAAGCCGCTATTTAGGGATAGCAGGTAGCGGAAGGGGCGTTCCCCCAGCAAAGAACGCAATCTTCCACCTCACTAAACCCGCTATCCCACCTGCGCTACCCGCTACATTATCCATAGGAGTGGTTAGGGCGTTCCACCTGTTTAACCAATCAGTGCGTCAGCAGCCATTGCCTTTAAGAGCAGGTTGCGCTACCCGCTAACCGCTATGGAGCATCTTTTCATCCAGATCGGAGCAGGAAACAGCTAATTCCTATCAGCTACCTGAAAGTCCCAGATAGTTGTCCCAGTAAGCACGCTTTATTCGTCTATGGTTTAACTGGCGAGCAAGTTGAACCCTCTCAGGGGTTCAACTGCGACCAAATCACGCTTTTTATACAAGAGATAATTCAAGAGGTAGAGCCGTTTGTGCACGTCTACATGTGACTAGGTGGATGCACATTGATGCCATTTGGACGCGCTCTTGTACGTGCCGACATGCGGGTTTAGGGTTGTGGGTGGTCAGACCACCCACAACCCTAAACCCGTGATTGCAAGATTCTGAGTTTTCGGAAAGGGCAAAAGACACACCCATTGCCACATCTACAAAGTGAGTAAGGGAGTCGGGATAACGGGTAGCGGCTTTAGGGAGCGGAAGATTGCATTAGCGGTTAGCCGAGGTTCCTAAAACCGCAATTTGTGTGTAGCGCCTAGTGGGTAGCGGCTAGTGTTAACGGGTAAGGTACGATATGGGCCTAAGGATTCTGAATGAGACCAAGAAGACATTTTAAATAACAAGACATGGCTGTTGCCTGGTATACAATGAATTTATTCTCCGTTTGCATGCAAAAGGGAGTCAGACCTCACACCTCAGCAGTCGGTGCAGGAAAGACAACTTGACAGTGATACGCAGTAGGATTTAACAGTGTCTGAAACCAAACAATTGAGATACCTCTGCCCATGGTGAGGACACTCAGGAGAAACCCAGTTAGATAGAAGGACCATGATCAGAGCAGATCAAGAAATGACCCTTGTTCTTTACATTCCTGAGCACAACATCACAGAGCTACTTTCACACATACTCTGGACAACAGCTCCAGATGACCTCTAGACCTCAAAGTGCCAATTTGTCGTTACAGACAACAAGACCTCTACTCTACTACTAAACCACTACTTGCCTAAATGCATTGAGTTGCTCCAGTGTGATTGGCTGACTAGTTATTGGCATTAGCAGTTGAATAGGTCTCTCATAATGACTAATGAATGTATGAAAATATTCATATTTATACTGTATGTAAAAAGTCTTTTGTCTGTTTTTCCTGTGGCTGGTACGTCTGTCATGTCCTGCTTTTGTTCCTCCATGGAAGGACACTCGTTTTTTTTCCTCCCCAGTCTGATGGATTCGTACTTCAGCCCTCAAACACACCGTTCTTGAGATAATCATGACAACTGTTTTTTTTTTCTCCATTTGCTGGAAGAGCTGATTGAGCTCTAACCTTTCTGTCATGTTTATTTAGTCGTGGTACAAACATTGTTTATATGCAAATGATTCATTTAAGGAGTATTTGAATCCATGGTTGCTGATGAGGATTGAAATCAGGTCCTTGCACGTGCATACAATTTCATGATCACTGAGGTTTCTTCATTTTTTTTTCTAAAAAGAGCCATTTGTATAACAAGCAATATACATCTGACTCAAATAAGTGCATGCACATTTCTGCCTCTGTGCATGCACAGTTTTAATAATGAAAGTGCAGAAAGTTTTCTGCCATTGCCGACATTGATATCTCGTACTGCTGTTCGCTGTCCACACTTTTGAACAGCAGTAACTCTCGTCCCCTAATGCCTACACTGAGAGGAGGTGGGTGTATTGTTGTTGGGAGCATTTTGAGGTTGACATTGCCTCCGTCTTGTCTCACATTCATCATAAGTGGCTCTGGCGCTTCCCTCCAGAGAGCCAGAGACAGCAGGATGCTGCCTGCCAACCTCCATGAACTCAGGCTTCCCAGGAGTGCAGGTCTCACATCGGCCCGACTCTCCATCTATCTGCAAACAACCTGCAGATAACGGATCTCAAAGTTCTGTCCCGAGTGGATTTCAGTAGTTTCTGTGTGTGTGTGTTTGGATAGGTGTGTGTACGCGTATTTGGAGGCAGGTGGAAGTGGGGCAGGAGTAAAATGGATTTGTGCTTGTTACAGTCCCATGGATAGAGTATTATTTTTTTCTAAAAATCTTTCACTCTAAAAGCCTGTAATTCTTTCAACACAATAAAAATAAGGAGTCAGAAGGAGAGGATCCTCCTGAAAAAGAGCAGACTGGGCTCAAGTGTTTTCTGATTGGCTGAGCACCTGGAGGCTTCTCGATGTGCAGATATAAGGACTCACAAACGTGCACAACTCCTGCTTCTGGCCAGAGCCACAGGTGTTGGACATTTCCTGCAGATGTCTGTGACATCTAGAGTTCTTCCATCCTTGAATCCTTCGAACAGGAATTAAAGCGGACGGCACCACAAAGAACAACTCCGATAATTGGTAAGTGCTAATTACCTGTGTTGGGCCACACGCCATGGGTTACACAAAGACCACATGGCAGTTTGAGACAAAGGAAACAATAAAACTCAAATCCCCAGCATGCCTGGCAATGTTTTATTGTTTTACAACAAGGTGTGAAAGTGATATCATGCCCTCTGACTGGCTAAGGACCCCCCCATATCACAGCAGGGGTCCCCAGCAGAGGCGGATCACATCCCCACACATAAATACAGTGGACCCCCTCAGCTCGCTCTCTTTTCCTGTCCCTCGACTCTCCTGCTCGGACCTTCTCCTCTCGACTCAGGATATTCATTTTTGGCCTACTCCAGCCACAGCTCCCAGCCAGCAGCCACGAGGCCTGGCCAGTAACGCTCCAGTGAGCCACTGGTAAAAGGAAAGACCGGTTAACGCATCCCATCTGACCAGTACCAGAAGTGACCCGCACACGTATTGGCACAAAGAGGCATGGTAGCACCACAGGACGACGCGACGGCTCCAGACGCATTTTCACAGAAGGACACCCGGCTGCATCGAGACGCTGTAACCTGTACCCCCCCACTGCAGCTGAGAGAACCAGAACAAAAGGAGCCGTTCTTGCGATAATAGCCACGGAGCGTAATCAATTAGCGGATCTGCCGTTACCGATACCAAACATCCTCCCCAGACTCCAGGATACCTCTGATTGCCCCCTTGGAGCAACAGAAGTAAGAGGCTTGTGTCTGGGTAGAGATACTTAGCTTAGTTAATATTTTTGTTTTCGTTGTTACACTACTATTACTGTTATCCGCCGGTGCGTATTTAATCATGTGACCAGCGTGTTTCCTCACCACCGGCTGATCGCCCCCCGATTTCCAAAGCAAACGATCAGGACGAGAGTGCGGAGGTCTGCTTCACACTCTCCCTCCTGTGTGGAAATCCTAGGAGCGATCACAGCATCAGTGGTTAGGAATCACCTTCGCTTAGCCTTTCCCTTTCTTCTTCTTTCTTACTAACAATCTTCGTGACGAGGTTACTAGAGCTGAGCGATTTAATTGATTCTGCGATATATACCGATCTTTTATTTCCCCATCGATTTTTCAGCTATCGCAGGTATCGATATTCTAAGCTTCTTCCAAAACCCCTGTGTCCCACCTTTAAAAGCTTGCAAGCAACAATTTGCACTGTTTAAATAAATGAAACTATTTTTCTCAACAAATCTTTTATTCATTTTGTCCAGCATTTGCAAGCTGCCTGTCAGCCATATAATGTGTAATTGATGCTTTCAGTTCAATTAATTCAAACAAAGTCATTGGAACACTCACAAGATGTCACCAAAATCACTTTGTCCCTTTAAAATCTTTCAGAAAATGATGTAAATGTATTTTAAGATAAATATCAATATATATCGCATCGTGAGCCAAATATCGTGTATCGTATCGCGAGATTAGTGTACCGCTACAGCCCTAGAGGTTACCTCACGACTTCGTCCTCCATCTTGTAGTGCCTCATCATGTGAGTCAGAGGCCATCTTGGTAAGGGACGAGAGCCCCACGTCATCTCGTCCACCATCTTGGAACCCTTCTCACATAACCACACACACACACATCCATAGTTCCCCAGCATACATGCATATAAGTTGACACTGGTTCCATTTAGTGTTATTTGCTAATGTTAGTCTAGTTGTCCTTTAGTGGTAGATAATGGGCTTTCGATTCAAGTGTTTGTTCATCTTAATACTTGTGTTAATAAATTCTGATATATTCTAATGCGAGAAGTTGTTTGTGGTTATTTCCCACAGTTCTGTAACATTGGCTGGTTGAAGAGGTCTGTGCTCAGACTCACATCTTCTCTGTTGCTCTATAGCGCCACACCTGGTCACAGGCTGGCACGCACGACCAACAGCCATTTTGAGACTGATTGTGCAGTTTAGTCTTTGTTTCCTGATTTATCAGGTGGTGCCCCCATTTCAATTTATTAACTTCGTTAATACATTTCTGGTTATTAGCAGCTATCGCTTAATACAGTTGGTAATAACCCCCTTCATAACTAAACCAGCACATTATATGCACAACATAATTGGTGCACAGTGAGAGGCTTTAAGACACCAAATATGTTGAGCACCTTATAATCACAACCAGGCCAGCTGACAGTCTTGTCTGGGCCCGGGACAAGATAATGTTAGATGGGCCCTCCCCTACACCACCGCCGTTTTTTTTTTTTTGTCACTAAACATCACCAGTTATGTTTGATATATTGTGATGTGTAATGCAATAAATAAGGTATTGTATATGAGGAGAAAATCTTAGCTCTCCATGGCAGCTGAAGTTTTAGTTAAATATGAAAGGACCTGCTAATATTATTAAGATTTATGCATACACATTTTCTAATTCATAGAATAAATTTAGAAGAATAAATTAGGCATTTTAATTTGAAGAATTTTATGGTTGTCAACTGATAATACAGTAAATAAACATGTATATCAAACTTTAAATGAAAACTTGAATTGTCAGTTTTATATCTTCAAAACCAAATGAACATCTCCATCTATTGAATTTAGGGCACTTGTTGACTTTTTTTTCTACTTTAAAAGAGAACAACAAACATGGGAGGCAAAATAGGGTGTTTTTTGAGCTGCTATATGTTAACCAGTCCCTATCTATTTTTTCCCGTCCATTGTGGGATGTGGAATATGTCAAATAGTTTGGAAATTGCCTGCCCTCTGCATCTGCCGGCAATTCCTTTGCCCTCTCTGAAAAAGGCGTTCATTTTGCCATCACGCGCACGAGGTTCACTCTATCAGAGTCGGTCATTGTAGTTGGCCATAATGCAGGATCGCTGAAATGTTGTACCTGATAATCAGTCTCCAGGGCCGTTTCTAGTCACCTTGGGGGCCCTAGGCAAGTGTGAGCATAGGGGCCCTCCCGGCCCAAAAACACCAAGAAAATCATTCAATCCAAAAAATCTTTTATTTTAAATAACACAAGTGCACAATAATGTAAGAACACTTGCAGTTGTGGTTGTTGTTGTGGACACAGTTATTTGAGAATTCAAGATCTGAGATGTACACTTATCACCTAGATTCTGGGCAAAGTTTGTGATACCTTCTCTTGAAGTGCTGGGAGTGGAGGCCAGGGTACCACTTGATGCTGAAGTCTCTCCCGAGTCTCTTCCGGTGTCTTCATCTTCAATATGAGAAGTTGATGGTGTATTTAAATATAACAACGTTGCTGAGATTAAAAGTGATCACTACAAACAGCTCAGGGAGATAAATTCACTTTACCATCAGCAGTGGGAGCATCCTTTGGAGGAAGAGGTTCCATGAATTTAAGCAGAGAACCTTGAAGGAGTAAGAAAAGATCTGGTTAGTTTTCTGATTTGTATGTTTAGTACATTGATTTAGCCTAGCTATAGAGTAGTCTGTAACAGACAACAGATTTAAGCATTCTGCTTGAAAATTAGACAGCTGATGCTTTAAAAACAGTGAACAACCAGAGCACATAAGTGGAGTTTTGTTGTAAAAAAACAGGTGTTTTCAGTAGTAACAAGATTAATAAAAGAGTTGTTAAAACACCACTGCTTCATTTATGCAGTTTAAATGAATATTTTGCATTAGTTAAAACATGGCAGCAGCCAGCAGCAACACTATTTGTTACTACACAGCCATGTTTTGTTGTTAACAGTGGTGTTTCCAGAGGTAATAACGTTAGGTAATATATGCAGAGAGAGAGAAACTGTTCGCATTCGTTAGCATTTGCCAGCCAGCGAGCTAGCGAAAATAGACCTCATCCTCACGCATAGCCTAGCTTTTTTTTTTTTTTTTTTTTGGCCTAATAGCTGCACTTGTACAACACTGAAGACTCAAACTCCTAATTTATCAAATGAACTGTCACTTACCGGTGTCTTGCCTTTTCTTTGCCTCTTCTTCTTTTTTCTTCTTCCGTTTTTCATAACCGGAAGGATAACTTCGTTTCATTGTTCCTTTTAAATTTTCCGCCGTTAAATACACTTTTGCTGGCTGAAGTCCAAAGCCAAAATTGGTTGAGGGGACGGGGCCGCGCCCCGCGTTGAGGGGGTACTCCGAGGGCGATCTGTCGCTGCATTTACCTTTCACCACAGGGGGACAGACGGTGTGTCGTTGCATTTAGTTCCTAATCAGTCGTTGTCTGGGGGCCCCCCGATTGGTCGGGAGATGAACCACAAGTGCGGGGCCCCGCCCCACATTGAGGGGGCGAGGGCGATCTGTCGCTGCATTTTCCTTTCACCACAAATGGGACTATTCTGACATTTTTTTAATTTCCACAATTTAATGAGGGCCCAGTTGTGGGCCCCCCTCTCCCTGGGCCCGGGACAGCAGACCCGTTTGTCCCCCCCCTATCGACGGGCCTGATCACAACACCTGGTATTATGTGTCATTATGTGTATCATTATTAATTATCGCATCCTGTAGATGAGGGAAGTAAAATGCCGACTGAGAACATCTGCAGCCAAAAAAGAGAAGCGCTAACGACTCCGCCGCTGAACTTAACTCCGTACTCGTCAACAATCGAGGCTGTTTTGGCATGATAATCGGTGAAACTGATTGCTTCTTTGCGTCAAATGCAATTAAGTAAATCGATTTTGTTTTTCTTTCTAGCAAGCATAAAACGGTGACTCTGAAAGCATCCACTGAGCCGTGGTCAGCCAGCTTTCCCTCACAACCAAAAAGACATTTCTTCGGAGACATCTTGGTAATAAGATGACGTCTCTCATAAAAGCAGATGCTTAGCAGTTCCATCAGCGACTCTAGGCAGTCTCTGAGTCTCGCTTTTAAAATCAAGATCAAGGTCCAGGTCAAATTTATCTACGCAGTGCACTTAAAGGCAGCCGAGGTGGACCGAGGTGCTTTACCGGAAAAACAAACAAAAAAAAAAAAAAAACCAGCATGGAAATGACTGGCTGAAGCTCCTGCTGTCGTGAATGCACACAGCCTGGAGAATAGAGATCCTATCATCTATGATGTTGTAGAGAGTTTATGTTAAAAATAAATTAACTAATTAAACTAAAAAAAAAGAAGATATCCAGAGGAAAGTCTACACAGGCTACATACTTACTGATCCTTATCTGGATAAAACTGAGTAGATCTCTCGTCTTCTCATTTCATTTATCGGATAAGTACCTAATCCCAGGTATAATACTCACTAATTTGAGGGAATTCGTCAGAGTATCCAGGTGCATGTGACGCATCCATCGTGTGCAGTGAGAGCGTGTTGCTGAGAGCCCCAGAAAGCTCGGTTTGGTCTCAGAAAAGGAAAGCCTTCAGTGTCACAGGCTTAAGCAGAACAATTACAGCCATCCTGGGTCTCCTAAAGACGGAGGTGGAGTTGCAGAGAGGCTCTTGTGTCTATTTGTGTCTTTCACTGCTTCCATTTGCATCAGTCTACTGAGTCTGTATCCATCCAGCTGGCCCAAAAGCAAACCAATTTGATCCGAAGGCCATTCACAACTTCCAGTGAGATAATGATTTGGAACAAAATTGCGCATGGCAATCTGTCTTTCTGTGCAATCAGTTATCTTTCAAGCACTGTTTTCTATTTTTACTTCTCTTTTACGCAGCCAGGAAAAGTCTCACTGATGTACAAAAGTTCTTGTCACAGGGTGATATTTACTGTTGTGCAGCATCACTTCTTCTTTTAGCGACGGTCCATACACGTCTGGGATCTGGGGAGACCAGTTGATGGAGCTTTGGTCCCATTCTTGTCTGATATAGGATTCAAGATGCTCAACAGGCTAGGTTCTTCTTTGTTGCATTTTTTTTTTTTTTTGTTTCAAAAGGTGTCAAATGTTTTCAGTTGATGAAAGGTCTGGGCTGCACACCTGGTGTCTTCTACGATGAAACCTTGCTTTTATAATTGATGTGGCATTATAGCATTGTCTTGATGGGAGATGCAACACCTCCTCTGAAAAA
The DNA here is from genome assembly GCA_018398805.1 of Hirundichthys speculiger. NCBI lineage: Eukaryota > Metazoa > Chordata > Actinopteri > Beloniformes > Exocoetidae > Hirundichthys > Hirundichthys speculiger. The sequence goes on along the minus strand of JAGFBZ010000778.1, from coordinate 741,088 downwards.
ACACATCTCGCTGGGAGCATTTGTGACTCTTTTTATACCTCTCAGCATCCTCTCCAGATGTGCAGGCTGCCTGTTCCTTAGGCATAATTACACCCCCATACTATCAGAGACGCAGGTGTCCGAACTAAGCTAGATGGTCCCTCCTTCCTACAGAGAACGTGACGTCAAGCCTTGACTGCTGTCATCTTTGGTGGTTACAGCTGGACCAGGCATTCATTATTATAATTGCTGCGTGGTTGCTGTCAAGCTCAGTTGATTTGACTGTGGTTGTTACTAGAAATCAGACCGCTGCAAACTAACCATGCACTTCTTGAAAGAATGCTGCATAGCAAGCAAATAAAATTGTTGTATATGTAACCGGGTAACATTTACATTGTACAATTACTTGTGTCATAATGTGTTCTTTTGTTTGTTGTTTTTCTGCCATGTAAACGTAAGGTTGACACTGGAATGTAGCGACACTTTTTAGTCACAAGTTGGCAGGATTAAGCTACTGTTGTGTTACACCGCAAAGTGCATCTTGGGTTCTTTTTTCTTTTTTTTTCTGCCGTGCCTTGGTCTGAAAACATTCAAGCGTGTAAAAAGACTCAGTTGTTGGAGTCCAAAGGATGTAAATGCGCTAGGCGACGATGTTAGCAGTTCGGCGCTAAGTGAGGAAAAACTCACACACGTGAAACGGAGTGAAGTTTTTCCTCTGCCGTATTTTGTGCCACAGTTTGGGCCAATTTGTATTTTGTTTGATATCTCTAAACACTGAGAACAGTCCTCAAACTTTCAAATTATTGGCTTACTAAACAGAAAGAAAAATCAAAGTAAAGCTACAAAAGAAACCCCGTTATTGTGTCCTGTGTGTGTCTATCCCATTCCCATGGGCTACATATAAAATGAGACTTGTTAAGATTGTGTTTATGAGCTATTGTATGTAAGTAGACGGGATCGCCACTCAGAGTCACCGCTGATAACTTTCCTTGTTGAAATGACGAGAACATCGCCTGGACTTTCTTGTGAGGTTCTTCCCTGTTTTCTTTCCTCTCACACTGAATCAGTGCTTTCCATCCATCTTCTCTCGGCAGAGAGATCTTTTGGCCTCTTCACCAACGTCATGTCAGCCGCGAAGGGACAGATGCGTAGCTTCTTTGCTTTGGAACAATCTAATGTACACTCCGCAGCATCGCGGTGGTGCACCGTCGTTGTTTAAAAGTAGAAATGATGTCTGCCAAAGCCCCAAATGCAAAACGTTACTGCCACTGAGCGAATGAAAATAGCACCATTTCATGCTACTCGGGTAGTTTCAGGTTGGTTCAACTGAATTCAGTTCAACTGAATTGAATTCAGTTTAGTCCAATAGGGAAAACCGTGAAAACGGTCTTCACTGAGTGGCTGGTGCATGGTCAGCGGTCATTACTGCTGCATTTGGGGCTTTTGTGTGTCGCGTAAACATCCGGTTTTGAAGCGACTACCTCACTGACTCACGTGGCGGAGATGTTCCGATCATTTCAACAAGGAACAGATCAACACTGACTGGGAGACGTGTGGTGATCCCGCCTACTTCCACTGAAATAAGTGGAGGAAGCCATAGTGGCGTTCATGATGGAAGTGAGTTCTGCCCCCTTACACGTCATATTCTGCGGTTGTCTGAGTCAATTCAATTCAATTCAATCCAGCACTAATGAGCACTTGAGCAATGAAAAGTCTTAATAAACAAGGAGGAATGCAACCTTACCTGAGCAATAGTCTATGAACTAGCTTCTGCAGTCTTGTGAAGTCTTGCATCCAGCAAGCTCTTAAACAGCCTTTAAACTCTTGGATTGTGTCGGCACTGATACCATAAACCAGATAATTCATGATGTCAAGGCATGTGTGGGGTAGTAGCGCATTCTCCCATCCTGTAGCTGGAGGGTCGTACGGGTCAATGTCAGGCACTGGTTTACAGCTTTTCTCAGTAGAGTTTCCTGTCCTTCTTTTTTCTTTTCTCCATTTCTTCCCACAAAACCACACTGCGCTGCAAAATCCAACAAGTAACAAGATGCTCTCTCTCTCTCTCTCTCTCTCTCTCTCTCTCTCTCTCTCTCTCTCTCTCCCTCCCCCTCTGTGTAAATAACCATAACGAGGAAATCTGTGTCCCTTCAATATGGCGGTTACTTTCCGAAAGCAACACAGAATGAATGAAACTTGCATGTTCTTCATGTGTTTTAGTGAGTTCTGTCTGGGTTTTCCTCTTACAGTCGAAAAACATCTATCTGAAGCTTACTGATGATTCAAACTTGCTCATAGCACTAACGTGCATGGCTGTTTGCCTGCACCTGTGGCCCTCGGTTGCACTGGCGATCCGTCCAGGGTGCATGCTTGGCCTTTCCTTGAAGCAGAAGCACCTGCAGCTGCTCTCCACTCCTTCCACCCACCTGCAGCCTGACATCTGCTTCGGGTAAAAATGGACATAAAAGAGCTGGCAGTGAGTCCAGGTCCAGTCCGCCGGTATACATATACTCCCACTATGGAGAGCAATCTGACACCCCGCAGGACTCTTACACTTTGAATCTGCATTTATCGATCACTCTTTTATAGGCCATTAATCACATGGATGACTGACCTTTCTACCCTCAGGACAACTGGATCCAGTTTTTCATTTCCAATTCTGAGAAGAAGAACAATGCCACACAATCTTAGAGTATCTGATAACTCACATCTTCTCCCGGACAAAGCGCCCCGTGGTTGTCTTCCTTCAACAGCTTACTGAGCAGCACATCTTTTGACACAAGGAAATGTATGATTAAACTCCATGCTGATGCTGTATTTATTAACTTAAGCTGAATATTGATCAATTCTAACGATCCAAATGCAGAAAGAAAAAACATCTACTTCCCTCCATCTTGCACATAAAGCTGTTTAAAAAACTGTTTGACTTTAAAAATTGGAAGGTTAGTGGTGATCTTTCATCTTCTGGGGACTGAAATGTAAGCTTTCCTTCTGTCATGGCTGATGAGTTCATAAATGTTTGCTTCATTTTTTTTTATTCTTGAAGGCCTTTATAATGCCACTGACCTGTCTTTAAAAAAATCCTGTTGTGTACTTGTGTTTTATTTTGTTATAGTTTTCTGCACTCTAGTTTGCTCGACTTCCTGTTTCCTCTAACTTGTTTTGTTTGGTTTTAACTCTTGTTCAGGCCTCTCATCTGTTATTGCTATATCTGCATCATTAATTAACCCTTGTACGGTCTTCACTTTTGGGACCCTCTGGTGTCCCTCGGATCAAATTGACCTGAAACACATTTTAGGTTTTAAAAACAATTCTGAAGTAAAATTTTTCTTGACACGCCATTATCATAGATTATCTTTATCTCAATTTTAACCAACAGAGATAACATTTATGTTTAATGATTATAATCAGTCTGTACTAGAACACAGTTAACACTGGAAGTGTGATTTGGTTTTTTTTTTGTTTTTTTTGTCATAAGGGTATAACTGATCCACTTTAACTCAAGACTTGGGTGTCATAAATGATGCTTCTCTTGTAAAAAATGAAATGAGACAGTGTTTTCATTAACATTTATTATTTTTAATGCAAATTCTCAATACATCAACTTAGACTTCAATCAATAACTTTTATCTTATATAAGTAACAAAGTGAAATGAAAAGACTATTAGTTCAGGATTTATTTTATTTAGTTCTAAAATCACACACACAACTGCAACAGGACACGTACTTCTGAAGCCTGAGGTTTTGTTAGGCGTGCAAGTAAGGCACTAAAGGTGAGGTAATAATAATTGTTCACTAATCCCACCGGTATTTCTTATTTCTCTGTTTTTAGTTCATTTTTGGATCCTTGTCTTTGTTTTTCTTTGTCCGGTTGTTTTGGTATTCCTCCTTAAAATGTAATCTTTGCTATTTTAGCTCAGAGGTGCCCCCTGCAGGTCTGGAGGTTAAGTTTGCCTGCACTGCACCGTCCTGGACTTACTCTAGTTCTGCTCTGTCATTCTGTTGTTTCCTCTTTTCTCATTACTTTCTCGAGTCTCTCAGTCGCCTCCGCCGTGATGTCCATTATAGCGCTGTGAGGCAGGGCTCATTGTAGCTGGTGAGTGACATTACACCCTAAAGCAGTCCACAATTTTTGCAAGAGACAACAGGAAAAAGAGTCCAAAGTTACTCTGGGTGTTTTTTTTTACCGATAGTAGGGATGGAAGAAAACTTCCTAACAGCAGGCTCACACACAAGCCCTGCAGCAATGTTTGACTGTGGGTGTGTCTGATGCTCTGTAATGTTCCTTGCTAACCACCTTTGCAATACAGTTACAAAAGAAATACAATTTTCTCCTGTTAGAGTCATGTTTGGGATAATGAATGGCAATTTTGCTATGCCAGGAGCAGTTATCAATGGTTTTCATAGGGGACGTGCTACCCGTCAATTTTAGGTGCGTTTTATTCGTCATAAATACAGATGATGGGGGTAATATGATAGGCTTGTGAGAGAGCTCTGTGTGGACAGTCCGCCAGTTTTGCTTCGATGCAAAATGCAAGAGAAGTAGCCGATGTCCAGAATGCAACAAGATTTGCAAACAAGATTTACTCACTACCTCTGCAACTTCTCTGCAGGCAAAGTCTGATCATGTAAGATGCGTCGCCTGCACACAGCAGTAATCAACTTTTCCCATTCGCATGTCTGATTTTAAACTAAGCACCTGCTGCATATTTGCAATTGGATTGACGCTTGTGTTGAACCTTGAAAAGTTTCACCTTTCTCAACTTCTGACTCAAGTAACTGTGATAAGGCGATGCGGTGATGGATGGAGAGGTGGACCCAAAAATGACAGAAGAGGCGGGAGGTTGCAAACAAAAACGTCCTTGTATTAACTCTCACAAAAAAACTCCAAAAACCTCCAAAAACAAGATAACTCCAAAAGAGGGACGGACGACACGGGAGGATTAGGAAACAAACGTAGCTGGGATCAGACAGGGAAAACACGAAAGAACACACGGGGTGTCAGCAGACGAGGGAAACGGTACAATCTGGCAAATGAACAGGGGATGACAAGACTTAAATACACAGAGGGACAAACAAGGGGCAGGTGCAAACACTCAGGGTGATCACAGAGGGAAGTACAGCAGAAAACCACAAAGACAAGACAGACCTTCAAAGTAAAACAGGAACAAGGTAGACTAGAGGCAGGGGGAACAGGACCAGATACTAGCAATACTCAGAACCTGGGGGAAAAACACAGAAAACAAACCTTACCCAACCCACACCATGACAGTAACACTTCCCTGATAGCAAAAAGCGGACCCGCTGCAGAGGTACGCAAGATCCAGGCCGGACCCGCAATACGGACCCGTATCGGGGTCCACTTGCACTTAGTGACGGATCCCCTGTGGAGGGCAGATTGCGGACCCGCGCTGCGTCCGGTCCGCATCCGCTACTAAAACCTTACCTCCACGGCGGCTCCTGAGCGGAACCACACATCCGCCACAGATCCGCAACAGACACAGAAAAACCTCTGGCCCCGTTCGTCTCATTTTAAAAATCCCAATAACATAGCAAACTAAACTAGATGATTGCCTAGCCTAGATTTCCACACCAATATAGCCACAGCTCAAATCTGCTTTGCCTTGTGTTTTTTAACTTAACACTATTGTCAATATTGACCTAACCTGGATTAATCAGTTTGTCCAGTCAGTTTGTTGACTGGAATGTCTTTGCTGTGTGGGTTCCAACGTGACCCAGTCCACCGACAACACAGATCTGTTCAGAAACCTGAAGTGAATTGAAACGACACTGAAAGCTGAGTGATAATGTCATACAGAAAACGATTACTTTAAATACTGGCTGCTGCAAGCAACTGAATCAAGGATGTATTTACTTTTCCACACTCTGCTTCTGGACTGTCATGTGTTGCTTATCTGAGGTTGTTTTACCTCATGAGGAGAAAGACGTAGCAGGGAACTGAATATATATTTACTTTTTTCACTATTAACCTCAGAATTTATTTTCCTTTTTCACATGACTGTCTGAATCGTCCCATTTTTCTGCCTTCGGTGTGCAGGTTATTGTGAGTCTTACCACGAGGTGAGACACTGAGCGCGTCATCTGGGCCTCTCCTGCTGGAGTTATGGTCACCGGCTGGAGCCCTGCGCCGGCCCTTTGACAGCGCAGAGCAAATGTTTCTCTCTCGTAAATCACTGTTCCTCCTGGCTGGGTTCTTAGTGGAGAAAGCCAACGGGCCTGCATAATCAGGCAGCCTGTGAAGTGTCTTTGAGGTGGAAGGCTAATTACAGTGGCGTGTCACTGAGGCTGAATCGCCGCTTTCATCTTGAGGTCATGAATTCCTAAACTGTTAACCGAGTAAACGTAATCAGCTCTTTTAAAGCTGAGTCAGCCCCTGCAGAAGGCAGCACAGGGTTTACTTTTTCATGTATGCACTTAGATGCTGACAACCTCAGCTGTTTATTACGGTGCTAACATAAGAGGATTTCAGATTTTTAAACAACGCCTGTCACATTGGATGGTTAGCTCCATTTCTCTTGCCTACGAGGGGAAGAACCTTCCTGTCCCTGATGATCATGTGGCAGCACCGGCCCATTAAGAGCTCGGCTACCTCCTGGGTGGCCTCAAAGGCCGTGTGGATTACAGATTTACGTGTAGCTGCATTGTTAAATGTTCCATGTGCGTTTTCTTTGCTTCACAGGGACGGCGCGGCGGGGCTGCAGGACCGAACGCTGACTTTTGTGGAGCCCTTCAAGCCTCGCGACACTGATGACGATCAGTCTTCCAAGGAAAAGTCTGCGTTCAAATAGATCAGTGGCTGTGAAATGAATGCAGCTCTCAGACACAAAACCCATTTGTTTACCAGTCTGCGACACAGCAGGAGAGAGAAGATGTGACGATTCAGACAGGCATTTAAACACCATTAGAATAACGCCGTGTAACATTCAGTCTCATTTGCTCTAAACAGAATATATAATAGTTATAATAGTTTTTTTCAAGAAAATATCCAATTTTGACATCAAGATTTCAAAAGGCTATAACCAGTGGCAGCGGCAGAACATTTTCATTGCAGTTGCTTAGGGGTTGCTAAACAATTGTATGGAGTTGCTGGACAATTTACTGCAATACCAATTAAATAGCATAAATATGGATATGTATGTCATTACCAGCCTACTCATTCTAATCAGCGCTATCTGAAACTAGCGCGGATGCCATGAAACAGATTTAAAAAAATCAATTTGAAGTTCGTTATCATAATTTTACCATATAGTCATGCCGCTTTTCACAGCAGTGAGAAATGCACATTAACAGGCTAGACTACAAATCATTTAACAATAACCTGTTCATCACATTTTAACCAGTTAATATTCACATAAGTACACATCAGAAGAGATCTGACAGACTTACGCTTCAGCAGATAGCGCTCTATTTTGATGTAACTTTTCTAACGGCCCGGTTTAATTTTCCCAAGCTGACTTCGTGTGACCCCTGCAGGCCAGCTCTCGCGAGACGAGTCTCTCTCTCATCGTTTTTAATTGTCTTCCTTTTATTTTAATTTGAAACAAAAACACATGAAATTAATTCAAAATTAAATTGTCACCATTTTTATTGTATTTAACACAATTAAGATTTTTTCATTTTTAATAGTCTCCCTTCTTGGGGTTGCTTTGAGGTTGCTAGGCCATATTTTGGGGTTGCTATAGCAACTGCAAGCTACCCCCTAGCGCCGCCACTGGCTATAACTTGAAAGCAGTTTGAGATAAAGGTATACTGTCAATAAGAAAATTGTTCAGTATGACTCAAAGTCTGTGATGGGAGTGAAATTATTCATTTAATTTGCATATTATTATGTCACAAGGTGGTGGCCATATTGGAAAATGTTCAATTTTGATATCAAGGTTTCAAAAGGCTATAACTTTAAAGTGATTTGAGATAAAGGCATACTGTAAATGAAATATCTTCAGCATGAACCAAAATTTGAAATGGAAGTAGATTTGTCATCTAATTTTCAAAGAACTGGTGGCCTTTTTTATTTGTTTCATTGGTGATGAAGCTCCAGAATTCATCATTTGGAAAAGGGATGAAATCAATGGGCTCAGAATTTGTCAGATCGTCTCCACAAAAACCAACAGGCTCATCAAAATTTAGGCTCCACTTTCAATACTCTTCCCTTTCTCTCAAGAACCATCATCATCATCATCACCGTGATTTCCAGTACACCATTATAGGGGTGTGTTTTTTCCCGCTGCATTTTTATATATTTGTGGTGTTATGAGCCCCCTTGACATCTCGACCTGCTTGGCGATGGCAGAATGTTTTCACCCCGGCCACGCTGAGTTGAAGCATCCGATATACGATGTGCTGTGGCTCGTGGACTCGCCGTCACTAGTTTCTGCTTCACTGGACAACTGCATGTCTTCCTCCTCTGAATCAGAGATAGCCAGAACCTGACAAAGTACTTCGTGGACGTTAAACCGGCCTCTCGACATCGTGAGTAAATAAAAAAACAATCTTTCGCTCTGTTCTGCTCTTCGCTACGTTCAGCATTTCTTCCACTGCTTCGCTGAGCGTCTCTGTGCTCATTTTACGCTAAAACCTTGAATAGCGCCACCACCAATAATGGTTCTCAGATTACAGGGACACATGTCCACCATCTCCTGGTGAAAAGTAGTAACAAGTTTCGGCATCACATTCATAGATACAGCCTGTTTTATTCAGCAATGTTGCTTGTCGCAATTTTGCGACTTTGGCGCTTAAAGGGTTAAAGAAGATCCAGCTCCTCCTTGGTTTTTAAGCTGACTGGCTGCTCCTGTCATCTGTCTTTTCTGTCCTAATTCTGCATCCAGACTGCCCAGAGAGCTGCGAGCCATCGGGATCAAAGTTGGTGAGTATCACACGGAGAAATAATTACCATATGGAACTGTGCATTTCAAAACACGACCAGCCCTCTTAGCCCCCCCCAATCAAGAGGGGCTCAGGCAGGATCCCTTTCCTCTGATGAGAACCAGTGGAAACACCAGCACTGACTCAACCATCCTTGATTTTGAGTTTCCTTTTTTTTTTTTTCACATTCCTGAGCGAGTTCTCTGATGAACTGTGGCGATCGTGTGATTTGTATGTGATACATCTCACGGGAACTTTTATCATAACCCTAACCCTAACCCTATCATATTTATGTCCCCGCAGCATCCGGTCACGACACGCTAATCGCTCTGCTGTGTCCAGATTTATCACATTTTAAAAGATTAACCAGTGATCACACTGGGGTGGGGGGGGGGGGGGGGGGGGGGGGGGGGTGTCACTTTAGTTATTTGAACACATTCAGCTTTAAATGAGTGACTTCTGCCCTTTGACTGACTCTACGGCTCTGTGAAGCTAAGCTGCTGCTTCTACCACTGGTCACTCAGAATGACATTTTAACCCAAATGAATTTACAGAGGAAAGAACACCTTGGATATGATTATATTTCTGTGTTAATTTGTTGTGAAATGCGATCTGATCTTCATCTAGCTCACAGCAGACAGACATGATGTGCTTGTACGTATTTATCTCATGTCATGTCTTTCCTTAATGAACTGTGCTGGAAGAAAAGAAGAAGTGAATCCTGTTCAGTATTTATTTTAAAGAAAGTTGGCTGGAGCCGGTAGTTTCCACACCTGAATTCAAAGGAAATTAGTTTTTCAGTGTAGGCTTGGAGCTACTTTTATTGGTAAAAGACACTCAAACTGTTCAAGTCTGCTGCTCTTGTGAATTTGAAACGTTCCTCGAGAAGAGAAGATCTTTGAAACCATGTGATCAAGGGTTGTTGTTAAGTATAAGGCTAGAAAGGGATACAAAAGAGTTGGGGCATCCGTCACTTTACAACTGATGGAGGAACCGTCTGTCAGTGCAAACAGTTTAAGATAATCTCTGAAGGCCATTAAGGTATTTAGCTGTGATGGTGGCTGTGCTGTGGCTACTCCTACAACAGTGGCTCTTAACCTGGGTTCGATCCAACCCCAGGGGTTCAGTGAATCTCAGGGGTTCAGCAGAGGTCAAGACATGCAGACTCATGTGATTCATGATGACACGTCCCGCTTGGCCATCACCGGCTACAGGTGATCACGTTACATCACTTGGCCAATCAGGGAATTTGGTTCGCTCAGTAGTCGAGTTATGACTGTCGTGATGGTGCATCGTGTGATTTCTTTAATATTTTAATCCACACTATGCTGAGCAATAAAAGGTGCAACCACACATTTCTGAACTGGTCTCTCAAAGGCAACAGCAGACATCACATTGATTTGCAGTAAATATTCATAATTATTGCAGCCTGATGGAAACTTAGTGATGAGTGTGTGTTCGGCTCCAGCGACCCTCGTGACCCTGGTGAGGATCAAGGAGCTTGAGAGAATGAATGATAAATACAATTAAAAAATAAGTAAGGTATGTAATTCATGCAGTTCAGGTATTGTACTGGTTTTGTTCTTTAAACACAGTAATGTTAATGGACGGTTCATTTTTGCGCACCAGTAAAACATATACCTGTGTCTTAAATATGAAAAAAAAAAAAACATGTATATTTCAAAAAAGAAGGGTTTTGTGAATGTACAGATGAAAATGGTGGGATTCAGCACCTCCAACAAGGTTAAAAACTACTGGTCTAAAAGTAGGTGCGAAGCTAAGATGATTCCAAAGGAGAGTTCTTCACGGGTCCACTTTCCTGGACCCGAATCTGAATGGACCCGTGAAAACTCGACCCGAAACCAACCCGACCCGAGCTATTATTATAAGTCCAGGGGTCTGAACTCGAATGGACCCGCAATATTTGGACAGGAAAACGACCCGACAGGGGCGAAAATCCCATTTCATTTGGGGGGGGGGACAATCAACAGTAAAATTTCAGAGAGTAATTTCTGGGGGGGACATGAAAAAAAAAAGCTCTCTCCTCCCCTTTTCCTCTCTGTCCGCAGTGTCCCCTCTCTTTTCCCTCATCGCTTATCCCTCATCACTATTCTACATACTGGTTTGAGCCTGTTAGCCATCATAAGCTAGGCTATTTGCTTAAGGGCGTGCTGATTAAAAAAAAAAAAAAAAAAAAAAAAAGAGAGTTTCTGACCAAGCAAGAGAAATGTCACTTTCATGTTACAACCTTGAGTTTGTTAAACAAGCGGTGTGATAAATGACTTACTGGTTTTCATACATCACTCAGTACAGTCTGCTCTCGTGTAGACACGATCGTTTGCTCGCTGACACACGGAGCTGCCGCTAGCCCCGCCGGTTAGAAACAGCATGTGGACTAAACCACTTTGAGAAATAGGGGGGTCACAATGTTTCAACAATTAAAAAAAAAAAGGTTTTTACGTTTATAATTTGCAGCGCTTGTGTTGTACCTTTATTAAACATGACTATATTATTATTCAATTGTTTTTGTGTGCTTACAATGATTTTTTGGGGGGGACAACTTTATGGAAGGGGGGGACACGTCCCCTGTGTCCCCCCCGGGATTTCCGCCTATGCGACCCGAGTCTTTAGTTTCCGACCACGAACCAAACCGAGTTACCCGGATAGAACCCAGACAATCCAGCCCATAGTTGCTCATGTTAAAAGTTGTCTAGCGTTAATTTAAAACTTGATTTTCTTCCCTAAAGTTGTCTTCTTCTACCGGTTCAGTTGCTACATAGGCTACGTGATGTAAACAACAATAAATCCAAGTCATTATTTTCTTTGTGGATACAGATGCTATTGGTAGCAACTGCTAATGCTAATAGCCTACACCGGTCAGGACGTGTCGTGAACATATTCTCTCATCCAGCGTTGTCATGTTGGTGACCCGTTGTGCTTTACAGCTGCCGGGAAAACCGGTAATAACACGCTACGATAATGAATAATTAATTTAACTGCCCTGAGTCCTGACATTGGCTGCCACCGCCAATATCTTTACCTCTGGAGTAAACGCGGACCCAGCCTGTCAGAGAGCACCGTCCGGACCTGAGACTAACTGTACCGATTCCAACCCGAACCCAGAATGGACAGTTGAATGGACCTGAGACCCGATTCGGGTCGGGTCGGAACCTTTTGTCCCGAAGACCTATACTCCAAAGGCACCCCAGTAAAGTCAAGAAGAGCACAGGAGCAGCAGACAGTTTCCACGACACAAAGGAGCCACGTTACTGCTTCCAACCAGAGAGTCAACCAGCTATTAACTAACTAACTAGTCTATGGGTTCACTTACGTTTCCCTCCTCTACTGTGAGTGTTTAATAGGTTTGTTCAGTAAAGATATTTTGAATTATAACAGCTGGCGTCTACTTTTCTGATCTGCATGGAGATCACATCATATTTTATAGCAGACCGGTGTGGAAAATCTGTCAATTCCACGGCGGGTTTGTGGACTTTTTCTCGCCACTGTGACTGGCTTCTTTGTGAATCAGGACGTTCACTGTGATGTAAGCGAGCCGAGAAAAATGTGACTTCAGTTCGGTTTAAAGAGAGCAATATTTTCCATTGAGCACCACATAATAAATCGGAATATGTCTTTCTTTAACGGGTATTAAGAAAAAAAGAAAGGAAGGATTTTGTGGAGTAGAGCAGACGAGGGACTTTATATCGTCTTCCCATAATTTGGAAACGAGCACACCCATAAAATCGTGAATAATGAGAGATGTGATTTTCCTCACTATTAGACATTTCACATTGCATAGCCTGTTAAAACCAACGGCGTGTGGAGGAGTGAGCGTGCTCGATTCCACCATGTATCATCCGTCTCCTGGAGGCTTTGTATGTTTGTACGCCAGCTGTCCACAAATCTCCCCGCATCACACTCCAACATTTGTCATTCCTCCCTGGTAAAAGGAAGTTGAATGGCACCATGTGGCCCGCGCTGTCAGCAGAGAGCACGCCGTATGAAGTGTTTCTGCTCGCAACGTGTCACAAACTGGAGCCGTCTCATTTCCCAGCGGGGCGTTTCTGAGCTCTGTGAGTGATCCCCCGCCATCGTGGGCCATTTCATGCAGGCAGGACGGCGTGACCTCACGCTCGGAGCGGCCGAGGCGTTTTCAGACAGCAACTTCCCCCTGCAACGTCTGCTGCAGGTCACATGAGCGATCAAACACGCAGTGGGGACGCCCAACTCCAAGTAGAGCGCGCACAATACGTATGTTTCGGCGTGTGAACTGCATCCGGAGTGTTAAATTGTGAATGTAAAAAGACATGAATTTAAAAAGGGAAAGTTAGTGTCAGGTGACCTGTGATGTCACCCGTGCTATGAGCTGAACATCTGTTCCTGCGGCGCCCATTAAAAACGGGGAAGGCTAAGAGAATTTCATAAAACCAAAACTGCATTTTTACGACAATGATAGACTGCATTAAAAAGCCATGTAAAAGGGTAATAGCCTAATCCCTCGTGATCCCTTTAAGCTTTTAGCCGAAGCTACGCTGAAGTAGTTTCCTTTGAAAAACTTTAAAGAGAATTTGTACATTCTTCCATTTGCTCTAATGAGCGAAACGAAAGGTTAAAAAAACATTTTAAAAGAGGATTTAAAAAAAAAAAAAAACCTCAGTGAGCTCAGCAGTTTGACATTAAAATGATTTTTACAGCCCAAAACATGTGGGAAGAGTAGGTGACCAAAAACCGTGGAATAATTTTAGGAGTTGTCAAACAATGTCACGATGATGTGATCCAAGTGATCATGTGTGAACGATTAGCGTTTTCCCTTTCATACGTGTCAGGATTCCCAGATGGCAAAGCTTCACGCCGGTTATTCCTGCTAAAGCGATCCGGTAGCACAGAGGGGTGTGACTGACTGACAGTGAGATCCACCTGTCAAAAGAAAGTAATGAGAGGAAAAACAAAAGCTACAATATCTCAGTATTTCCATCATATCCGCAGGCTTCGTTCATATGTGCTGTTCCAACAATGACACAAGGTTCTGCAACTGCACTGAAATCAGATACATTTTTCATCATCTTATGTGACATTTATACGGATAGAGATTATTGATGACCCTGTTTTCTTATTTTCTAATTTAAATGATGCGAGGCCATCCACACGAGAAACAGTTTTTCTCCTCTTTCTTGGCTGAATGAACATGGCCTTGAAATAAGAACGTAAACTTATGCACATTTAAATAGACTTGTTTGTTGATCTGCAAGTGAAGCCAGTTTAAAGTAAGAGCACACTGGGGAGAAGACCGTAAAGAATAAAAGGCCCTCATATTACACTTTTAGAGGTATAAAGGTGTATAAAGAAAATAGGGCAGTCAGTCGATTACATTTTTTAATCACGATCAGTCGAAAGATTTTCATAGTTATCTCGCGATTAATCACGATTAATCACATTTTTTTAATGTTCTTTTTATCCATCCATCCATTCATCCATCATCTATACCCTTTTTGCCCTCTACAGGGTCACAAAGATTTGCTTTTTTTTTTTTTTTAAGCCTTTAGTTTGAAAACCGGAAGTCCACCAATGCTTCTGTAATTTTGGGGGGTTTAAATAAAGCTGCTGCTTGACCACAGTAATTTGTCGACGGTCCTTAAACTCCACGGCAGCAGCAGGTACTCAGAAGGACATTCAGCGCTGTTCCTGAGAATTTTAGCCACACCCACTGAGCTTGGAGGGTTGATGACACTGATGAAATGTCTGGCATACTTATATCTACAAAATGATACCAACCTGGATGAAATCGGTGCCGTTTTCATGACGCTATTAAAGTTTAAAGAGAAAAAACACAAGCAAATGTCGGATGTGAAACTAACGTTTCTGTGCCCTGTGGTGGTAACTCAATTCACAGAGACAGTAAATACAAATAACCTTTTTTATCAACAGACCCATCTGGCGGCACCTTAAAGCTAAACTTGCCGTTCATAAGACCCTTTTCTGTCTCCATGTCTGTCCCACACATTGACTGTAAATACACTTATTGGCCGAGGGTCATATTTACAGAAATGTGTGTGAGTTAATCTCGCGGAAAAAAAAATAGTGGCGTTAAACAGAATTTGCGTTAACGCATTTTTAACGTATTATTAACGCGTTATTAATGCATTAACTTTAACAGCCCTAAAAAAAACAAAACAAAACAAAAGCAACAATTAAATGAGAAAAAAAGTTGAAATTAAGATTTGAATGTATAATTATGAATGAATGAGTGAATGCTGAGAGGCTTAATATTTCAGATACTATCCTTAGATGTTAATAGAAGTAATGGTGAGCGCGCATCCTTGAATTTAACAACATATAACTCCTATAATCTTAGGAAGAGGTCAAAAACTGGAGTGAACTGTTTTTTCTTTTTCTTTTTATAAGATGTAATAATATAAATAAAATGTAATCTGATCTTCATCCTAGCCATACTAAAGGGAAACGTGGTGTTTAAGCTGGTAACACACAAACGAGAGAACACAATTTAAACAGCCACAGTGCTGGAGGAAAACAATGAAACCTTGGGGTTAGCAGCTGGTTAAACCTCCATCAACAGCAATGACTTCAGGTGAGCACGTTCAGTAGCTTCACCTCAGACACGTTTGTAGGGCGTCAGGCACAAATGGCTTTGTCCAGGTCATTCCACAGCATCAGTGTGGGGTTAAGCTCTGGGCCGCTCCAAAATGGCTCCATTTTCTGACGCTGTTCTGTGTTTGGTTTTTTCTTACATGATTCGGGTAAAACTGGAGCTGGTGGACAACCACCCTCACATTTTATCCTAAAGACAGTTTGCTAAAACAGAGAATTCATTTGTCCCTAAATGATGGCAAGTTGTGAAAGCCCCGAGGCAAAGGCAAGCCCAAATCATGATGCTCCCTCCACCATGCTTCACCACTGTGATGATGGTCGGTGCTCAGTATTCGCCATGAACAATTCAACTTTTGTTTCTTTGGCCAAAAAGAATTTTCCCAGGTTGCTCTATAGATTGTCGAGGTGTGGGTTGGCAAACTTCAGGCATCAAGCAATGTTTAATTGCTTCCTCCCCAGTGTTCTGCCATGTAAAACCTGCCTGCTCAATGACCCACATAGTTGACTCATGAACAGAGATGTTTGCCAGTTTCAGTAATGTCTTCAAGTCTTTAGCTGGTACTGGTGGCTTCCTCCTTCCCTCACTGAGGACTCTGTGTTTATGCCTTTAGTCGGCTTGGCTGAGTGCTCACATCTAGGAACCGTACTAAACTGTCTTCATTTATAGACAGTTTGTCTAACTGTGGACTGATGGATGCCTAAAGACGCTTGTAAGATCCCCCAGTTTTGGTTCAGTCTCTGACTAGCAGAGTCTGTCACCGGGACCAGCTCTCCATCCTACGGGTAAGAAGTTGCGGTCTAGGAGAGGTTCCTCACTAGATTTCCTCAACTTATTTAAGCTGGTGTCGAGGAGATACGCCTAGCTCTCACTGCCTACTTCCAAACGTATGTCCCGCTCACTCCAATAACTGTCCTCAGAGGAATAGCCGGGTGGCTCGAAGTCCAGCTATCGGTCACGTCTGTTAACGGCAGCTCTCCTCTCACGATCTGGGCTCTTGTTACAGGCTAGGAAAACTTTAGTGGCTCGGACAGCAAGCCTCAGGGACAATTTGACAATATTGTGACTAGAATAACCCATAAGAACCTGTGTGTTAGTGCAGAGGCATAAACAAGTCTTCAAAATTCTGAATACAGATGTAATGTCCACAACAACGTCTTATGATAGTTTTTATATTTATTAAAGCAGATTAGCAAGGTTAAGCAACAGCATTGATTGGTTAAACAATTCTAATTCTAAAAAGGCAAATTAAAGCTGTGGCTTACTGATCAGTTCATCTGGTTGGTCAAGGACAGGCTGAGTGACACATGTGGCCATCATGCGTTTTCAAGGCCGCTGGGCAGGGAGGGAGAGAGAGAGCTCAAATGATCAGGCCTGCAGGTATGCTGATCTGGCCCCTCCTCCTTGCTAGCGGTGAGCTAGGCTAACCAAAAAGGCTCCAATTATTCCTTCAAGAATTGGGAAAAATTCGTCGATCCTGTTCCAAGCGTCTTTCTGTCTTCTTTTCTTGAAGTAATTCCTTCCAGTTAATCCTCCAGATGGGGGTTGCTCGTCCAGGTCCCAGCTAGTCCTTCTTCGTCTGAAATCGCTCCAGGAATCCACCCAGAGTCCCTCTGCCTTCTCTTTTTATGCGCTCTCTCTCTCTCTCTCTCTCCTTCTCTCGTCCAGCCTGCCCCCCCCAGCCCCGAACTGTTGATTGGTTCTCTCACCTTTGCATATGCATACATAATTTCCCTCAAACTCACATGACACTTCTGATTGGTTATTCACATATACAGGGGCGTGCATAATTTTACATAATCCGTCCTTTACATCATGCATAATTCATGTCCCACAATGACTTCATATGTTTACAGATTTGGCAGGGGCGTTCACCTTAATCATCATGACATCATGGCTATCACCAGTCCAAGGCCACCTTGTTTACTTGGCTATACAGCCCGTTAAGCCAAAGCTTATCAGCTAACGCTAATCCTTATTCAATGATTTATACCTCACATCTGTCTTACAATGTCCTTAATTGAGCCATTGCTGGATTGAGCCTTAACCACAGAATGTGCGCCTCATTTCATTTTTTTCTGCACACAGTCCATAGTCACGGCGTCAATGCTGAGGTCAGCATGCCCCCCGCTACTGTCCGCACCTGGGTGACTGTTTTTTTGTCATTGTTGTGTCTTGCTGGCCCGGAGCTGGCAGAATTGTTTTGAAATTCGGCTTTGTTGACATTCCAAATGAGGAACATGTGCTCCGCTCTGTCTCTGTCCGTCGTGACCCAACAAAAATAAGTTTTTCTTTTAACATACACTAACTAACACAGATCTATTACCAAAATTTACTGATACATCTTGTTTCTGATCATTCTAGAATCACACACACATTTCATACATTTCATTGATTAGGAATTGCTTACAAATCACGTAATCACCTCTTCTTCTGTTACTTCTGTTTACATTACATCACCCAGCTGCTGCAAGATCTCTCCCCCCTGTTTTGATAAACATAGCCGTTGTTTTCATTTTTCACTGGGTACACAGTGACCCACAGCATCTTACCTCAGCCTGCTGACAGCACAGACGCACAGTGTCTTGATCCAACGAGAAATAAATCATAGATTTAATAATACATCTTTCTGATCATTGAATAATGTGATTACAAATCACATTAATTACCACTCTTCTGTTAATCCACTACATTATATCAGTAAAATCTCATCAACAAAGCTGGGATAATTCCAACTTCACCTGGGTCACTTGACACTCCCTCCTGGAATTATCTAGCTTTTCACATTTCACCCCCTGTCGTGTGCACGGACATGGCGGGAAAGCCTCCTCCACCTTCAGCCTCCTTGCTGGCCGTCCGAGCCTGCACATCTTCGGGTCCGCTGGATCACGTCTGGTCGCCCATGCCACGTTGCACACAGGGCCATCCTCCTATCACGTTCATAGTGTTGTCACTGACTGAAAATTTAATTACTGGGTAAAATGTCTGAGTACTGTCTAATGGTCTGAGTACTGAACAAAAACTCCTATTCAATTCTACAGAAATCACAGGTAAATCGATCAATAATAACCACAAGAAAAGTTTAGTGAAGAATAGCTTAGATTAAGAATTTGATCACTGGTAAAACATCACACACTAAATTTACCAGAAATCACAGGAAAATAAAACAATAACAATCACATCTCCTCCATCTCCCAACCCCTCCATTTTCAGAATCCACATCTTGTCTCGCATCTTCACAGTCTGCGATACCCCCCCCTTCCCCTAAATCTTTGTCCCTCCCCACGAGGTGGGGAGCGTCAAAGAGTCGGGGAATCCGGCCGGCATGGGAGGTGCAGATGACACAGCATTCAGCAGTGATTCCTCCTGTACAGAGTTTGGTAGAGCAGGTGAGCAAACAAGCAAAGCAAATTAAAATTGGCTCAAGTTGTTAAAGAACCACAGTCCCAGAGCGACCTCTGAGCCAGACCATTCACAGGGCGATCTTCATCTCTCTTTTTTCCACTTCAACACCTTCAATATCGGTCCCGCTTCTTCCTCCACCAGCAGGTCTTCTGAGGTCCACTTTCCCTCCTGGAGGTCCTCCTCCTTAACTGTGATGTGCCCACACAGCTATTGCATATAGGGCTACTTCCCATACTTTTCTTCCTTTCTCTACCGCCTGCTGCCAGCTGGTCAGAGTCGCTCTTCATCACTTGGCATATACTCTTATTCCTTTTTCCGGTCCGAGGTCGTTTACCATATAGTTGCTGTTGCTCTCTTTTCCTTTCTCCTCGAGCAACGGTTCATCAGCTTCGGTCTCGGTCTGGATTCTTCCTGATCTTCTGCTATGCGGTCCTGCCCGCTAGACTCTTAGGGGAGGGATGGTCCCCTCAACCCACTTAGCCGTCGTTAACTTCACTCCAGTCCAAGGTCTTCTTTCTCCTCCGATTAGGTTCCTTTCTTCACTCAATGCAGTTTCTTCAGCCCTCTCTCGTCTCAGAGAGCCCAGGTCATAGTTCTTATAACGCAGTTTCTTCAGCCCTCTCTCGTCTCAGAGAGCCAAGGTCATAGTCCTCATAACCCAGTTTCTTCAGCCCTCTCTCGTCTCAGAGAGACGAGGTTGTTTCTCTTATAATGCAGGTTCTTCAGCCCTCTCTCGTCTCAGAGAGAGCTGAGGTCGTTTCTCGTATCACCATCCCTTCATCAGTGGCTAGTCTGACATGGGATGACGGGGGTCCTCTGCCACTAGCCATCTTCGGTTCCTGGTTCCTTCTAGCTTGAAATCGGCAGTTGCTCCACTCTCTGGATCCCTCTCCTCTTCAGTAACTTCCTATTACTGTCTAATATCTGCTGAACTATGTTGGTTTTCTTCTCCATGGCTTTCCCTGCCCCATAACCTAACACAGAGCGCAACAGTACCAACAGGTATTTCTCTCTTTTCTTCCCTGTTATCTCCATGACACGGTACTTCTGATGGTCCGGCCTTCAACCCATTCCTCTTCTCCCTGCATTGTATTGCCCTCACACAACGCAGTCTCGCAGAACATGGTGTATCTGGCTTCAGGCGATCCAGAGCTGTTGCCTCTCCAATTCCCTCCGTGTGGGGAGTGTGCCTACATGACCCAGCGCTCCCTGCGCGGCCAGTACCACCTCCCTCACAATCCTGTTGGGACCACCCGGCCTCTAGGTGTCCTGTCCCACTTCTCCATCCCGACAAAGACAAGTCTCTCTTGTACGTTAGTAGCGGTCCACTTCCTCGTTTCTCCGCCCATGTGTTCCTTCTTCGGCATGTGCCCTTTGCCGCAGCACATCCAATTCCATGTTCAGCCATAACTCAGCTATCTATATTTTTTTCCTTTTCTCTCCTAAATCATGGTGAGCTAATGTTCTACTTTTAGCTCCTTTGAACCCATTTGCCTCACAGATAGCGATATCTTCCGTCTCACTTCAATTATCTCACCGATACAGAGTCACCATACACCCTCCTTCGTTTCACACCTTCAGCACGGCGTCATCATCCTCACCACTCACCTTCATCAGCAACCTCACCTCCGCTAGCAACCTCACCCCCACTAGCAACCTCGCCATGAGACTCCCGGGTTCCAGTCTTTCAGCTGCATGAATGGCCCTCTTCAGGCCTTTCAGAGGCCTTCGGTCGACGGCCGTCCAGGCTCAGCTGCCGAAACTCTTCTTTCTTCTCAGACTTGAACTTCTTAACCTGCAGAGTCTCCAGAGACCCCTGTGGGTGGATGAGGCCCGCCTGATTGGTGGTTGAGTGTCGGTTGATGGCCTTAACGTTGATCACCGGTCTCCAGCCTGATCCAGGAGGGTCGTTGTCTGCTCTGTCCTTGGTGGACAATCACCTAGTTGGTCGGTCACTCTTACCATCCGTTCACTGGCTGTTGTTTCTACTCGGGTTGGTTCTATACGAACTGACCTTGACTGCATCAGATTCCACCGCTTCTTCACAGAGCCCCCATTCTTTCTGGGTTTCTTCAACTCTCTTACTATAGTCAGAGTTTTCGGGCCTTGTACCCACACCATTCCTTTCCACGCTTCAATTGGCACCTCTTCGCTGGTTCCGGTGACAATTTGGATCTTCAGGTGTCCTACTGTCTCAAGGCTCCTGCGGGTCATCGACACCTCAGCTCCAGTGTCCCCCAGATATGGGATTCCGTCCACCTTAGCGTAGATTTCGTCCCTCTTCCAGTAGGCCTCTCCCAGAGCGACCCGCGCCTTCAAACCCCTCATTTCCGGGGCCCCCCCGCTGCCTTACGGGCAACCCGGAGGGCCTCCTTCTGTTCTGGTGTCAACTTGCTGTACTCCTTGGCTGGCATATAATCACCTTTTCTAGGCTTTCCATCTGATTTCCTGGTCTGTGGCTGCCTGGGCTGATAAGCTATGGATGTTCTATCTGAGGGGTGCGGTCGGCCTTGATAGTCCTGTCTTGATTCCTGATATTGCGTGGTCAATTTAGCGACTACCTTCTCTGAAACCTTGGCGGAACGCCTGGTCCCCTTTTTCCTCTTCTCCTCGTAGTACTTGGTTTCCGGATCCCATGTCTTCATGGCCTGATCCAGGGTGGCCACCATGTGTCCTGTCCTTGGCCTGGTCGCAAATTTCGCCTCCTCTCCTTGACCTGTCATCACCACCCTCAGAGCCTTCACAAACCGTTCACCAGGCGCCGTCCTCTTCATCCTGTGCCCGGCCTGGGCCCCTTTGGTCAGGTCGGCCTCACATTGGGCCAGGAATGATTCTTCATCTCTCAGGTCCTCCAGCACAACACGGTTATGAAGAGTGTACCCTTTCCTGATGCCTCTGGTCTTCATGGTTCCCCAACTCAGGTCTTGGGGCCTTCTTAGGGTTCCCATCCTCACGTTGGCGAACTCCAGCGGTTTCTTCTTTCCCTTGCGTCTCTTCATCTTCAATTCCATCGGGATTTCACGCCTCTTCTCAGCCAGGAAGCACAGGCTGGCCACATCTGACTTTTTCTCCTCTTCTCCCCTCCGAGTCCTCCACCAGGCCTGTTTCCAGTAGGTTCCCCGATGGCGGTGGTGACTCCTGTCGAGGACTTACCGTCGCTATCTCCACGTCGGGTGGGGTCTTCGCTGTCACGCTCTCCCCTTCGGCTCCCCGACTTCTCTTTGCGGCAGGTGGGGCCCTCGGCGAGTCTCCCCCAATGAAGATAAACTCCTCTTGTACTGGTGCAGGGGCTCCAGGTTCGACTTCTTTGGGCGTTCCCTGGGACTCTGGTGTTCTTCCTCCGCCCGGTGTTGCACCTCCAAACCCCTGCATCCCTATCACGGCTGCCAGTGCCCGTCGTCTCCTGGTCTCTTCATCCTCGGGGGAGGTTTGAATCACATACTCCTCGATTCGGTCTCCCATGTGACACCTAGCCGCGTCCATCCGCATCGCCGCAACCGCCGCCATCTCGGCCATCCCCCCAGGACACATTTCCTGTTCTTAACCCATTAACGCTTATCATCACCCTTCTGGCTGCTATCTCCTTCGCCTTTCCCAGACCCCGTTCCAGGGCCTCTATCATCACTGGCAGATACTCTTTCATCCCTGAACGTCCCTGATATCGGTCAATTCTCACATGAATTATAGCATAATGGGGCAGATGTCCCCCACTTGCCATGCCTACCCCCGTCCGGGTTATTTTGAGTCGCCTGACTTCCTGCCTATAGCCCTCTCTCCGGCCTTCCATAGCTGATCTCTCACCTCAGCATGGTGGGCCTCCCCTTTAGCATCGGTAAAGATTATCAGGGCATCACTGCTGACCCCCCCGATGCTCCCTATGTAGCTATAGGCCCGAGCTCCATTCCTCAGGGTCACTCTCTTCGCCTCCGGGGGCACCATTTCAAGGTCCGGGGCGATCCCTTCTATAGGGGAAAAGGAGGGCCAAGTTGGGGGAACACGCCTATGTTTCAACCCTGGGGATTCCTCTGCCGTCTTTTCTAGTCGTCCTTTTGGTGGCGGGGATTCGGATGAGTGCCTTTCCGTTTTTACGGTCCGCTTCCTTGGTGGGGGCGACCCCACTGAGGGCTCATCACCACCCCAGTTCTTCTTCTCTGTATCTTCTTGACTAGGTCCATCCCCGAGCTGTATCTGGCGAAAATCCAGGTCCATCTCTTCTACACAACTCCGTATCAATGGTGTGGGCGTGGTCTGCTGTTCATCCAATTCTTCCTCCATACTGAGGCTTGGGTCAGATGGTTTCTTTTCCTTCGTCTGACTCTGGGCCATCTCTGGCCGATCCTGGGTCCTTTCTTGTGGGGTCTTCAGCCCCTCCTATATCCACCATCCCGACTTCCCTCAGCCGGTTAGGTGGGGGCTCAGAGCCGTAGCTCTGTACCTCAGATCCCTCGTCTAGGTTGCTACCTAAGAACTCGCTCTGCCATAAGCCCTGGGTTAACCTATCTCGGTCCTCCTGGGCTTGTCTCTTCTGCTCCTCTGCTTTCCCAGACGGCGAGGCCGTCCCATGGGGCTTGGTTTCTGCAGTCCTCGGTCCCAACCCTGGGTCATCCTCTTCTGGGCTAAGGTTCTTCTGCCCTGCCGCCATTTTTCTCATTCTTCTCATTCTTCTCTGTCTTTGTCTGATCGAGTCGTCTGTTCCTCA
This sequence comes from Hirundichthys speculiger, assembly GCA_018398805.1. Taxonomy (NCBI): domain Eukaryota; kingdom Metazoa; phylum Chordata; class Actinopteri; order Beloniformes; family Exocoetidae; genus Hirundichthys; species Hirundichthys speculiger. Next base: position 717,521 of record JAGFBZ010000778.1, on the reverse strand, counting down.
AAGCCTCCCTAGGTACCAAATTCGGGGTCAGGGATGAGGTTCAGACTGGTTGGCTATTCCACGCAGTCTTGGGATTTCCTCTAGAAATTCTCCGTCGACCTTCGCTCCTCTTCAATCCCGCTTGCTCCCTGCAATTACTGCGGGTTCGGCCCCCCCCTTTTTGTCCTCACGGGGGAGTCGATCTTCTGTGCCTGCTGCACACTTTTTATCCGGGGGGTCCAGATTGGTTGGACCTGAAACTCACTTTTTCATGTCCCTGTTCGGGCGCCAAATTGTAAGATCCCCCAGTTTTGGTTCAGTCTCTGACTAGCAGAGTCTGTCACCGGGACCAGCTCTCCATCCTACGGGTAAGAAGTTGCGGTCTAGGAGAGGTTCCTCACTAGATTTCCTCAACTTATTTAAGCTGGTGTCGAGGAGATACGCCTAGCTCTCACTGCCTACTTCCAAACGTATGTCCCGCTCACTCCAATAACTGTCCTCAGAGGAATAGCCGGGTGGCTCGAAGTCCAGCTATCGGTCACGTCTGTTAACGGCAGCTCTCCTCTCACGATCTGGGCTCTTGTTACAGGCTAGGAAAACTTTAGTGGCTCGGACAGCAAGCCTCAGGGACAATTTGACAATATTGTGACTAGAATAACCCATAAGAACCTGTGTGTTAGTGCAGAGGCATAAACAAGTCTTCAAAATTCTGAATACAGATGTAACGTCCACAACAACGTCTTATGATAGTTTTTATATTTATTAAAGCAGATTAGCAAGGTTAAGCAACAGCATTGATTGGTTAAACAATTCTAATTCTAAAAAGGCAAATTAAAGCTGTGGCTTACTGATCAGTTCATCTGGTTTGGTCAAGGACAGGCTGAGTGACACATGTGGCATCATCATGCGTTTTCAAGGCCGCTGGGCAGGGAGGGAGAGAGAGAGCTCAAATGATCAGGCCTGCAGGTATGCTGATCTGGCCCCTCCTCCTTGCTAGCGGTGAGCTAGGCTAACCAAAAAGGCTCCAATTATTCCTTCAAGAATTGGGAAAAATTCGTCGATCCTGTTCCAAGCGTCTTTCTGTCTTCTTTTCTTGAAGTAATTCCTTCCAGTTAATCCTCCAGATGGGGGTTGCTCGTCCAGGTCCCAGCTAGTCCTTCTTCGTCTGAAATCGCTCCAGGAATCCACCCAGAGTCCCTCTGCCTTCTCTTTTTATGCGCTCTCTCTCTCTCTCTCTCCTTCTCTCGTCCAGCCTGCCCCCCAGCCCCGAACTGTTGATTGGTTCTCTCACCTTTGCATATGCATACATAATTTCCCTCAAACTCACATGACACTTCTGATTGGTTATTCACATATACAGGGGCGTGCATAATTTTACATAATCCGTCCTTTACATCATGCATAATTCATGTCCCACAATGACTTCATATGTTTACAGATTTGGCAGGGGCGTTCACCTTAATCATCATGACATCATGGCTATCACCAGTCCAAGGCCACCTTGTTTACTTGGCTATACAGCCCGTTAAGCTAAAGCTTATCAGCTAACGCTAATCCTTATTCAATGATTTATACCTCACATCTGTCTTACAATGTCCTTAATTGAGCCATTGCTGGATTGAGCCTTAACCACAGAATGTGCGCCTCATTTCATTTTTTTCTGCACAGTCCATAGTCACGGCGTCAATGCTGAGGTCAGCATGCCCCCCGCTACTGTCCGCACCTGGGTGACTGTTTTTTTGTCATTGTTGTGTCTTGCTGGCCCGGAGCTGGCAGAATTGTTTTGAAATTCGGCTTTGTTGACATTCCAAATGAGGAACATGCGCTCCGCTCTGTCTCTGTCCGTCGTGACCCAACAAAAATAAGTTTTTCTTTTAACATACACTAACTAACACAGATCTATTACCAAAATTTACTAATACATCTTGTTTCTGATCATTCTAGAATCACACACACATTTCATACATTTCATTGATTAGGAATTGCTTACAAATCACGTAAATCACCTCTTCTTCTGTTACTTCTGTTTACATTACCTTGTTACATTACATCCCCAGCTGCTGCAAGATCTCTCCCCCCTGTTTTGATAAACATAGCCGTTGTTTTCATTTTTCACTGGGTACACAGTGACCCACAGCAGCTTACCTCAGCCTGCTGACAGCACAGACGCACAGTGTCTTGATCCAACGAGAAATAAATCATAGATTTAATAATACATCTTTCTGATCATTGAATAATGTGATTACAAATCACATTAATTACCACTCTTCTGTTAATCCACTACATTATATCAGTAAAATCTCATCAACAAAGCTGGGATAATTCCAACTTCACCTGGGTCACTTGACACGCTGAGACAACTTTACATCCCTTTCCAGCCTTCTGAAGGTCAATTACTATCGTCCATATGTCTGCAGAGATCTCCTTTTTGTAAAGCATCATTCATATCAGCATACACTATATTGCCAAAAGTGTTTGCTCACCCATCCAGATTATCAGAATCAGGTGTTCCAATCACTTCCATGGCCACAGGTGTAAAAATTAAGCACCTAGACATGCAGACTGTTTCTAGAAACATCTGTGAAAGAATGGGTCTCTCAGGAGCTCAGTGAATTCCAGGTGGAACTGTGATAGGATGATACCTGTGAAACAAATCCAGTGGTGAATTTTCCTCTCTCCTAAATATTCCACAGCCAACTGTCAGCTAGATTATTAGGAAATAGAAGCGTTTGAGAACGACAGCAACTCAGCCATGAAGTGGTAGGACAGGTAAACTGAGGGGGCGGAGTCAGAGGATGATGAAGAACATAGTGAGAAGAGGTCACCAACTTTCTGCAGAGTCGATCACTACAGACCTCCAAACTCCATGTAGCCTTCAGATTAGCTCAACAACAGTGCAGAGAGCTTCATGAATGGGTTTCCATGGTGACGCAGCTGCATCCAAGCCAGACATCACCAAGAACAATGGAAAGAGTCAGATGCAGTGGAGTAAAGCAGCCACCACTGGACTCTAGAGCAGTGGAGGAACGTTCTCTGGAGGGAAGAACCACACTTCTCCATCTGGTAATCTGATGGAAGAGTCTGGGTTTGGTGGTTTCCAGGAGAACGGTACTGGTCTGACTGCATTGATCCAAGTGTAAAGTTTGGTGGAGGGGGGGATTATGGTGTGGGGTTGTTTTTCAGGAGCTGGGCTTGGCCCCTTAATTCCAGTGAAAGGAACTCTGAATGCTTCAGCAGACCAAGACATGTTGGACAATTCCATCCTCCCAACTTTGTGGGACCAGTTTGGAGCTGGAACCATCCTCTTCAACATGACTGTGCACCAGTACACAAAGTAAGGTCCATAAAGACATGGATGGAAGAGTCTGGTGGATGAACTGGACTGGCCTGCACAGAGTCCTGACCTCAACCTGATAGAAGACCTTTGGGATGAATTAGAGCAGAGACTGAGAACCAGACCTTCTGGTCCAACATCAGTGTTTGTTTATGGGGATTTTGGTCCATTCTTCCAGAAGAACATTAGTGAGATCACACTCCTAAACCTGGTGGACAGCCTTCCCAGAAGAGTTGAAGCTGTTCTAGCTGCAAAGATGGAGCCGTGTCATATTGATTATGAATGGGAGGAGCTAAAGCTCATATGTGAATCAAGGCAGGTGAGAGAATACTGTTGGCAGTATTGTGTATGTTCATTATGAATAGCAGTCTTAAAAATGTCTGAGTGTATTTTTATTAGTCAGAGCAGCTATAAAGCACTCCTCCAATTCACTAACTGGATTCCAGGTGTGCAAATTAATTACACCATAATTAGTCTATAGGTTTACTTATTTTACTCCACCGTTGTAAAGGTTTAATGGGTGTGTTCATTAAAGACACAGGAAATTATAATTGCTTGTTATTAACATGAGCATATTGTGTTTAATAATCTGACTGAAGTGAAGTTTAGATCATATATAATGAAAAATTAATGCAGAAAACCAGTAAATTCAAAATAGTTTTAAATGCTTTTTCTTGCCATTGCATGAAGCAAGTTATAAAAATCAGGTTTCCCCACTGAGACTATGTGATTGCATGACTCAACCGATGGCACGCAGAAGAGAACAGGCAGATAACACCTTAATACGGCTGCGAACCATCACACCAAGCACAACACATATGTGTCATGGTTTTGAATATCTCTGATTGTTGCACAGAAGACAACAAAGACCATCGCTACTCACACTGAGAGGAAAGGAGTCAAGTCTGATGGCATTTACTCCATCTAACGCCGGTAGGATGTTGTTATGAAATGTGTAAAACTGTTGTCCACGTCCTTTCCAAACACTTTCAAAAGATTTTTTTTTCTAACAGGCACTTTGAGATGTGCCGCAGTTTTTGTGGGAGGTGATGGTGATTACAGGCCGCCGTCAACCTACATGCACTCACAAATCTGTGGCGATAAAAGTGAAAAGTTAGAGTTTTGAAAGGCAGGAGACTTTGTTTTTGAGGAAAGCACAGTCGATCCTGCTCAAGGAGGGTACAAACCAATGAAGAGATTAGGAGTTATTCATCTGTTTAGCAAATAATAGATGGCATCATCTGAATTTCAAACGCTAAACGATGATTGAATCTTTCGTACATTACATTTTTGATCAATACTGTTGGCTCACAGCAGTCCTTCTCAAATAGTGGGGCTCAACCCCTTTGGTGGTGGGATGGTTGGGCGTGTATGGCCCTGGGGTATGTGCTTTTCCTTAATCGTACTGGAATAAAGTGTAATTGCACATATACTCCCGTAGGGGGCAGTGGCGCTCTCATTGTCACAGTGTGTTCAGGGAGTTTTAGCTATATTGTATCCGGGTTTTTTTGGCACGGCCATGCGTACACACAGCACAGAGCAGGAAATATAAAGAGAACAAACCCTAAAGAGACACCATGGAAAATATTTAGCAAAGATGAAAAGAAAGGAGGAGAGAGACGGAGATAATGAGACAAACGAAAGTCACCAGAAAGATGAGACGAGGAAATATGACGATGCTGATGTAGCGCTGCTTCACTGAGACGATGTTAATAAAGTTATTCTTTTCTATAAGTTGATTTATATTTCCTTTTTTTGTTTCCCTTAATGTTGGTAAGGATACAGTGTTATCAAGAGGTGGACTTATAACAATTACCGACAAATGATGCTATTTATAATTGCAGTGGAGGATGGGTTGGTGGGAGGGAAAATGTTTTCCTCTTCCTGGGGGGGTTGCAGCAAAAAATAATTGAGAAGCGCCGCCTTACACAAACAAGACAGCCCCTCCTCAGCTGGGATTTGCTCCCCAGTTGGTATCAAACGTGTTTCAGCTGGTAGAGATGCACAAGTGCGCTGTTCTCCCCAGTGATGAGAAGCTGAGTTAGTTCACCTTTCAGTCAAAACCATCAGTACTGACAGAACTTTTCATTAACTGTGTACAACTCTCAAAACGACAGGACTCAGTCTTTTGTTTAGCAAACGTTAATGCGGGGGCTGCCAGGTCTTAGCCAAGGCTTGACGTCACTGCACAGGTCACATGGTATCCTTGACGACACTGCACAAGTCACATGGTATCCTTGATGACACTGCACAAGTCACATGGTATCCCTGACGATACTGCACAAGTCACATGGTATCACACACACGAGCGCAAAACAGCGCAGATGAATCACATACATACAGCTTGTTTAGTCAGTTTCCCTGGTATAATTATTCTGTGCTGCAACACAAATGAACTGAACATGGGCAGAGGAGACATGCAGCAAAGGGTCACGGGGTCAAAGGGTCAAAAGGTCACAGAGTCACATGCCTGGAGTCAAACGGCTGCAGTCCAGAGAAATACAACCTCTGCTCTACCAGCTTAGCTGGTAATGAGGATTTTCACTTTGGTGTTGTGTTCAGTGTATTTAAAGTAATTTATTTCACTGATCAGCTTTACAAAATATACATCCTCTTGTTGCGCGTCTATAAAACTCAGATTGTGTACCGAGGTAAAAATAAAAATGTCTTCAGGCTATGGTTCATTACTGTTGAAATGACCAGTTTCAGTTCTGAAAAAATCCAAACAATAAGCTGTCATAGGAGAATCATCATAATGTCTATGACTGGAATTATTTCTCATGATGGTTGATGATGTGGCAGCTTGGTCATGTTTAAAACGAAGACTAGACACAAAGTTATTTTTTAACAGTCTATTGTGATGTTTTCATTCTGGTCCTTATTACATATATTTAATCACAGTGAAATGTTTTTAGTAAGAATGAAAAATCTTCATCTGAAGTGCTCCTTCAGATGATAAATGTGATAATAGCCACTTATTGATTGACTGTCACAATGTGACTTCTCTTTGGGGATTAAAAATGCATCATTGTATTGAGAAGAATTGAACTGAAGTTCCTTTTAAATAATGTGCTCTGTCACTGGCATTGGAATCTGAAAAAGGTAATAAAAAGTGCATTTATGCGATCAAATGGGAAGGTCAAAGTCTTAAAGTCAGAGTCATGATTGGATGAGAACTGGTCATGAAAACAAAGATTTGCTGCTGTAAACTCTTTCTCCTCCTGCAAATCGGTTGAGGCTCTTTGACTTGAAAGCACCCGACTGCTTGTTCACAAATCCATCAGCGATACGGGGCCACGATGCACCTCTGATCTCCTTGTAGAATATAAACAGGCAGGGCTCCGGGATCTTTCAGGGGCCGTCAGCGGGCAGAACCTCGAGTTGGAGCGAAACAAAATGTGAAATGTGAAAATGTGCTGCACACAGGTGAAATGAATGTCATGCTGATATTAAATGGGCTCCAACTCCAAGCACCTTTAAAGTTTAACTGAAACCAATACTGTTTAACTTTTCTGCCACACATATTACTTATCTTCTAATCTCTGCTTTATTCTTTTGTCCTAATTCATGCTATTCGTGTTTTCATTATCTATTAATTTTTTTAATCTCATTGTCTTTAGTCTACAAACCACTCTATTCAAATCAATTCTATTAAATTTTATTTGTATAGCGTCTGTTACAATGTTAATTGTCTCTAGGTGCTTTACAGAGACCCAGATCATGACCCCTGAGCAAATATCATTAACTAAAAATATAATATTGAATCCTAAACAAAGCTAATGGAAGGTAAAAAACTCCCACAGTGGGAGAAAAAAAACCTTTAAGCCAAACAGTGGCAAGAAAAAACTCCACTTTAAGAGGAAGAAACCTTGAGCAGGACCTGGATCATATGGGGGGACCTTCCTGATGAAGACCAGCCGGGTAAAGAAAGAAAAGAGGGGAGAGACAGGACAGAGAGAGGATGAAGGACAGAGAGAGGAGAGACACAAATGACTGAATGAAATGACTACATAAACAGATGCAGGTGAGATGGTCAGAGGACTAGATCACTGGTCACCACGCCAGTCGGCACCCTGAACACATCTACACACAGGTGGAGGTAAATGCTGGGATGGACAGAGGAGGGAACTGCAGGTCAGCGTGAAACGCAGGAAACTCTGGCCTGGAAACATACAGAAAGAAAAGAGAAAAAAGGAGGGAAAACGGCACAACAAACTACAGGAAAGAAAATGGAGCACAGTTACAGTAACAAGGTGCTGCTAATTAACTATGGAATGAGCTGGAGGAGGAAGAAAGGAAGGAAAGGGAGAAAAGCAGTGGAGACCCCACTCAGCAGATCATGTTGGCGTCCCCCTGCAGCGTAGGCCTATAGCAGCATAGCTATGACAAAGCTGTGATTAAGACGAGTCTACTCTAGTCTGAGCTACTACAACTATGGCTATAACTATTAGCCCCTACACACTATAGTTTAGACTAACTGTAGGCTTTACTGGACAAGTAAATGTAGTGATCTATGTAGTGATCACACTCAGGGCTAAATGGGGGCAGCTTATCATGACGAATGCATCGGCCCCTGGCCTGAGACACGATGAAGGGTTAGTGTGATGAAGGGGCATCAGAGGGTTTTCTGAACCACCTCCACCCATCGTCACAGTGCCTTCAGAGGCTCATTCATCAACACTGTGGACCTCGTCTGTGTTTAATGTATTTTCTTACATTAAACATTCTTACATACAGGGCTGCCAGATAGTTCTGTGTGTTGAGCTTCTACATATGGAGGCTTCTGTTCTCCTGCATTGGTCACAGATTCAATTCCCAGCCACTGAACCCTTACTGCAGGTCTCTCTCACTATCCCACCCTCCTGTCTGTGAACTTCAATACCCAAGGCCACTGGAGCCACAAAACCTTACATCTATCTTTATTGGATTTTGCGTTTCATTAAATATTTACTGTTTCTAATGTTCTGATGTATTTCTTTGCCTACGTGCTGTACTTTAAACCGCCTCTGTGGTTTACCTGTGCTATAACGAAGTTGCCTTGTCTTGTCTCTACCAAATAAGACCTTTGTTGCTGTTCAGATCAGACGGCTGTGCTGTCCAGTGGACGTGCAGACTGTCGATCTCGTTTGCTTGATGAGTCCCTTCAGACAGCTGCGCCACCCGGTGGGTTCCCCTGTGTGTCCAGCTGGACGGGACTGGTCAAGCTCTAAAAATCCAGCTGCTTGCTGCAGGCCACCCTCCTGCGCTGCCAGGTTAAAGATCAAAGAAAGTCTCTTCTTTCGTGGTTGCCATCCCTCCAGCCTCTGGGAGAATCGCATGGTTTGTGGACACCGCCACGCCTGCCCCGCCGGATCTTCCTTCATGAATTATTCAACGGCTACAATGTGGTGACAAAACGCAGTGTGTCAGAAAACCAGGCACAACTTCATCAGCGAAATGCTGCAGCTCCGTTCGGTCTCCTCCTCACCCCCTCCTTCCTTTTCCCCACCATCTCTCCTCTCTGGAATAATTTCATTTTCACCTCCTCTCAGGATCCCATGAGTGAAAGCACCGGTTCTGGGCGGGCGGACCAAAGAGGCCAACGCAGCCGGGTGTCCCTTTGTCCTTGCCGGCTGTGGAGCCTCAGAACATCCATCTCTGTCAGAAGCTAGCATCTGAGGAACCCCTTCTCCCTCCCTCCCCCCTCCCACTCACTCTGGAGGCCCCATCTCCCAGGCACGTCAGTGCTAAATGGGGACTTTACACAGTATTGACCAGCATGACAAGCCTTTCCACTGGCCGCGCTGGCCCGAGCGAGAAGCTGCTTATGGTGTATTTCTGTTCCCCGCTCCCTGGGCCGGGGCGTCGGTGCAGCAGGTGAGTGGAGGGCCAATCCTAAAAGCCGGGGGAGGTGATGATGGAAATAAAATGCGGCACTGTCTCATAGTGTGACACGGGTCGTGACTTTACAGCAGGTGAAATCCACGTGTTTGCACACACCGCTGTCACCTTGTGTGTCTGCAAGTCAATTATCAAGGCGTGGACTCGGTGCAGCAATGTCTTGGTATTTCTACACGAACGCACAACGCTGCACTCAGGTCACCGCACGCAGATACAACGGGCCAACAAGGTGTTTAAGCAACTCAGTAGTTTTGGTGGGGCTTATAGAGGCCATGAATGTCAGCGGAATTTCATTTAAGTTGCAGTAATAGAAAAACACTGTGCTTAAGATGATAACAAACAAATTACGAGAATTCAAAATGCTTTTAAAAAGACTCGTTCAACATTCAACGCTGGAGGCTTCAGCGAAAACTAGTTGGAGTTAATGACCTGGAGTCCAATCAGTTAAAGGAGTTTGACAATGTGGTTGATCCTGCTTAAATGGACTCAAACATTTTATGTTTGAGATTAACAAAAGAAACATCTGTTTAATTGAACCAGTTGAACATAAAAACTAGGGCTGGGCAACGATTAAAATTTTTAATCTTGATTTATCGCATTATTTCCCTGATTAATCACGATTAATCGCATTGTATACGCAAAATCAAATAATGTATTCAAAAGTAGTGTAAAATACACTTTTATTTAAATGTTTTGCTGCCATATGAACTAAAGTGTCATAACATTTGTTGTTGAAACACTTTTGACATCAACACTTGTCAGTAACACATATTTAGTGTAAATCTCATTTAAAAAAATGTAAAATAAAATAAAATAAAGCTTATTACCACTCCGAGTGCATTAATGTCATCCTGTTTTATAAAAACTAAAAAAAAGTTTACTAACAAAATCCAACGAAATGATAGTGGCTCAGAACAATCAGAACATTAAAACAGCTAATTTCTGAGGTAACAGCGGAAACTTTTAACGGGGAGTTCAACTTGTCAGTTGTTACAAATAACCTTGTTTCTGTTGAATCCTCCGTCTGGGAGAACTTTAAAATGAAAATGTCCATATTAAAGTTCAGTAACTTTATCAATCTGTGTATCATTCATTCTTTCCATTTTTAATTGTCAATCAAAAAAAAAAATAAAAATAAAAAGTGACATTTTATTACGTTTTTCGTTTTTTAATCTAACACAAAAAAATGAAAAAAATTCCTTTTTTATATATAGATTACAATTTTAGACTGAAGTAACCAGCTAGAGAACAGCAGGACAGTGAACACATGGAGCAGATCTAATGGAACATGGAGGAATGACGCGGAAGTTTTGTTGCAGTCCAGAATTTTTTCTTTTTCAGACAGAATTGTTAATATTTCTACCTGAACTGTAAAGTACACAGATTTTTTCCGTTCTCCATGTCTGTTTAACTTTACTGCATGTTTACCTGACAATTCTCTTCCGTTTCCGCAGCAGCCCTTTACAAACTTTTGAAAACAAAAGCATGTGAGCAACATGCGTTACGCGCAAAAAATATTTGTCGGCGTTAATAAATTAATGACTTAACGCGATAATAACGCGTTAACTTGCCCAGCCTTAAAAACATATCCGAAGACAAACATTCAAGATTAGCTGATGTGCATAATGTTGGAACTGGTTACAAAGTAATCAAAGTGTTTAGGACTCCATTAATTTATAGTCAGACAAACCATCTATGAAATATATTTATCAATGATGAATAGCGATTAAAATAATCTCATCTTCAAACCTGAACTCAAATGTGTTCAGTATGAGAAATTTTAAATGCAGCTCAAATCAATCCAAGTATATATATTAAAAAAAGTATAAAAAAAAATATAATCCATTTATGATCAAAGTCTTAATAATACTGACATTTCTTGAGAAACCACCAGATACCATCAAATTATCATTTTGATTCAGCTCCAGCATGCTGAGCATGGGGGGGGGCAGAGTGGAGGAAAAACTCTCAAAAGTCTTTCAAAAGTCAGAGAAGCTTGTTTTATGTGTGAATTAAAGGATGAATATTGGACACAAGTTATTCCAAGGTTCTTTACAGTAGTACCATCCAGATTAACTACCAGGCTAAACCATCTGTTTCTGAAATGCTCATCTATCCGAGTTTAGCAGCAGCAACTTAGAAGTTACTGAGGTCTTTGTTTTCAAGACATGCATGTCCAGCTAGCGGACTGGTCTCATCTGGCTTCATAGATAGGTATACAAGGGTATCATCTGCAAAGCAGTGGACATTTTGCCGTGCTACCTGAGTAATTTTACTTCATGGAAAAATAAGCATTATAAGGTGAAAAGAAATCGGGCCAAGAACAGATCTCTGTGGTGCTCCCCGTACCCTCTACACAGCAAGGATTATTACAGATACTAATAAGATATTTCAGTCAAGCATTTCTTTTTCGAGCAATAAAAAGTTACTATGAGCTGGGCAATTCTCTCTCCCTTTTTTTAATCTTAACATTTAACAAGGGCTGGTAAACATGCATAATTTCTGAAAATGGAATGGACCTATTCCTCTCTTCTTGTCAAGAGTCTTCAAACTACATTCACACACCTTACAGCACTTTTTAGTGATTATATTCTATGCAGTGTTTTTCTCCACAATCCCCATGCACTGATACGCCATTGAAGACACTGGGGGACGTTCATTGTCTTCCTCAAGGACCCTTACGGCATGGACTGAGGAACCAGAAAGCTGAGACAAACAGTAGAATTTTTATTATTTTTGTTTTAGTGGGGAATGAAAAAATATGATGTAAAGAGATACAGTTATTGCAAACCAACTGCTATGGTTGGTGTGAGTCCTGCAGGTTTCTTTGTTTGGGTCAAACTCCTGCACTGAGGAAAACCTCCATCTCTCCTGAAGCTAATGCCCCACTATTTCCCAAAGGAAAAAATGTAAACTGTCATACCCACAGTACAACCTCGCATTCATCCGTGATCTATCTAATGCTGCTTGAACCTTAAAGGGAATTATTCTCTTTTTTCTGTCCCTCTGCTTGTATTGAAGGGACGTATCTAAGAACAAAAGATAAGAAATGCCAATAAATCATCCACGACTGAAAGGCTGCTGGGAAAAAAAAAAATCCTGCAACACAAGCACTTAGTAAACATCTTGTTTCATCTTAAATTCAAAGATCAAGTTCAGAGCTTTATTTACAATAAGTGCTCCCTCGTGTATTGGAGAAGGCATGCTGTACTGATGTATGACTGCAGGCTCGCTAATAATAAAGGATGTGAGTAAACAATGGATTAAGTGAAAATCTGCAGACAGATTTAAGCTCAAACAACATGACAAGCCTCATACGTCTGGAAAGGTGCCACTGGTTTGGGATTTCAGAAATCTTTAAATGGAGTTTAATCCGTGCATCATTCGTTCTTTCCATTTTCAGTTGTCAATCAAAAATTGAAAAATGAAAAAGTGACGTTTTAATTTGTTTTTCATTTTTCAATCTAACACAAAACATGAAAAAATGCCTGTTTTTTTCATATTTCAGTTTTAGACTTGGATCAAAAATAGGAAATGAAAAAACGGGCGACAGGACTGAATTTGTTTTTACGTGTTTACGTGACCTGGAAATGGCTTTGTGCACGGCAGTTCTGGTAACATGGCGACGCTGGAATTAAATACTAGTCTGATCAAGCACCTACTCAACAGTGGTTTGACACACCCCAAAGCGTTGCAGCAGATGGGTATCCTGTAGTGATGGTGAGATGAAGCCTCATGAGGCATCGAACCACTTCAGCCAATCGCTTCAAGAAAGGTTTCATTACTAGAAGCTTCATCTGCACACGACACCACCTACTGGACAAGTTTATAATCACAGGCAGCTGGATCTGAATCACAGCTGGTTGTGGCACATCGAATATTTGTCTATCATGGCCCTTGGGAATGACCATGAATTACAAAGAACGTATGACCAAATAAATTCTCTTCATACATAAAATATGTCACGAATGTATTCTGTGTGTGTAAAGTTTCCTAGTCTGGAAGTATCCTATGATATAGCAGGTTGTGTAATAATGTTTTTTTTTTTGTCACTTTAGGAGAATGACATAGACCTAAGCAGGTAGAGGACAGTGAAAGTACCAGTCGAACTAGGAAGATTGGAACTGAATATGTTTGTGTAACTTGAACTATGATGTACAGGACAGGGGAAACTTTAGCCATTTTTTTTTAAGAAGTAACAGTCTCTCAACAGGTTTTGAACGATTTCTTTTTTTTTTGACACAACCTCTCTGGCCTTTCACATGGTACAGAAGATGCTGGTGTGCACAAAAACACAAATTATATTCTCAAAAATGAGGCTTATCTTATAATCGAGGTCTAAACTTTTCTATTGTAATTACACATCTGCGCCATTAGATGGAGCTGCACCGAAGTAATCAGCAGATGAATGGAGCATCGTAGTGAAGCATGGAGCAGATCTGATGATAAATGGAGTAACCACGCAACCGACTCGAACAAAGGGTCTTGAAAGTTTTGTTGCAGTCCAGATTTTTCTTCTTTTCTTTTTTTTTTTACAGACTGTATATACTGTTCACTTAAGCTGGTTATACTGTTCATTCAAGCTGCTATACTGTTTATACTGCTCATTTAAGCTCTTTATACTGTTCACGAAAGCTGCTACACTGTACATATGGTTCATTCAAGCCGCTATACTGTTTATAATGTCCATCAAGCTGTTTATACTGTCCATTTAAGCTACTACACTGTATATACTGTTCACTTGAGCTGTTTATACTACACTGTCTATACTGTCCACATGGCAAATTTTAGTATTTTTTAATATTCAGTACTTATGTCGTATGTCCTACTTGTTTAGTTTTTCATTTATAAATTATTACTTATTACCCCGTTGCACCGTGGATCCGAGAGGACAGAAATTTCATGTATGCTGCACGTCGAGCATGTATAGCATATCTGACAATAAAGTTGACTTGACTTGACTGAATTGTTAATATTTCTACCAGAGTTGCTACCTGAACTGCCGCCCACAAAGCCACTTCCGGCTCAAGTAAACCGGACCAATTCAATATTAAAATCAAAGTCAGTCCTGTAAATCCGTGTATCATTCGTTCTTTCCATTTGCACTGCTGCAACCTCCAGCCTTATAAACCTGCCTCCTGACGACCTGATGTGACACAGGTCATCAGGACACAACAGCCTGCACCGCAGAGACTCTGCCCAAACAGATCCCAGCAGGTAGGGCCCTGCCCAGCACTCCACCTGAGACTCAAAAAGCAAACAGGTTACAAACAGAAGGAAAAACTAACTTACAGCCCAACCAGTAACCTTTGATGTACCCAAAACAAGTCAGTCCATTAGAGTAAGTACTTTACTGTGGCCCCAAATCACTCCTGGGAGGGGCATGGTGTTGACTCTCTCATCTCACCTCCTTTCATGTTTATCTTGTCTTCTTCATTGACTTTTAATTTGCTGACAGGAAGCAAACAGTGCATGAGGTGCGTTACCATCACTGAGTGGCTTGAAGGTAAGTTTGCTCAGTCTTTGGATCCTTTCAGAGTCTCTACTGTAATGGAAACCCAATAGCTTCCAGGAGTGTGGAGCATTTCCAGCCTCCTAGATTATACCCGAAACAAAAGTCATACATCATTAACATAAAGAAGCAGCATCCACAGCGGTATGTTCACAATCTCCATGACCTGGGTGACTGTACGCATCCATTAAACTATGCTGAGAATAAGAAAAGAATTCTGCTTTTTTTCAGGACCCTGAAGTCAAGTGCTCGCCATCAAAAGTTGAAATAGCATCAAGCTGAGGATATTTGGCGTGTCAGCACTGACAACAAGGCAGCGCGTGGAAGCCGATGCCCTCCTTTAGTTCACCTAGAGGGAAAACGGATAGAGAGCTGTCAGGGGCTGAGCTGTGTCCTTCGCCTCTGCAGTGGCTATTTTACAACCGCAGTGACAGCTTGACTGCTTCGCTCATCTCCTCCTGTATCCAGCTTTTCTTGTCGTCTTTAATCAGCAGCCCACCAGTCCTGTCAGAGGGGCTGCCAGGACGCTTTGTGCTCTGAGCAGCACTTCAGAGGCCACGCTTCTCAACGACCTCTGTCTTATCCCCCCTCCTAAAAAAAGCACAGCATTTCTTTCAGCTCTCAGAAGCCTCACAGCTTGTTAGCGCAGCATGGCCGATAATGCACAATGCGGTATCAAAATGGCCTTCTCTCCAAGACAATGCTTATCACATTAAATGCCCACAGCCATAGAAAGTATGTCTTTTCCATCAGCGGCACTCGTGACAACCATGGGAGCTGGTTAAAGAAACTAAATCGAGTTCTTGTTTTAGAAGGAGAAACCCCTCAGAGCTAGTTCAGACGGGCATCTCAGGAAGCGTTTTATGCTCACTTTCACCCCTCTTCATGGTTTATTTCACCTACTCAATCTCGTTTATCGGTCTTTCACTTGCTGGCTCTGGATTATGTGGACGGGAGGGTTTATGTTAATCACCCTTAATATTTATACACATGCTTAATGAATGGGTCTTGATTAGATCAGAACCTCGACATTAAAACTCTTTACAAAAGCATTTAGTCTTCATTGTGGGAACTGACTGATTTAAATAAGTAAAATGTTTTCCTTCACCTATTTTTTGTTTCCAACCCTTTCTCTGGTACACTACATCAATAAGTCCAAATTACTTTTACCTTCTCATTATTGTGTGATTTATTACCTCCACCAAGGAGGTTATGTTTTTGCCAGTGTTTATCTGTCTGTCTGTGTTCAAGATAACTCAATAAGTTAGATGGATGGATTTTGATGAAATTTTCAGGAGTTGTCAGAAATGTGAAAAGGAAGAACTGATTTCATTTTGGGTGTGATCCGGAAGAAATCCTGGATTCTGGATCACTTTCAATTTTTCAATAACATTGCGGTCAATGGGGCCAAAAATTTTGTTTCCCAATATCTCCCATAATTAATGCCCAAAACTCATGAAATTTGACTCAGGGATTGACAATGGAAACCTCTATCAAATTTCAAAGGCTGATCCAGATCTGAATCAGAAGGCGGATTTTATCGCAATCTGTAAATCGTTATATGGGGGAATTGTTGCACTTGGCGGAGGTCTGCGCTCTCCGAGTGCTTTTCTAGTTATTGATTAGCCTTTATTTAACCAGCTTAGTCCTGCTGGGATCAAAGATCTCTTTGACAAGGGAGACCTGATCCACCAAGGACCACATCATTAAGTGATGTTTCAACCCATTCCAGGTCTCTCCACCCTAAAGGCTCATGTCCTGTTTTTATCTGTCAATGAAATGTAACTAACCGCCTTGGCGTTGAGTTAGCCTATCAATGCCCATGCAGCAAAATCGCAGTTTTTCTTCGATGTCTGATATGGAACAGAAAATTGTTGTGCTTCTTTTCTGATGGACTAAGGGCCAATTCCAATTTCCTCCCTTAACCCTCAATCTTGGCCCTTGAAAGTAAGTGTAAGGTTTATCTTGTGACTCAGAAATGGGACACCCCTTGAGTGCAGTTACATCTTCAGACTGTGGGGGGCGGCCTTACGCCAAAGCTACATCCGGTCTGTCAAGAAAACGACGATGACGAAGAAGTAAAAGAAGAATAAGATAATATATTTATATATATAATGAAGACAATAAGATAGTTTTCATAACATTTATATCTTTATTAACTATGAAAATATGTACATTTGTAGCTCGCTTTTTTCGGCGCCAGCCTTTTCGAAGTTTTTTGATGTTTTGGCAAAAGTATGCAATGCCTTCTGGGTAGCCCTTACTTCCAAGGATGGTGCTGGAGAATCTCAATATTGAGAGCGATACAGCCCTCAAACTTGTCCCTCAACTTGACTTCCTAAGAATCGGGACAGCACTTGCACTTCACGGGAGTGCGCATTTTTGAGATTGAGGGTTTAGATCACATGTGTTAAACACAAGGCCCGCAGGACAAATGTGGCCCGCCACGTCATTTTATGTGGCCCTCGAGCGCTTGTGCACTATTGGCTTAAATTTTAAACCGATATTTCAACTTTTCAGAACTGATGGATTTGAGAAAAACCTCTACAAACTAGTCCCAACATGTCAAAGAAAAGAAAAATTGATGCTCAAGGAAGGTAGTTTCATTAACAACGTGAAAGCGAATACAAGTTTGTATCTCAAGGTGAAATAACAGCATGTCTTTTGTGTTATGAGGCAGTGTCAGTTGTGAAAGAGTTTAATCTACGTCGGCATTTTGACAGAAAACATGGAAATAAATACAGAATCCGTTATTTAACAATATAATAAGGTGTAGTTTAATATATTTTGATTTACATTGCATTTTGTTACACTCATGCTGTCAGTCTGCCCCTTCGAGGGCAACCTGTTAAGGTTGGTAAAGACCCCAAAAGCACGACACAGCCAAAGATAGTTCAAGTGCCCAAAGGGCAGAGTTTATTCAAAGCAAGTTCAATCAACAGGCTGATCCGTCGCACCGGAGCTCCAACGGGTGAAACTGAAAGTCCTGTCTTTCAACCCGGAACAGTCAATGGAGCCGGAGATGCGGAGATGAGCCGGGGAAATAAATCCACACAGGAGGGTAATCCACTGTGGTCCAGATCCTCCTGGGACCGCCACTGGAAGTAAGTTCACAAAGAAGGTTAGTAATCCACCACCAAGGTAAATCAATCCACCAGGACTCGGAGCGAGAACCCACAGGAAACACACTGCACTAGTGTACGTACGGCACGAACTCGTACCGAGGTACAGGAGTGCTTGGCTTAAATGTCCTCCCAAATGAACTGGAGGCTGCAGGTGCGTGATTACCGATGCCACTCAGGTGTGTAGAGGAGCGCGCCTCGCCCGCTCCCGTCATAGAGCGCGCAGCTCCCTGGCCGTGCTCTGTGATGTGCTGGGCATGTCCTCCTGAGGGAGACGGGGCTGCGGTGTGGCAGGTGGAGACCCGACACAACCATGATGCTGATGTGGCCCTCAGTGGAAATTAGTCTGACACCCCTGGTTTAGATTAAGGGCTAAGGGAGGAATTGGAATTCACCCTAAATTTGGTTGACTTGCTGTTTTTAGACCAGGATCATCATCATTCCTGGAACTGATTTCGATAAAGGCAGATTGACCTTCTCTGCCACTGGCCCTTGCTCACATTACTCTGCTCTCAGTTGTTTCAGTTTTTTATATTAACTAACCATTTATTTTACTTGAAGTGAGCAGAAAGAATCAGCACTATGGAGAAGACCATTAAAAATATGATGGCAATTCAACTGACTCTGCGTCTGTTTTAGTTTTTCCGGTCAGATACAGTCGTCTCACATTTTAAATTTCTGGATTATGCTTCCATCTTCTCACAGGAACTGTCAAGTGGAACTGCTGAATCTACATGTGATTCACGTGGCCCCAAACATGGGTCAATCGTGCTTGGAGACTGTATGGATTGTCCAATGTAAACTGCACCATTATTCTCCAATTTAAAGTTGTCATTAGTTGGGAAATTAAGAAAAACAAATTACTTTAAGGGGTTATCCATGAACATGTGGCTGCTCCTTTTTTTAGGGTATCCTTTCCTCAACCCCATTTGTTTACTCTAAAGGAAACAGGAGCCTGAAGAGCCTGTGACAGAACCTTTGAGAGGACCTGGAACCTGCCGTTTGGGGTTTGCAGCAATGTACATCTTTGATTGGCTGATTAATCCCAGCATCTTGTTTTAATACCCACAAAAACTCACAAGTCTGTTACCATTAAGTAGTAATGAAGGAAGAGTTAGTGTTTCTAAACTAAAGATTAAAACTTTTCCATTCTCACATCTGAGTCCGCTGGGAAGATCAAGCGAGCTCCTGAACAAGAGGGATCGCTAATCATGAAAGCATTAAATTAAATCAATAAAATGCTAATTTCTGTCTCAAGGTGGTCTCACTCTAAAGCACAAAATAAAATACAATGTTGTGAAATGTGTAACTTTAATATTAAGTATTTTTATAGTAACATTAGAAGATATTCAGTGTGTGCAGCTGAAGTTCCACATCCTCATTAACAGTAACAGTTGAGTGTCTATGATGGAGGACATGACGAGAAAGCAATCAAATGTCTGGCTGTTTCACAGCACATACTTCCTAAGGAATGCAGTTTAACAGATTAACGGAGTAACTACAGCTGAACAGACTTCCTGCTTTGACTACTTTGTAAGCTGCTCTGTGATCAGCGTCACTTCCAGACACAATTTAAATGACTTAATTTGCACACACAACCCTGAAACTAAGACGTCAATGAGAATTTAAAACCTCACATCTGTTTGTCATTCCTAGCTGCACCACCACCTCTCTAAAGTGCTCCGGTAGCACAGCCTCCAGCCAGTTAATTACTTCTTCTGCATTATTAAACCACAAAATTACAAAAAAAATTGCACAATAGGAGAACCTGGTGCACGAGAATTTGTCCAGCAAATCATGTATTTTGACGACTCTGAGAAGGCTTATGACAATGGGCCTGATCTTCCCCCAGATCTGCTAAAGCCGCTATTTAGGGATAGCGGGTAGCGGGAGGGGCGTTCCCCCGCAAAGAACCCAATCTTCCACCTTCCTAAACCCGCTATCCCACCTGCGCTACCCGCTACATAATGCATAGGAGTGTTTAGGGCAGGGGTGTCCAAACTCGGTCCTCGAGGGCTGCTGTCCTGGATGTCTTAGAGGTTTCCTTGACACAACACACCTGATTCTAATGAATGAATCATAACCAGCTTATCATCCAGGTCTGCACAGGTCAGTTAATGACCCATTCATTTGAATCAGGTGTGCTGAAGCAGGGAAACATCAAAGACATGCAGGACAGCGGCCCTCGAGGACTGGAGCTGGGCACCCCTGGTTTAGGGCGTTCCACCTGTTAAAGCCATTGCCTTTAAGAGCAGGTTGTGCTACCCGCAAACCGCTTTGGAGCATCTTTTCATCCAGATCAGAGCAGCTCTCATGTGCAGCTCGTCTGGGAATCTGCTGTAGAGCTTCCTCCTCTTCCTTCCTCCTCCTCTGCACTGATATATACATATACATATTTTTACACAGACAATTCCTATCAGCTACCTGAAAGTCCAGATAGTTGGTGTCCACCCAGTAAACACGCTCTGGTCGTCTATGGTTTAACTGGCGACCAAGCCGTTTAAGACGATCTCTGCTGTTTTCTCAGGGGTTCAACTGAGAAAACAGCTCAGTTGAACGCTTTTTGTACAAAAGTTAATTCGAGAAGTAAAGTCATTTGTGCACGTCCACATGTGACCAGGTGGATGCACATTGATGCCATTTGGACGTGCTCTTGTACGCGCCAACATGCGGGTTGCAGGTGGTCGGATCACCCGCTACCCGTGATCGCAAGATACCGAGTTTGCGGAAAGGGCAAGAGACATACCCATTGCCACACCTACAATGTGAGTAAGGGAGTCGGCATAACGGGTAGCGGCTTTAGGGAGCGGAAGAATGCATTAGCAGTTAGCGGAGGTTTCTAAACCCGCAATTTGTGGGTAGCGGTTAATGGGTAGCGGCTAGCGGGAAGTGTACGATCAGGACCAATGTCCTTTATGGTGTCTTGTGGGAGGTCCCTCAGAAGTTTGAGGTATGTGGCCCTTTGCTATGGACCTGTCAGTGCCTAAACCGTCTTAGTAAGAATTTGATTTGCATTGCTGGCAATAAGTTAATACCCTAACCAGTAGTTTTGTTTATAATCTTTCTTGGTGTAACCAGGTGATGAGTGGTTTCTAGCGCCATTGTCCTAGAACTGCAGCTATGCTTTTTGCAGATGATATAGCTTTGTTTGGCTTCACAGAGCAGTAATCTCCACCAGTCACTGGGATGAAACGCATCAATTCTTTAGCACATCTAGGTCTGAGGCCGTGGTCCTCAGTCAGAGACGGGTGAATCGGGGAGTCATTCCCACCAATGTGGATTCAGTATTGTTGTGAGCTGAGCTGAAAAACAAAGCTTTACTGTTGACCTGTGTTCCAGTTCTTACCTGTGGTCATGAGCTGCAGGAAGTGATCCAAATAATAAATTCATAAATGCAAGGCTCCAAAATGGCATTCCTTCAAAGGGTGGCTAGGTTAACCCTTGGTGATAGGGTGAGGAGCTCAGTCATCTGGGAGGGGCCCCTCTTCAAAGGCAGGCAGTTGAAGTGGTTTGGGCATCTATTCAAAATGTCTGCTGAACACCATCCAGTGGATGTGTTTCAGAAACGTCCCATTGTAAGGAGGTCTTGGTGCAGATCCAGGACTCAGCTGAAGATTACATGTCACTCTTCTTTTCTATTTGATGCTTATATTTCTCTTCTTATGCTTATGTTTTAACTTAGGTTTAGTTTTTCCACTTGTCATCTGTCAAATGGGAGAAGCTTTAACTCTTGTGTGTCCAAAAGCTATTCTTGATTTATTTTGTGTTTGTCCCTTTAGGTGGTCTCTGACAACACCTCAGGGATCGAAGGTTAAAGTCTCTCTGGTAGAGCTGGAGGACGTATCCAGGGAGAGGGAGGGCTGGGGTCTCTGCTCAGACTGTTAACCACACAACTCAGTCCTCAACACTACTTGTCTTGAATCTTCATTGGCTTTTGCTCTGAATTTCTGATCTTGGTTTGTATTTCTTTAGGCTTAGCTTGGGGCTCGACGTTGCACTTGTTTAGTTTGGTATGGGACCTTCGCTTCAGTTGACATTATTTTAAATTCTTTGTTCTCCTTTTGTGGGAATTACGATGTGACTTTTTTAATACTGTAAATACTATTTGCAGAACTATTTCAGATATACAGTGATCCCTTATTTTTCACGGTTAATGGGGACAGGCCCCCCCCGTGAAGATCAAAGTCCGCAAACGGGAGCCGGAGCCCCCCTAGCCTAAATAATGTGTTTCAAATATGTTTAAAAACCGCAAAAAAGTAGTAAGGCACTGCAGCGAAACAAGACAAAGGCTCAACTGTGGTCTTTCTGTTACTTTCACAGCCTCTGGTCTCTGAACCGTAGTGAAGAAACCGGTGGTATTGTACTATTTTTGGCTCATAATTAGCGGCTAACACGCTAACAACAACAAAAGAGAAAGTCCGATTTTCTCTGCATGGAACGAGTACTTTGTTCTGGCACTGCAGGAACTTGTAACATCACACAGGTTGTATTGTTGGGCTCCTGTCGGTTAACAGAGAATGTAAATCTATACACGCTGGGCTGCTGTTGATGCTCACTACACTTTTCATCTAACCCCGTTTTTATTCTGCCATCCTACGACACACACACTACATTTCCCATAAGGCCACACCATTACCCATAAGGCCACCTTCTTAAAGGGGCCAGGCTGGCTCACAACATTTCTTCGCAGTAAGAGAACGCGCACAACATCCTGTGATGTTTCCGCAATTTTTTCTTGATTATTTTATTATAATATATATTTCTGAAAAATCTGTAACTAAAACCGCGGAACTTAAAGTGTGCATTGGCGACGAATCACTGTATATCATAGGTAGGTTTGAAATCTCAAACACTGATATGTAAAACATGGGCATGTGATATCTAGGCATGTATGAAGCATGTGCTGCATGTATGCTTAGACATTACACGAGAAAGGGAAGATATTATTGCTTTCTCCTTTGGATGAACTGAGGCTTATTAAAGTATTTTAGGCTCTAAGATATAAAAAGTGCTCGTTTTAGCAGCATAATCTAACTTGTGATGCAAAACATCTCATTTGATCCAGAAAATTGCTCTGCCACACCAGTTTTCCTTTTATGACTATCTTCACACAGTAGATACTGTAATTAGTCAGGCCCGGTGGAAAACCAGCCATCTGGAGTGGTGGGAGTTCTCCCAGTGGGCTGGTTGACTTATGGTTCACCGGTGAGAAGAGCAACACCAGTGAGATAAAAACAGAAATCTGTGCTGTTTGTAGTGCGTAGGTCAGATAGCTTCAGAGATATGTATGTTTGACTGCTCAGTATGATAAGGTTTTTTTTTTAAATTTCTGTCACTTTTATTATTATTAGCCATCTTGGCTGTGTGGCACAATAAATTTAGCTGTTTTGTTGGATGGGATCTTAGATAAATTCAGTGCAATTCAATTTATTTGTATAGCATCTATTACAATGCAAGTTGTCTCTGCGCTTTATAGAGACCCAGAGCATGACCCCCGAGCAAATATCACTAACTAAAATTATAATATTAAATCCGAATCAAAGAAAAATTTGTAAGTCAAAGAAATTCCTTGTGAATTTGTGAAAAAAACATTTAAGTTAAAGAGTAGGAAGGAAAAACTCCACTTTAAGAGGAAGAAACCTCCAGCAGGACCTGGATCATAAAGGGAGACCTTCCTGTTGAAGACAAACCGGGTAAAGAAAGAAAAGAGGAGGAAGATAGGACAGAGAGAGGATGGAGGACAGAGAGATGAGAGACCATACATCCTGGTAATACTATATTAGACAAAATGTATAAAATATAATTATCCATTAACTGGAGAACTAATAATTCCATGCCCTACAATTCTAACTGGTTCATTGTTAGAACATGAACTACAGAGATGACTATATAAACAGATGTAGGCAGCAACACTGAGGTGGTCAAAGGATCAGACTGCAGGTCAGCATGTTAGTTGATATCCCAGAGACACCTATATAGACAGGTGGAGGTAAACGTTGGGATGGTCAGAGGATGAAACTGCAGGTTAGTATGTAGCTCTGGAAACTCTGGCCTGCAAACATACAGAAAGAAAAAGAAAAAAATTAATGCAGTACTCCATCCACTGGCTGCAGTCTGACTGTTCCTGCAGCTCGCTGCTTCGGCTGAACCACCTAGCCGGACCATCGTTGCCCGTGGATACATCACGGTGGCAGCTGCGCTGAAGCTTGGCTGGAGCTCTGACAGTTTTGGCTCTACAGAAAGTGTTTCAGACGTTGCAATCAAAAGAACATCTACAACAAGTATGGATGGACAGATGGACGTATGTCCTGGAGGGTTTGTCAGGTTTGTTTTATGCAGTATAAGGTCAGACCGCACATGCTTAAAAAGACTGTAACAAGTCCATGAGCTATCTCAGACCCCACAGGCTACAAAGGATTACGCTAAGTGTTAATGAAGAAAATTATTCCATTTAGTTATTTCCTGTAAAGGAAAATGAATCATGGCGTGTACTTAGTTTTCTTCAAATAATGACATTGTGAAATACATTGTGTGTGGTTGTACATCTGAGGTTGTATTTACATCATATTATAATCCTTGAAAAACCAGGTAATATGTATGATGTCCTGATATGTAAACCTTAGAAATAAAAGAGGTTATATTCTCTTTTTGAAATGACGCCACAAAAACGTCATTTGGTGGGTGTGCAAAAACAGTATAGATACTTTATTGTTAAAACTACAGATTTTACAAAACAGTTCAGTGGTGCCGCATCTCTTCTCACCTTGAGTCTGAAAAGATGTTTTCACCAGTGTCTCAGCTTCCCCCCCACCCACCCCCGAAAAGACAGTCTGCTCTTTTTGCCCAGAAGACTGTTCAATGGTGGAGTGCCAGACAGCAACTCATGCTTTATTTGTCATGTTTTGCAGATATTTTATGGTTGTGTTAAGTATCGTAAGAAACTGCAAACAGACTGCAAGCCAGACTTTTCAAGCAGAGAAGGTCGAGTGTTTTCTGTGGGAGAGATTAAGTCCCCTTGGTGTTGGCATTGGGCTTTAGAACCGCCCACCTTATATGCAAGAAGACATAACACACTAAAGGAAGAGACACAGAAGGCACATAAAAGACACCTCGCTGTGGAAATAATAACAAGTGTAGCCCGGTGGTAAATTTGGGTGTTACATGGTTAAATGCAACACTCTTTCACACACAGAATCACAGTCACTCACATGATTAAAAGTGAACATTAATTTACTTTGCATAAATAAATGAGTGACACGATTTTCTAATGATTAAATAACAATAGCCAGATACATGATTAAAAGTTAATAAATAAATAAATAGTGATTCATTATCATTTAGTCATTAAAATGGTTAAAATAGGACATTAAAAGATGATATTATTTAGTTTAAATAATATTACTCGGGGTCTAAATGCATTTAGCCTATTCCTGTGTTGTTACTTTTTATTGGTCGGTTTGATATACACCCTGTAAGGTCAATCATGATTGGCTACGTAAGCACGCAAGGGGCGGGGGGGACACGTGACCTTGGAAAAAAAGATCGGGAAGGCACGCGCGTTTTTCCGTTTTCTCTGTCGCGGGACCGTTTGGGGTGCGGATGCTTTGTTTTGTGGAGGTGAAATGACAATCAAACAGTCCCGGGCCGGAGCTGACTGAGAACGGAAGCTTGGAGGAGAGGACCGTGAGCTCATAGGCTTAAAAAACCGCGGCCGAGCGATTAGCGGCGTGAGCTCGGAGAAGCAGCGGGGACCGACCACCACATTGCACTATTTCAGTGTACTCAATGGCCACGGTTACATGATGTTTTTTTTAATTCGGAATCAATTATTCCGAATTAAATAATTCCAAATTAAACTATTTTCCTTAGAGTTTACATGGAAATAGTAATTCCGAATTGAGTTTTACATGGAAAAAACCTTTAAGCGGCTTTATCCAATTCCGCTTAAGGTCCGGGGGTTGGGAAGGGTTCTGATTGGATAGGGGGGCGGACGTCTTTACGTATTTACGTCTACCGGAACAAAACAAACTTACTCGATTAGCAACAACATGGAGGACTACATTATTAGCATCCTTTTTGGATTTATTTAGATTTTATTTTTGAAGCAGCAGCACGACAACATCATGTCGATGATTTTCTTTCGAAAACAAGCCCAGCGCGGAATATTAGCGTTATCGCGACAGAAGGGCAAGGGAACGAGTATGCGCAGAAAGACCGGAATTAATTTTAAGCGAAATGAGTGTATACATGACCGCGGAATTATTCTATTCGGATTTAAAATCAGAATAAACCAGCCACTAACTTCGGAATTAAGTTTAGTTCGGAATGGACATTTTCATTCGGAATTAGGTGTTTACATGGTAACTTTTAATCATTTTAAATCAGATTTAATTTTAATTTCTGAATTAAAGAGGAATTAAACTTCCCATGTAAACGCACTAAATGTTTTGCAAGTGAAATTCGATGTTCTCAAGTTTTTGCATAACATAACAGGCCTGCAACGTTTTTCGAGTCTGTGGTACAGTGAGTAGAGTAGAGTAGAGTAGAGTAGAGATGACTGTGTGTGTCTGAAGAACCCAACGGCAGGAAGAGTTACTAACCACTTGAGTTCGCGCGCTTTGAGTTCTATCGTTCAGTGTGATAGTGTAGTAATGGAGTAAAACCAAGGGACCGGTAAATTTTAAGTTGCTAAATCGAGTAGTTTTTAGTATTACTATTTAGTAGTTTAATTGTAAAACAAAGAAAAAGAGACAGAAAATGTTCAGTTAAGGGAAAGGGGAATCATTGAGGTAAATTAGGTTTTATTATTTAAAAAACAAAAAGAAAGAAAAGGAAAACGTTGATTGTATTTAACACTGTTTGCTAAATTAATGAACAAGGCCTTTCCATACATTTTGGCTAAATAATATCTGATCTCTGGGTCTCCTTTTTTTTAATTAGGACATGAAAGTGTCAGCACTGGTTTATACAACTTATTAGGTGCACCTTCGTGGTATCCACCAGCAACTAAACCGAGCCCAAGCACCCACCATAAGTCAAACAGAGTGGCTGTACAGGCACGACACGCATAACCCTACACTTATTTTTAACCACCTGGTGATTATAATACCTAAGTAAGACTTAAGAGTAAGACTTAAAAATAGAGACTTGACTAGATTTCAGTGAATTTTAATATCCATTGCATGCAAAGGCGTCATACATACATCTCAGCGGATCGATGAAGAATGACCAGGAGGATCAGAAGCTGTTTTAACAGAGCAGTCTGAAATGCATTAGGCAAAATGTATGTAGCCTCCAGGAAAACAACACTGCAGCTGTGCAGGGCAGAGGGCACCTGAGGGCACCTGAGGTGTCAGACACGAAACTCAGTCTGCTAGCAGGAACGAAGAATTCACCACATGAAGTGGCTAGACCAATAACAGTACAATAATGAAATATTTAATTTGCATCACACAGAGCATTGGAATCTGGTCAACTGAAATAGGGTGATAAGATTTGAGAAGCCTGTATTTCAGGGGGTGTATGTGGTGCATCTTAGTAGTGTCAGTCTAGTACTGAATGTACTCCTGTATTCGACCAGTATGTCATGGAATGGGTGGTCCACTTTGTCCAGGATGTCCAGAAGCTTGGGCAGCATCCTAGTCCAGTTTCATCCCCACAATGTCACTAGCCTTGCAGATGAGCCTGTTTAATCTGCTGGCAGACCCCTGCCCCGGCCCACTGGCTGCCACTGACTCATGAAAAATCCTGAGCATAGTCTTGTAGATGTTGAAGGACCTCAGCCACCTTTGAAAATAGAGATGGCTCAGGCCCTTCCTGTAGAGGGCATCAGTGCTCTTTTCCCAATCCAGTTTATTGTCAGTGTGGAACCCCAGATATTTGTAGTCCTCCTCAGACCCACAATCAGCTCCTTGGTCTTTAGTCACATTGAGCTGTAGATGGTTCTGCTCACTCGAAGTGACAACGTTTTCCACCGCAGCCCTGCACTCAGTCTCTTCGCCCTCGCTGATGCATCCGACCACTGCAGAGGTGTCAGAAAACATCTGGAGATGGCAGGTCCCTGAAAAGTAGTTGAAGAGAAAGGGAGAGGATATGCTACTTTCACCACTCCATGGGGGGGATTTGGCGAGCAAGTTGGCACAGTAGTGTGAACAGTAACATGACTTCCAACTCCTGATGACAAAGCAGTGAGTTGTGGACTCAGCGGTCGTGGTAGAATTGCGCATAAATCTCTTCCTCACTAAAAGCCGACTCCAGTCTCTCAAACACCGTGTAAAAGTCAGATTTGTTCATAAGAACGTGTGTCCAGTATGTTCCTGGCAGTGTGCTCATTTATTAGCCCCACACAGGGGTCATAATATAAGGTGGTGTAGAGAAAAAATGTTTTATTTTCACTCTATTACGAGGCCACAGGCGTGAAAGGGACCGTCAAGGCACAGGCCTGGAAAGAGGTGACTAATGCAGTTAATGTCTTATCATCTGTCCAACGAAGTATTCAAGAAACAAAAAGAATAAAAAAATCATTTCACATGGACAAAACTGCTGCAGACAACCATGTTGTTTCCATAAATGGACTGTAATTTATTAGAGATAATACCTTCTGGAAACAGATACCTCATAGGAGTCAACAACCAACTCCAAAGTAAGCTTATGCTTTTTGCATCATGTTTTATATTTATTATATATTAATTTCCTTAATTGTATTTTATGTAAAGGTCTCTTTCCATCCTATTTTTATTAATTTTGAGGTGGTCTCTAGTCTGAAATAATGCCCTGAGAGTTGGTTTCAACTAAAAACATGCTACGGTTGTCTTGTTTCAAGCTGTTTTAGTTCGGTGAAAACGAGGGCGGGGATAGTACCAGAGGCTTCTTATGGATATTCAATGATATGCAAACATCTCTCCTCTGATTGGCTAACAGCACTGTGACACTCCCTCTAGTGGGTTCTCCTTTCCGTCAGTTTAGGTAACTGGCAACAAATAGCAAAACATGTGAAAAATGTCTTACAGAGATACAGTCATATTTTTTTGATCCAGGCCAAAAAAACTCTTTTAACACCAAGTTATCAAATTTAAGGTTGGAAGATTATAGATTTATCAAGCAATGTTACTCTCTGGGTAAAAGTTACCACTTGGTTCTGGACAACGTTACCATACCTAATAGCTTGTCCCAGTGTCATCATGCTATAGACTATTAACGCGTAGAATTACAGGCTTTTAAAACAACAACCGTAGTTGGAAAAAAAAATCATTTTTTTTACTTCCAGCGTGTGAGCTGGTGGTCGATCGTTGTGATGGCACAGATCCAGGTTTTAAGCACAACTTATCCGCTACTGTCAGCTCCGTAATTTAAATAGTCACTTTGGTTGAAATGATCAGAACACACAAGTAAAGTTGCTATACTTCTCTGATGGTGTTCAAAGAATAAATTCCAACCATTTCTTCCATAGATCCTCTTTTTTAGGCCAGACATGCGAATGTAGATTTGTTACTGTTGCAAACAGCTCCACCATGAACTTTCTCTGCCATGTTTTTGAGTTGTTAGCTCCTCATTAGCTACCTACCGAAATAAGCTCTGCTCCCTGCCTACAAACAGCCTGCAGCTGCAATTTTTTTTTCTGGGGGTGGAGTTACGAGCCACTGCATAGCTAATGTTCAATGTGATGTAGGCTGGTACTGTCATGGTTTAGGTCGGCCAGGGCAGTCTGTCAGTGTTTTGTGTCAAGTTGTCATCACTTCCTATCTCTTGTCTGCTGTGTTTCCTGTTTTACTTCGAAGGTCTGTCTTGTCTTCGTTGTTTTCTGCTTTGCTTCCTTCCTGGTGTCATCCTGATTGTCTGCACCTGCCTCTAGTTTGTCCCTCTGCCTATTTAAGTCTTGTCATCTCCCCTGTCTGTCCTGGTCCGTTGTCTTGCATCCTGTGTGTTTTTCTGATGGTTTTTCTGCTCGTTCACCTGTCTGAATTCCTGCTTGTCTCCCTGATTTTTTGGATTAGTTAAGTTTCGATTTTTGTCTTTTGTTAAATAAATTCATTTACTTTTTGAACTCCTGGGTCCTCCATTCATCCTCAAAAACCTGACAGGTACGGTTTTTACGATCCACTCATGTTTCTGGCTGTTTTTTTTTTTTTTTTTTATCACAGGCTGATACAGACTACAGGGGTAGAAGAGACTTTTGAGGTCTCTGAGGTCACTTGAGCAAGAAAGTGCAACTTGAACTGAACTATGATAATAAAAAAAAAAAAAAACAAGTATTAAAGGGTTTGTTGTGGAAGGAGACCTTTAAAGTGTCTCGGCCTACAAACTTTGTACTCTTTTTCTAGCTTCAGTAAATGAATCTGCAGGAAACAAGGAAACACAACCTCTCACAGTAGAGTCACTCGGTAACTTGCTGGCATGTCCAAACAGCTTCATCTGGGGTGTCGGGAGGCGGTTCTGGAGTTGCAGAATCTCATGGCCATGTCGTGTAGAACATAGCAAGCCAATATTATTTTGCACACCTTCTTGGGTTTCTAGGGCAGGGTGTGACTGTTTGCATCCAGGCACAACCACCTCGTCTTCATGGCACCATTGGTGCGCTCTACTACAGGCCGAGTTCTGCGTGGGTATATGTCAGCATCTCAGGTGAATACTGAAAACGAGTACATTTCAATCTGCCCTCAGTTTACACACAAATCACTCACGATTCACGAATGAGGTCCTCCGAACAGATCTCCCTGCTGATTTACTTCAAACATTAGTCCAGTGAGTGCAGGGAACCAGTCGTGTTCGTTCACAGCAGCTGCTCTCTTCCTCATCCGCAGCTGAACTCAGCTGAACCTTGAGACGAAAATAACATTTAAATTAAGAGACATAGTTCAGTTTGCTCACCCGAAAGAGCCAGTCACACAACACTTGTCCGACCAAGATGTTTACATGCATTATAAAACTACTGTTTCAGTTCAAGTAAAGCAATCATGCATTTCTGTTCTCAAGTGATGTCAGTTTACTGAATGACACCAGCATTGAGAATGGGGGGGAATCTGACAGTGTGGGAACTAGGGGTGAGTATTGGCAAGGACCTTGCAATATGATATGTATCGTGATACTTGGGTCATATGATATTATTGTGATATCATGATATATTTTGATATTCTACCCAGTTAATATCAAAATTAAAAGTAGAGATGAAAAATGAAGTTGCTGTATATGTTCATCAGATGATATTGATCATTCAGAGGACAAATTGAGTCAAAAGTATTTGTTTCAAAACAACCTATTTATTGTTTATTAGTGTTTTTGCACATTTAAGTGAATTAATGAATTTTCCTAAAAAAAAAAAATTGGTATTAGGCGCTGAAAAATCGATATTATATTGGGCGGCTGAAAATCGCGATATATTGCCAAATCGATTTTTATTTCACACCCCTAGTGGGAACGTTGAATTGACGAAATATCATTCGAAAACTGTTGCATTCCAGTTCTGAAACTGGACTTTTAAAGTGTTTCATACTCGACTCTTTTTTCCTGTGTTTCAACTTAAAAGCTCAAAAGAATTTAACCTATTGTACACCGTGGAAGTGGGCTGGACATTCACAGATCAGCTTTCTAATTGCAGGACTCCTCGTGGTGCAGTTCTGCTGAGCATCATGAATAAATAATGCTCCTGCTGGTGCCAACAGCAGGCTTTTCTTAATTTGAAGAGCTTTCTAACATCTCTTTTCGAAATGGTTTAGTAAAGCTCTAAAATATCTTCTCATAAAATATGAACTTGGCAGATGAGTCTACTTGTAAAATCCAGTATCAAAATATATCCATGTTTACGTTGTATAAGGGGAAATGCTGCATGTTTTTTTTTTTTTTTTAGTCTGCACTTCCCTTCTTACCCTTTTTTGTTCTCTCCTTGCTCCATATCTGAATTACATTTTTTTTTCTTTCCTCTGGTACAGAAATGAAGACATCTTGAGCTCAACTTCAAACACACTCCTCAGTAAACAGTCACTGTGGAGAAAGTGTTTCATCTGTGCCCCTGGGATATTATTAAGCATCTCTGGCAGCTCCGACTGCAGGAGAGTGCAGAATAAGAGCTCGCTCCTCTCTTTCCACCTCCTCTACCAATGTCAGCCCAGCAACTCGCTTTTGGATAACCGTGCTATCTGAACACTTTTATGGTGGAACGTGCCGCAAGGAGAAGAAAACACACAGGAAAAAAAAAATGCTGCTTCAATTTTTTTTTTTTTTTGCTCTCTCGTAATTATCCTGCGGTGGTTATGGTGTCTGCTCTACACAGGTTTTGGGATTGCCTGAACAGCTGACCTTTCCCTCACCCCTCTCCTCAGCTGCATTGTAAGTAGCTTTCACCAACGTTGCTCTCTTTATGACTGCCTCCTCATCCAGCGTCGAGATGGATTCGTGTTTCTGATGTGCTGTCCA
Organism: Hirundichthys speculiger; assembly: GCA_018398805.1. Taxonomy (NCBI): domain Eukaryota; kingdom Metazoa; phylum Chordata; class Actinopteri; order Beloniformes; family Exocoetidae; genus Hirundichthys; species Hirundichthys speculiger. The sequence continues at coordinate 685,285 of JAGFBZ010000778.1, read as the reverse complement.
GCTGCTTCAGTGTCAATCACTGCAGAGATTTGGCATTTCTTTGATTGGAAATCAAACCAAACACAACTAGAAAAGCACTTGGAGAGCGCAGACCATCCGCCAAGTGCAACAATTCCCCCATTATAACGATTTACAGATTGCGATAAAAGCCACGTTCTGGATCAGATCCGGATCAGTCTTTGAAATTTGAATAGAGGTTCCCATTGTCAATCCCTGAGTCAAATTTCATGAGTTTTGGGCAATAATTAATGGAGATATTTAGAAACAAATTTTCAGCCCCATTGACCGCAATGTTATCGAAAATTTGAAAGTGATCCAGAATCCAGGATTTCTTCTGGATCACAGCCAAAATAAAATCAGTTCTTCCTTTTCACATTTCTGACAACTCCTGAAAATTTGGAGCAGAGAGGGTCTTCAGATCCATCAAAGTAACATTAAGTGCCTTAGTGAGCTGGACAAGTGACTTCACATTGACCAATACTTAAAGGTAGGGATGAGAGATCTTTTTTTGCAGCACTTTTTACAATAGTGCCTGAAAACCTTTTCACATTCCCATTGCACCCACTGAAATAGAATGTTTGCAAAAAAAAAAGAAACGTTTTCTTCCGGTCTATAGAGGGTGTTATCAGAGGAAAACTTGGACCAATCAATGTACTGATCATCTTTACATTTATTGGCTGCCTAATACTAAATATATAAATAAATCAAGTTAGCTCGCACAGATCATTTCGTTGCAACAATGGCAGAGAAGAAGACGTCAACCGGCAGCAAAATCAAAGGGAAAACTGTTGTTGAAAAAGCAACAACCATGCAGAAGCTAACCGAAGAACGAAACAGAACCAGAGTGGTTATCGGTACGGCTTTCCGGCGCTGACGCCAGCTAAAAAATGAAAAGGGGCTCCAGACCGACGCCAAGGTGGCCCAGTTTCTACTGGACAGGTAAGATGATGCCATTCTGATTATATAATATTTCAACATACTGATCGGTTACGGGTATTGTAGGCCTATTCACCCAGTCAGTGAGAAAATGAGAGATGATGACAAAATTATTGTCCATCGAGTGACATGACGAACATATTCCAGCATGTTTCGCTAAGCTACCAACTCTGTCAACTAGGCTACAGTACTATGTGTGACACCGTTAGGTAGGCTGTTGTTATCCTTGACGGAGAAGACGCCATGGCTTGAAGTTAGCCGGCCACTCTGATGCTACTTTGTTTTGTGAGAAAATTTATCAGGTTCGGAGTGGTCGGCCGTACAAAATGAAACACACAGACACTCGCTTTTTTGCTAGAATAATATATGTTTATATATATTCCCCACAGATAGCAAGCATTGCACATAGAAAAACACACAATTGCTCTTTTGCTAGAATAAATGTGTCAAGTTTATTCCCCACAAAATATAGAGCAAAACAGATCACTGACAGTTCACAGGGCTAGGCCTTATAGTCTCTTACCTCAACACATAGACTGGAGAGCCGGACAGTCTGGTAGAGTGGCCAAAAACCCGGCTGGGCGTCGTGCACAAACCCGCAGCTGACTCTACCCAAACTTCCGGGTTCACCGTCTTTATAGTCTTTTAACAACATCCGAGCTCGGAAGGAGGGACGGGCCCCATCCGCTCCCCACGAGCTCACACACTAAGTTTTGGCCTCTCGCCATGGAGCCCATTCACACGGGAGCTCAGTCCCGTGTGAACAGACCAGATAGGGGGCGCATCTCTCTCTCTCTAGTTACATTTGTTGATAAACATATGCAGGTGCAGAACTGATACGAAAGAGTTGAATCAGGACATTCTCAGTACACAGAGTTTCCACCTCTGGCCTGAGGGCCTCCTGATTCAAAAAGGTGCATGATATAATATCCAGCAGTAATATAATTGATAATAGCATGATTGATATATAAAGAGTTGAATTCAGGGCATCTCGGGACACAAAAATATATTTTTCCCTTCATTCCACCTCTTGGCCCGAAATGTCCTAATTCAAAAACAAACATATAAAAATAGTTGGAGTCAGGGCATTTCAGGACACAAAAATACATTTTTCCTTTCATACTTGTTGTTGGCAAATCAACGTGAGTGCTCAGGAATGCTCGTGAACTTCCGTGACCGCTTGAGACAGTGTGTGCTTTCATATAGTTGTGAATCGTGTGAAGGCGTGGTTCAAAATCTCACTTAAGTTTGGATTGCTGGAACCGTTTTTTCAAAGATCTCCCACCACACCTTTAAGAAGAAGAAGGTCAGATCAGTGATGAGAAAGCCAGTGGCAGGAGACTCTCAACAGTCCTCAGGGTATCAGAACCCTGGATGATGCTCATGTTTGCCCAAACCCTAAAGCTGATTTCAGCTTGGTGTTGGGCCATACCATGTGCTACAGAAGACCGCATGGTTTGTGCTGAGACAAAGGACAAAGAAAATCTTTTAAAACTCAAACCCCCAGCATTCCTTGCAAGTTCACACCTAGGTGTGAACGTGATGTCACGGCCTCTCTCTGTTTCCCACTGGCCGGGGACCCGGCTCACAGTGGGGTCCCTCAAACGAAGGCGGATCGCAGATCCCCCGTTTAAATACCCGGCTACCTCCTCCCATTCCCTCTCTTGCTCCTTCATCTCTCTGACCTCAACTACACCCAGAAAGGTGCTCATCTCTCTGGCCTGCACCAGCAAGGTAAATAGCCAAAGGCCTGTTTCCCTGGCGACATGTCTGCAGGAGATCCCTCTGGTTGTCCGACGACACAACCACCGCCTGGTCCGATCGTGACGCGCACACGAGTGAGCCGCGACGTACGGAAGAAACGACGCGTAGGAATCACCCGCGCGCCTCGGACGCGTGAACGGCCTCAGACGAAACGGGACGGACGCCCGGCTGTGTGTTGCTGCCGCATCCCCACGTTAACCACGCAGGGAGAGAAAAAGGAGGAGAGCTGCTCTTGCGACCACCCGTGGAGCGTAATTGATCAGCGGTGCTGCCGCCATCCCAGCCTGATCAACCCCCCCAGGACACTTCAACGCCACCGATCGCTTCCGGAGCGATCCACGTAAGAGGACTTTGTGTCTGGGCAGAGTTATTTAGCTTAGTTAATATTTCTGTATATACTGTGACAGTGGTCACGACTGAGCCCGCCGGTAATCCGCCGGTGCATATTTACCCACGTGAGTGCAGTGTTTCTTCACCACCAGCTGATCGCGCCGTGATTTTCAGATAAGCAGTCAGGGAGAGTGCAGGAGTCAGCTCCACACTCTCCCTTCTGTGGAAATCCTCGGAGCGATCACGGCACCGGTGGTTAGGAATCACCCTCGCGTTGTTGATTTTACCCTGCCTTTTCTACACTGCCTTTCCTACTAACCACCTTTGTGAGGACGTCACCACGTGACTTTGTCGGCCTTCTTGTGATGGCCTATCGCGAGAGTCGGCGGCCATCTTGGTTGGGGAGGAACCACAGCGTGACTCCATCCGCCATCTTTGGTGCCCTATCGTGAGAGCCGGCGGCCATCTCGGACACCCCTCTCACATTACCACGCACACACACACACACACACACACACACACACACACACACACACACACGTATATAAGTCTACATTGGTCCATTGAATGTTTAATTTGCTTATGTTAGTTTTACTCATCTTTTAGTTAGTAGATATCAGAATCTTAATTCAAGTGTTTGTTCCTTTGAATATTTGTGTTAATAAATTCTGATGTTCTAATGAGAGAAGTTGCTTGTGGTTATTTTACACAGTTTTGTAACATTGGCTGGTTGAAGAGGTCTGTGCTCGGACTCACATCTTCCCTGTTGTTCTATAGCGCCACACCTGGTCACGGGCTGGCACGCATAGAACAACAGCCATTTTTGAGACTGATTGTGCCATTTAGTCCTTTTTCCTGATTTATCAGGTGGTGCCCCGTTTCATTTTATTAACTTTCGGGTTATTAGCAGCCGCCCCTCAAGACGGTTGATAATAACCCCTTTTTGGACTAAACAAGCACTTTATACGCCTTATTGCACAACATTGGAGATCAACTAACAGCAGAGATGAAGATGGAGGAAAGAACGCTTGAGCACCGATTGAGGTTGACCTTTCACAAAAGTTTAGAGGTTGTATTTATCTGTTTGTGTTCTATCACTCATAGAGGGTGTAGCTCAGTGGTCGAGCATTTGACTGCAGATCAAGAGGTCCCCAGTTCAACTCTGGGTGCCCCCTGTAAGCTGGATCGGTTCATTAATGGCTCTTCCAGAGAAAGAGCACACTTCTACACTCAGTATTTGAAACAATCACATCTCATTTGCCCTTAGGAAATGTCTCCATTGCCATCACGAGAGTCAAGCTTTTGGAAACTTTCACTCAGCTACTTCAGAGCATTTCTGAAAATACATGTAATGGACTTTAAGGTGACAGGGATAAAGGGGGGAGGAATGTCAGACTCAGTATAGGTGGTATGGCAGTAATTTATTGAGCTGATTTTTTTTACTGGAATGTTTTTACTAGTTTTATGAAATCGAAGTGTTTGCAGTGTTTTATTGCATGGTTTTATTTGAGTTGTGTTTTATGTTTGCGGTGGTCAGATGACTTGAACTGTCAATGGACAAACTGCTCACCTGCCAAAGCTAATTGACAGATCAAGGTGTGGCTAATCAGCTCATGCCTGCCAGCTGTGTTGCACAGCTTATTAGGAAGCCCCAGCAGTCTGAAGCGAGGGGGAGAGCCGGGTGGATGTCCTGGACTCGAGTTTGTCGACAGGACGTATCCTACAGCCTGGGAGAGGTGGCCTGCTCCGGACACTATTCAACGCTCTCGAACATAGCGATTGAGGGAAGTGGTAACTTTTAATGTGCAACCTGTGATCTTTCACCCCCTGATTGCATGAACCGCATGTGCTGAGTCTACCCCTTGTTCTGTGCCGAGGTTGGTGGAGTTGGAGGACCGGGACCGAGACAGATACCCACACGTTTCTGAAGGCTGGTGTATCTGGGTGGAAAGCACTCGTCGGGTGAAGTGGAGTCTTCAAGCACAGAACATTTTGACTGAGCTGCCACTACGGAAGTCTTGTTGGAGTACGCTCCCCCCACAGCTGATATATGGACAGACGCAGCGCTACACAGAAATGGGACAGCGTATGCTGAATTCCAGCTTGCCCCTGTTGCATTGGACTGGTAGACGAACATTGAATTTTAGCTATTTTAGATTTTACATTTTAATACTCTATTTAATACTCTATTGGCTTTTATCTCAATTTTAGATTTTACAGTTTTAATACTGTTTTAAAATTAGTGTCAATAAACTATGTTTATTTGGGAATCTCTGTCTTTGTGCTGTGTTGGTGTGGCTGGGAATCCGAACCTGTTTAATTGAGTGTTACATACACAAGAATCATATTTCAGAAATATTTTAGACACAGAGTTGCATCAGATGACTTTAACCCACATGTCCAGAAGTACCTTAAATCGAACACAAGCCATTCATTATCTCTACTCAGTTAATCCTTTACAGTCAGGGTCTAGTGGATCAACAATGTTGTTACATGTGTTCTGAAATATGATTCCATAACGTTTTGAGTTATCTTGAACACAGACAGACAAACAAGTTTTCCCGTCATATATGTCATCCTGCCCCTTTTTAAGTGAGAGATGAAAGTTGCACTGCTGTTGGTACCAAAGACAGCGTACCAGACGAGTGTCCCACCTTCTTCTGCTTCCATAAAGAAGATGATCACCACTGGGAGCGTTCAGTGGTCCAGCGTTGGACCCTCAACTCCTTGACCAGTTTGTGTACACTAATCAGTGCAGTTCCAGTTGCTTTGACGCTTGCTAGTGTCACTCATGCAGTTGAAATAGTGAGTGCTTCATTGAGACTTATATGTTGAAAGTCATTCACCAGCAAAATTAACACAGTACAAAACACTGTAGTTTAACAATAAAGTCAAAATTGTGAATAATTACTGAGTGAGTCTTATTCGTTTCACTTTCTAAAAACAGAGATGCAGCTCATGATTCATTCATTCATTCATCTTCTCACAGCTCACCTTTCTCCGTCCTGCTCTGACGCAGATTTTTTTCATTAATATATGGATTTTTCTATCACTGAACTTTGCCATACCGCGGAGATCAGCAGGTTTATCATGTTTTTATGGGTTTTTAGACTCCCTTTTTATAGCTGAAAGAAGCATTTCTTTATGCTAAACCTATAAATAACAAAACGCTGAAGGCGTACTTGTGTGATTACACGACAGCAGCGTCTCTCCAAAAAGTGAGTACTGTTACTGACCATTTTCATGCCTTAATGAACACACCCGGAGGTGACGAGATCACGTCACTGTCGCACTTGAGTAATTTTGTATATTTCTGCATGTATTTTTCGACTCATATGTGGTTCAAATCTCTTCTAAAACCCTCTGAATCATTAACACAAATTCTCCGCGGGCTAGCGTAACGTCGATGTACGAGTCGAAGCCCGTTGGTGCTGTTTTATTTTGAAACTTTGCCATTTTCGTGTCCTCCTAGCTTGATATGCTGTGCGTACATTGACCCAGTCTACCAGCGGCAAAGCGCCAGAATACACTCTCAGACGGCGCAGCAGGGCACCTCGGTTACGGCTGCTCTCACTGACTTGAATGGCGGCGATTCAAGGCGGCTGGCGCAGCGCTTCTGCTCCACTTCCTTTCCGCTTCCTGTGGGACTTGAGCTTGATACGGTTTGTTATTCATGGGTCATGCCTCAGGTGGTTATTGCCCAGCACAAAAGCAACAAGATGGGGCTACATTTCCATCTCACACATACAGTACATGATAAACTCTCTTTCAGATATCACGCGTGCTACGTTGATATTCTGGTGAAATGGTGTCATTTTAGGTTTGTGTAGCAGTTTTGATGCCTGTGTTTTGAAACAATGCACCATTTTCCTCACATTTCTTGTGTTTTTACCGTCTCCCTTCGTCTCTTTGATTCTGTCATTCTTCCAAGTTCACTTTCTTGCCAGCCGTTGTTCTAGCCCATCAGTTTTATTAATATTTCCTTTGTTCAAACATCCTGCACAGTGTCTAATGTTCTGTGGTTGTGTCATTTTACCTTAATGGGAAATGTGACAGCTGAATAATGCGTCCAATGAGTTTCTATGATGTTCTTATGATGCCAGAGAAAAGGTTGGAGGATAAATGATGTCTGGGAATCTCTTGTGGTCAAGAATACTTGGATACCCTGAGAAAGGCCACTCTTCTCTCTAGAACAGCCGTTCCCAAACTTCAGAATACCAATGTAAAAAATTTCCACGACCCACCTAAACCTTTAAATTCACAACTGTGATCAACGTACAGGACAAGAAGCTACATTCCGATAATAATGTAAGGGGTCAACAAATAAGGTGACACTTGTCATATTAAGTTAAGATGACAGTAGAATAATACTTAACTGGTTTGTTTTTATTACTTTTTAATGTTTTTTTTAATCATGTCATGAATATTTTATAAATTGAAAACATATGTAAAAAAGATTGAGTATTTAAAACATATTTGTTCATTTTTAATGACCTCTCACAGCCCACCTGCAGTACCACGACGGCCCACCAGGGGGCCGCGGCCCACACTGGGAACCACTGCTCAAGAACAATGGTCCCCAACCCCCGTTTTTTTGTTTTTTTTTTTTTATTTATTATGAGTCTGAACAAGCTTTTACTCTGAAAAATCTTTTACTTTGAAAAATGACTGGATTCTCTTGGTTACATCTCGGCCACTTGAGAGCCAAATTTTAACCCAACTAGCAAAATGAGTAAATGCACAGTGAAGAGAAAGAAGAACAGCCTATGACTTCCAAGAAAAAGAAAGCTTTTAACAGACAATACCAGGAGTCCTACTGAAATATGGATTTATCACGACAGGTGATTCCCATGTACCAAGCCCACTCTGCGTGAGTTTTTTTATTTTATTTTTTATTTAATGGGTACAGAGGACGTTACCAGAGACGATGTTATACTCATGTTATGTAATTGGCGTAATGTAACAGGGAAGCCCCCCACCCCCGTAAAATTGTCAAGCATTGACTGGTCCACAGTTACAAAAAAGTTGGGGACCACTGCTCTAGAAGATACTTTCCATGCTTTTCGTGCCATAATGAATCAGTATATTACCCATTAAATGACAAACATCTAATTTATAAATGATTCCAGACAGGAAGTGGCACTTAGAGGCTTAAACTACTATTTTTCTACCTCATTGCGTAAAATCAGTGGAACAGCATTTGAAAGAGTGCAAATACAAAAAGAAAGAGAGCCCCAGCTATCTGTCTCCACCAGCATTTATTTACACACCATCTGGCTGCAAATTGGATGAATAGTTCAGATTAGATGATGAAAACACAAACAGCTCCAACAGCTACTAACTGGTAGCGAGTGGTAGCAGTTCAGGAACGAGTGACTGTCATTAGGAGGCGTCATGGATTTTGTTTGGGGTCATTAACCTGGACAAACATCCTGGGTAATGTTTTCCACATCTGTGAATCTGAGCGTGTTTGTAACTCAACAGATGTCACTCCTTCAGCTCTGCTGTCACTTGGAGATCTTCATTAAGACGCTTCAAAGGGAAAAGCCCCTCTGGCAAAGCAAGAACTGCCGGCAGCAGCGGAGTGTGGATAAAACAAGATAGCTTCTCTTTCCGTAGCATCATATTAGCATATCCTCTATTATTCATGCAGTTCCCCGTTCAGAAATTGCCCTTTTAAATTGTTTTCAGGAGGAGATGTATCCTGCACAGGTACATGCACCTGCTGAATAAAATATCCTTGTTTTCAGGCAGGATTTGGATTGTTTCATATCCAGCGGATTCCATGTTAAAAAAGATAAATCGAAGACATCTAATGCATTCAATCTATCAAATCCTTCTTGTGATATGTAAAGTACTAACATCAAATATGCAGAGGTGAAATTCTGCCCAAACAAACAGAGCATGCTCCCTGGTAGAAATGATTGTCTTTTTTTCTCTATAAGAAGATACAAGTATTAGAAAATGCTTTCTATATCCACTAATGAGCCAGAACAATGATCAGGTGCATCAGTCTGGGAGAGGAATGGTCCAGTGGTCCATGAATTAAATGTTACAGCTGGATGCCGTCAGAGCATCAGTTACTAACTGACAGTGGAACCGGGAACGTGCTGCTGCTTGGGATGGCTATGCAAGATCCTACGAGTTTCTCAGTTCCCAGTTTCTGGGGTAACTAGAAACGTCGGTAACCAACAGGACCTAGAAGGATTCAAAACATGATTGAATCTCTTTTTTGACATGTTCTAATCCAAATTATCACAAGGGTCCAGTGCAAACTCCCTTGCGAAAGCTGTTTTTGAGTCGGTAACGACCTCAAAGCCTCCACAGAAATGTTCTCATGCACATTTATTTTCATACCTGTGTCTTATACCTTTAAGGGCAAAGCCCTCATTTGTCATTGACCCATAACTTTCAAACGGTTTGACAAATCCAATTTTTGCATCTATTTCAAGAAAATGACACGCAGCAAATGTTGTGTCAACTGGAGGTCATTTTCCCTCTCGTCCTTTATGAAACTATAAATGTAAAAAACACTGAGGGAAGAGAAATCTGGCACAAAAAAGCCATTTGTATATGGAATCATAGGAAAAAGGATTGCTCTGTGACCTTGATTGAAGTTGGAATAATGGAAAAAAAAATGAGAGAGGGACCAAACGTCAACTTGAGCTTTGTTTTTAGAGCGAAAAAAGTACAGCTCAAATTGCTTTACAGAATAAAACAAACCATAGAAACACCAATATGCACAAAATAAAATCAAGACAATTAAAAACAATGATAAAATACATAAAAAACCCATCAAAGTAAATCAGTCATAAGCTCAAAATGGAAGGTCTTAAGCTTTGTTTTAAAAGTCAAGAAGGGGTCAGTGTCTTTCTTGAAAGCTAAAAGCTCTGCGTACATTCTGGACTTGGATACTCTGTGAATAAAACACCAGACTGAGAGCCAAGTGCTCTACAAGGATTATATGCAACAACGTGATCCTTAAGATAAGATGGGGAGAGACCTTTAGGGCTTTGTATGTCATCAGGAGAATTATGAAATGTATTCTAAACTGACCAAGTGTCCGATGCAGTAGAATCCAAAGTTCCTCAAAGTAGTGCTGACAGCAAAGCTAGTGTCATCAAGAGTGATTGGATCACTGGATATGGAGTCTCTGGAGTCTTTTGGGCCAAAATCACAGACGTCAGTTTTTCTTGAATTTAGAGGTACAAAAAAAATTAGAGGTCAACCACAGTATTTAAAAAGGTAGGCCAGCGGCTTTAGAAATGCATCAGTGTCATGGGGCTTCATAGTTAGACCTGAGTGTCATCAGCATAACACTGGACATGAAGGTCATGATTTGTGATGATATTACCTAAAGCAAACATGTACAGTGAACAAAATGGTCACAAGCTCAGAACCCTGTGGAACACCATAGTTATCCCACGATCCTACCTGCGCTAACCACTATATTTTGCACACATTATGCATAGGAGTGGTTAGGGCATTCCACCTGTTTAACCAATCAGTGCGTCAGTAGCCATTGCCTTTAAGAGCAGGTTGTGGTACCTGCAAACTGCTATAGAGCGTCTTTTCACCCAGATCAGAGCAGCTCTCATGTGCAGCTCGTCTGGGACTCTGCTGTAGAGCTTCCTCCTCTTTTTTCCTCCTCCTCCTCTGCACTGATATATACATAAATAGCTCTAACTAATGTGGAGCAAATGATTTAATCATTTCTTTTGTACTCCAAGAAGTTCCAACAAACTGCTCAGAAAAAAATAGAGCCAGTGAACTTCCAGGAAAGCATTTCTAAACTAGAAAAGCACTCAGAGAGCGCAGACCTCCGCCAAGCACAACAGTTCTCCCATACAGCGATTTACAGATTGCGATAAAATCCACCTTCTGGATCAGATCCGGATCAGCCTCTGAAATTTTATGGAGGTTTTCATTGTCAATACCTGAGTGAAATTTAATGAGCTGTGGGCAATAATTAACGGAGATGTTGAGAAACAAAATTTCCGGCCCCATTGAGCGCATGTTACGGTCTCAAGCCAGGTTGTGAACCGCAACCTTCCACCTCTGGGGCTCCTGTGCACAACCCACTGCACCACCTTCAATCCTCCACATAGACACTCAGATCCACCTATGTTTGACCTTCCCATCCGACGAGCAGCCCAGGTGTGGCACTGCACACCTGTACCTATTCAGTCATCATTCAACCAGACTCGTCTCCAGATCTTCCCACAGAAATGCCTGATCCAGCCATTCGCAGTGCCACCTCCTTGCCTTCGTCGTCCCCCTTGTTGGTTTGACTGCCAACCCTCGAATCCCTTTTTTACATCTGAGAGATTTAAACTCTTAAAATTCCAGAACTCCCTTACTGTCTCCATTGGTGTTGCTTTAAGGTTCAAGAAACAACTAAACAGCGCAATGTTATCGAAAATTTGAAAGTGATCCAGAATCCAGGATTTCTTCCGGATCACACCCAAAATAAAATCAGTTCTTCTTTTTCACATTTCTGAAAACTCCTGAAAATGTCATGAAAATCCATCCATAACTTTTTGAGTTATCTTGAACATATCCCCTGCGCAAAGACGCACAGCTGCGCCAATACGCATAGCCGCTGGAAGCGGTGCAGAACGGATCATTGGATGAGCATTGAGCCAGAGGAACACGAATGATGACATCTACCTTCTACCAGTGAGAACATCTCAGGTGTTCCGAGCTCAAGGAGAGGATCAGAGGGAGGTGCACAGTCCAAGAAACTCCACAACAGAGTTCTGTGATCTCCTCGTTTCCTCCACAGTAAACATCTGAATGAGATCATGCCACAGCTGTACAGACATCATCTGCCCTTTTCATACGTTATTAAGAGAATAATAACGTATGAAATGAAAATGAAAATGAAATGAAATGAAAAATACTTTATTTATCCCATAAAGGGAAATTCAATGTAGTAAGGGCTCTCTCTCTCTTTTTTTTTTTTTTTTATAAAAAACAGACAGAAATAATAATAATAATATAATAACAGGTGTTAAGTCTTGTTGTGGAGGCTGATGGCTGCTGGCAGGAATGATCTTCTGTATCTTTCCGTCTTGCAACGGACCTGAAGAAGCCTCTCACTGAACACACTCTGTTGTTTGATCACTGTGTCATGGAGAGGGTGTGAAGAGTCCTCCATCATCTTCATCAGCTTGTGCAGCATTCTTTTTTGTACAATCAGTTCCAGCGGCTCCAGAGTTACACCCAGCACAGATCCAGCTTTCCTGATCAGTTTGTTGATTCTCTTCAGGTCTCTGGTTCTGATGCTGCTGCCCCAGCAGATGGCTGCAAAGCTGATTGCACTTTCAACAACAGACCTATAGAAGATGTGCAACATCTTGGTGCAGACATTAAAAGATCTCAACTTTCTTAAAAAGTAGAGTCTGCTCTGACCTTTCTTGTAGATGTATTCTGTGTTGCATTTCCACTCCAGTCTGTTGTCAAGCTGAACTCCAAGGTACTTGTATTCCTCCACTACCTCCACCTCCTTTCCCAGGATGGAAACACTGCTGTGTTGATTCTTGCTCCTCCTGAAGTCGACAATCATCTCCTTAGTTTTGCTGGTATTTAATACGAGATGATTGTTACTACACCATTTCACAAACTGACAGATCAGTTCTTTGTACTCTGCTTCTTGTCCGTTGCTGATACACCCAACAACTGCAGAGTCATCAGAGTATTTCTGCAGATGACAGGACTCAGAGTTGTACTGGAAGTCAGAGGTGTAGAGAGTGAAGAGAAATGGTGAGAGAACAGTTCCTTGTGGTGCTCCAATGCTGCTGACCTCCATCTCAGACACACAACCTTTCAGTCTCACATATTGTGGTCTGTTTGTGAGGTAGTCATAAATCCAGGAGGTTGTGGAGGAATCCACCTGGAACTTATGGAGCTTCTCACATAACAACGCAGGCTGAATTGTATTAAAAGCACTTGAGAAATCAAAGAACATGACCCTCAAAGTGCAAAGTAATACAGTGATGCATAATCGAGAGGTAGAGCCGGTTGTGCAGTCCACATGTGACTGGTGGACGCGCAATGACAGGATTTGGACGCGCTCTTTTACGCGCCGACATGCCAGTTGACATGCCAAGAGACACACCCATTGCCGTGCCCACAATGTGCTTAAGGGAGTCGGCATAATGGGTAGCAGGTTTTGGGAGGTGGAAGATTGCGTTTGCGGTTGGCAGAGGCTCCTAAATCTGAAATTTGCAGGTAATGGGTATTGGGTATTGGGTAGCAGGAGGTGCAAGATAGGGCCCTATGAGTCTAAACAATCTTTCATTTTGAAAAATGACCCCAGGGAACATGCTTTTTTTTTTGCCGTATAATAAAGTGTAATTGCACATATACTCAAGTATTAATCAATATATATATATATATATATATATATATATATATATATATATATATATATATATAATCAAGTGATTAGCTATATTGTGTCGGGTTTTTTTGCACAGACATGCGCACAGAGCAGGGGATATGAAGAGAACAGACCCTCAATAAATATCTAACAGCGATGAAAAGAAAAGGCGGAAAGAGCTGGAGATAACGAAAAAAATGAAAGTCAGCAGAAAGTTAAGACGAGGAAATATGACGATGCTGATGTAGCGCTTGACTTCACTGTGACTACGGTGGGATTGATGCACTTTAAATCTTTACAGACTAAAAATGTTAATACAGTTATTCTTGCTTATAAGTTGATCTATATTTCTTTCTTTCTTGTTTCCCTAAATGTTAATAAGGATACAGTGTTATGCAGAGGTGGACTTAAAACAATGTTATAGACAAATGATACTATTTATAGTCGCGGTGGACGGTGTGTGTGTGTGTGGGGGGGGGGCTCTAAGTGGCCTTACATGCGTGCATGTATCTATGTATTTGATACATCTACATTTACATTTTTATGAGGTTTATGAATATTTATTCATCGAGCCCCTCCCCTCCACCAAGATCTAGATGCTCAAACACACTTAGGGGGCGCACCCCCCAACCCACATGCACACATGCAAACGTTTCCACACGTGCACACGTTTCCACACGTGCACCCACAGTAGTTTGACAGAGCTCCTCGTCCTCTGTTTCCTACTAACATTCTTCCTCACGTATGTACCCTCTCTGTTTATCTCAAGTTTGTTTTTGTTTGTATGTCTCTCCTCTCGTTTTGTTTGACTGGAATATGAAAATGAAAAATAATAGATTTCAATCAATCAGTTTCTTAAAAATAAATAAATCTGTTCTCAAAATTCATAGATAGATTCCTACTATAATAAGCTTTTATCTGGCTGTTGACGGCTATAAGAAAAATATGCTGTTGAAAAACAAGATTGTAAAGAAAGGGATTTTTAAGGAAATATCACGAGTTGTTATTTCAATGCCGTAATTTCAGGAATAGTTGAATGTGTGGTGGTGGCAGTTGGTGGGTTTTTGCACCATTTGTCACTTTCTATGTCACCTTGAATATTAACTCATATTAATACAATGATGACTTTGTCAAGTTTCAGCACCAATTTATATTCAAGATGAATAAAATCAGACTGAAACTCAGTACAGGGACCACATGGACAATATGAAATGACACAAAAGAAGTGCTTTCTGAGCTTCCTTAAGTGGGTCGGGAAAGCGGTGTCATTGTTTCGGAAGAATTTTGGTGGATAACCAAAAAAAGTGGATAAAACTTGGAATCAGTGAAGGACCTGAGTTAACTACGGCTGCCTTTATGAAGATGATAATGTCCAGGTGTTGTGCCTCCACTTGTCACATAATCATCTTTACACAGCCAAGGTTGTGCTTCATCAAAAAAAAAAGATCAATAATTATTTAATTTAATTGTAGTCATTTGGATGAAAGAGATTCCTATGGAGTAGTCAACATGTTATCATTAGAGGTTTGACTGGCTGCCATTAAAAGTTTGTCCAGTCAAGATTCTTTCAACATTTGTTCATCAGTAGGATCAGCAGATGAAGCATGATGTTACATGAAAATTTAAAAGAAAAAAGAAAAACATTTTTGTTTTAGGCCTTATGGTTCCTCACACGAGAAACAGAACCTACATTTTCTCATCACAGCGCCACCTAGGGATGCATGGAGACTTTCATGGCAGAAGAGTGGAAAATCGCACAAATACAAAAAGGCTAAAACCTCCTTGAATCCTTAAAAAGACCTCGTCAGTCTATGTCGTAATCTTCACACGTTCACACGTCGGTGCTAACGGCTGCATCAGTTCACCCACCGGTCCGGCAGTGAACCTTAAAGCTTCAATAACACCATCGAGATGCCAGCTTGATGTTCTCACAGCTGTGTGACTGCAACAAATAAAAATGAAATGTACCTAAATGTGACACTTTTATACCACAGTCAGTCATATTTCAAGGGAGAGGAAATAGAAAGATGATATATATATTTTTCCCTTTTAAAGTCTGTGCCAGAAAAGTGTTATTGGGTTACCATGTCAGGTGCCTGTTAATCTGTCTGATCAATTAGTCAACGCCATCCTCTGCTGGGCCTCTGCCAAGCCTCATTGAATATGCTTCATTTTTGAGGCTAATGTCAAAGAGATTATCACTTCATATCGCACTTTGCTCCAGGGATAATTTCTTCATCCCTTTCAGGAGAAGACCTTGTGAATATCGAGCCATTATAAGACTAATATAAAAACGAAAGGCTGGAGCAGACAGCTGCAACGATCGCTTCCTCCTCCCGTCTGTGTAATAAAGTGCCAGTGTCTTGTTTGTTAGTGTACTTCAGCTCTCTTTGTCGTCTTTCTACAGTTTTTCTGTGTCACAGTGAATAAGAGCATCGGTTAAATGTACTGATACTGAAGTCAAATGGCTTGTGAAACACAGCTCATGGAGAACGAGTTAATCTGTCTTGATCACTGAAGGAGATGTGGTGATAAGAGCAGGTATGCAAACCCCTGGGAATTAGCCATCTGCATGAATTTGCCTTAAAAAGTGATGCGATCTTCATCTCAGCCACAACAGTAGAGAAACAAGATGTGCTTCATCTGATAACACACAGACGAGTTTAACCTCTACCGTCTTTACTGAAGAACACCCATAAAACATTCACAGTTCTGGAGGAAAAACGCAGTCAACCCCTGGAGTTAATAACCTCGAGGCTTTTGGCAGCAAATGCTTTCAGTAGCTCTGGATCAGATATGCACGACGTCGGGGATGTTTGAGGTCTTTGTCCTGCCCCGTCACCCGCTTTCTAATAAGCTCCAGCTGACAGACGGCGATCCCGACATTATCCTGAAGGATATGTCGCTAAACCGGGGAATTCCTCCCCCCTTCCCCGACGGTGTGTACTCCAGGTCCTGAGGCGGCGGATCACGATGCTCCCTCCACCGTTGTTTCGACCTCAGTGTGATGCTCCCTCTGTATAACAGTGTTTAGTATTCTTTCCAAACAAGTCAACTTTTCTTTCATCAGTCAGCAGAACATTTTCCCAGAAGCACTGCAGATTGCCAAGGTACTTGCCAAGTTTTATGTGCACTGTTTTTTTTTTTTTTGGGGGGGGGCAGTGGCTTCCTCCACGGTGCTCTTCCACGGACCCCAAGCCTGTTCACTAATGTATGGTAGACTCATGAACAGAGACTGCCAGCTTCAGTCATGTCTTCAAGGCTTTAGCTGCTGGATGGATTCTTATTTACCTCATTTTGGATTCTGCTTTGTGTCTCTGCAGTTCTCTTGGCTGGGTGCCTGATTCTCGGAAGAGTTAGACAATTTGTCTAACAGTTGGAGAACAATCCATCAGTCCACGGTAAGACAATTAGTGTAACTCTGACTGATGGATGCTTGAACTCTCGAAGACTACTTTCTAATCCCTTATGCAGATCAGCCAATCCTCCTGCAGGAGTGTCTTTTATCGGCAGCTTTAAACCACAACCCCAAGTCATTTCACAACATTATAAGTGAATTTATAATCTTTATAAGTTCACTTTCAGAACTTAATTCTATGAGGTTCATTAACCATTTAGCAGCAGTGTGATGGTTAATGAGTGTATTCTTTTCCTTGCCACTGTATTAAGCTATACATTTTATCCTCATTTTTTCCAAGCTTCCTTCTGTTCTTTGGTTTATCAACGGTTGTTTAAAGCCAGCTACATACACTACATTTTAATCCTGGTAAAGGAGTACATCTTTTTAGTGTGGTCCATGTTTGTGACTGAGAGTACATGTTAAAAGTAGAGATGGTCCCATGTTCCCTCCCGATATTGATTCCGATTCCTGAGCTGTGGGTATTAGCCAATACCAACTACCGATTTGAGTATGATATAAAAAAAATTGCAAAAAATTACTTGACTAATATAATTATCATTGTTGTAAAACATGAATAAATACAGCAAATCCAAGCCATTTCTGTCTATATTTATTTCCAAATAGAACAGTATAAAACAGTACAGTGATCACTTGCCATTTTGCGCTTTAAGTTCCGCGGTTTTAGTTATTCGCGGATTTTTCAGAAATATATAATTTTTAAAAATCAAGAAAAAAATGCGGAAACATCACAGGATGTTGTGCGCGGCCCGGCCCCTTTAAGAAGGTGGCCTTATGGGTAATGTAGTGTGTGTGTCGTGGGACGGCAGAATGAAAATGGGGTTAGATGAAAAGTGTAGTGAGCATCAACAGCAGCCCAGCGTGTATAGATTTACATTCTCTGTTAACCGACAGGAGCCCAACAATACAACCTGTGTGATGTTACAAGTTCCTGCAGTGCCAGAGTAAAGTGCTCATTCCATGCAGAGAAAAAACCAGACTTATTCTTTAGTTGTTGTTAGCATGTTAGCCGCTAAGTACAAGCCAAAAATAGCACAGTAACAACAGTTTCTTTACTACGGTTCAGAGACCAGAGACTGTGAAGGTAACAGAAAGACCACAGTTGAGCCTTTGTCTTGTTTTGCTGCAGTGTCTCGCTACTTTTTTGCGGTTTTTAAACGTATTTTAAACACATTATTTAGACTCGGGGGGGCTCTGGCTCCCGTTCGCGGATTTTGATTTTCGCTGGGGTCCCCATTAACCGCGAAAAATAAGGGATCACTGTATTGCAAAATAAAAATAAAAGTATTTCTTTTTGATGGTAGTTTAACGGAAGTAACCAGTAAATAAATCATTAAATATAAATTACGTGGTATCAGTTGGTGCCTGGACTCGCTGATACCGATACCGACATTTTTGGCAGTGCCATGAGATATGGAAAGACTTAGACTGCTAAACCTGCATTTACTTACCCAGGTTACTAATCTTACTTGCTGTAGTTCAGTCTTGATTAGGACGGTTAGTTGACCCAAATCACATGAAGATGCTCTGATTTGTGGAACCTGCTTTGTTGCATCGTCCCCTGATGAGACAAGTGTCGTGTTCTTAAAACAGTATTGTTAAGATAATAATCTTCAGACCAACTGTGCAGTAGGGAACTCCGTTTTCTTTTTATTCTCTTGCTCTGCAGCCAACAACTCCATACAATGCAACTTCGTCCCACAGCGCCCCCATCTGGTAACATTACACAAGAACTCCCAAAGCAATAAACCATGCTATGAATCACCATACAATAACACCACAACAAGGACATTGCGTAACATGCTTGTGTTAGACCCACATCGGAAATGAAGTAGTATTTTTGTGCCACAGGATAAGTAGCAGTTCTCATATCTGAATAATGGAGTTTTATTGATGATGGTGAAGAACAAAACCTGAAAACATAAAACAAAATCAAAAAACAAAAAAAACAAAAAGCCATCAATTCCTCTCTTTCTTTTCTGTCTTAGTATGAGCACGCCTAGTTTAGTGTTAAATCAGCAGAATTCCTACAGATATCTATTTACATACTTAGATAAAGAAAATGAAATCTTTGCCCAGAATAGTAACATCAGTTAATTACATCAGTAGCAAAGCAGATGCTGACAGGCCCAGACTCATTTAAAGCACACACATACGCCTGCATCTTATCACTTCTGGAACGGCCCAGCAAACGAAAATCTGTCCAGAAAAAAACGCATTCACTCGTGTCATTGTTCAAGCTGAGTAGCTAATGATCTGCTTAGCGGCAGAACATTAAACAGCATGTAGCCGTGACTGCAGATCCTCCCAGGGTCTGGTTAAATGTCATCAGGTTATTGTTCAGCATCACCAGCATGACACTTTCTGCCCACGACACAGACGCACAAGTGTCATTCCATCGGAAAATGATAGTGGTGTTTTAAAAGGGTATTTTGGTATTCTTCCCACCTCTGATGGTTTAGGTATTCTGAAATGTAATGCTGACACAGCACAGCATGTTTCAAGGTTGTGCTGAAGGGGTCTCTGAAGAGTTTATACTCCAGCGGAAGACATGGAGAGTGATATTGATTTGACTTGGGAGGGAGAACAAAGAGGTGGCAGGCTGCTCAAATGGAGCTAACCGCTGCAGAGAGGTGCACAGCTTGGGACGCACACAAACAGGAAGCCCGGTGATTGGACAAGAGGATGGGATCAACATTCCTGCCGAGGATCAGTAAACTGTTTCAAAGTGCCATGCGTTACGGCCGGAAAACAAAGTAATATCAACCAAGTGAGCAATATCTGTTCATCTCAGTAACTTTTTCATGACTCCAGTTCAGTTATGTTTGTTTGTACAGTGCCGTTTCACAGTGAAGGGAAACATAAAATCCAGCTAATTGTAAGTCCTAATTAGAGCTGAGCGATTTTATCGATTCTGCGCTATATATCGATATTTTATTTCCCCAAAGAGTATCGATTTTTCAGCCGCGGGTATCGATATATTAAGCTCCTTTCAAAACCCCCGTTTCCCACCTTTAAAAGCTTGCTAGCAACAATTGACCTTTTGGTAAGCGCCGCCCCCTTCCTAGTTACTGTTGCTAGATCGGACATTCTTGCTGCTCCTCCACTGTTTACTAAAAGTAATGATATGATTTAGCAGCAGGGAGGGTGATGAGTTCTGTTAG
This sequence comes from Hirundichthys speculiger, assembly GCA_018398805.1. Lineage (NCBI taxonomy): Eukaryota > Metazoa > Chordata > Actinopteri > Beloniformes > Exocoetidae > Hirundichthys > Hirundichthys speculiger. The sequence goes on along the minus strand of JAGFBZ010000778.1, from coordinate 665,289 downwards.
CATTAGCTCTGGTCCATAGGTCTGTCCCACACCAGAGCTATGTTAACATGAGACAGTCGCAGCATTGTATTAATATAATTAATAAAGTGACGTTAACATCACTACCCTTACCTTATACCTAAAAAAATAAATATCCAGGGTCATATATATTTGTAGACATTGAGGCAGGCTTATAGGTGGCTAGCAGGCTAGCCGGAATGCTAACGAAGAGATGTTTTCACTCATCACCCTCCCTGCTGCTAAATCATATTACTTTTACTAAACTTTGTTTAAATCAATCATCTAATAAACAAAGCTAACTTACCTTGACGTAAATGTAGGTGTGTTTTGTAACTTTCTTCCCGTTCAGTTGATTGTGTGGACGGACAGAACTTAACCCAGAGCTGCATTCTCCAGCATTTGTTTTGGTTTGGGAAAAAGAATAAAAATGTCCCCTCCAAACATTCTGGACACCTCGAGTCACTGTTGCAGGTCCCCAGCAGCAATATTTCACCATGGAGTTATTATAGTGTAATGTAAATACAGTTAATAGGCATCGGAAAAATGGCAAAATAACATTGTCATTAATGGAGGAGCAGCGAGAATGTCCGACCTAGCAACAGTAACTACGAAGGGGGCGGTGCTTACCGAAAGGTCAATTTGCACTGTTTAAATAAATGAAACTATTTTTCTCAACAAATTGTTTATTCATTTTGTCCAGCATTTGCAAGCTGCCTGTCAGTCATATAATGTGTAATTGATGCTTTCAGTTGAATTAATTCAGACAAAGTCATTGGAACACTCACAAGATGTCACCAAAATCACTTTGTCCCTTTAAATATATTTCGGAAAAGTAAATGTATTGTAAGATGAATAACGATATATATCGTATTGTGTGTCGAATATCGTGTATTGTAACGTATCGTGAGATTTTTTTTTTTTTTTTTTTTTCTATTCTAGAATGCGCCGCAAGGTGGCTGCAAATTGTAGTTGCTCTCACATAGTTTTAATAATTTTTTCGATTTTGTTTTTGTCTTTGAAATACAACCGTCATTTTTATCAATTTTTTTGAAGAGGTTTTTAGGTCGGTTCGGAGGCTGTGCGGCACGAGAGAGTTTTCTGTATACTTTTGTCTCTTTTTGGCTGTCTCCGATACTTGTTATGATGTGTCTCCATGGCAACGCTGGACTTGTTTACAGTCGTGATCAACTGCTAAAACTCTCTAAAATGAGGATTGGCAGTGAAATAACACGACAAATCCCGATGGAGTTGAGAAGAAAGAGAAGAGGATGCAGGGCAGGAGTGAAGCAGAGAGAAAAGCGGTGGAGATTTAAACCGTTTCTTCCAACTGTTGTGATGGGTAACGTCAGATCGCTAGCTAACAAAACGGACGAGCTTGAGATGCTAACCAGGTCCCAGAGAGAATACAGAGAATGTAGTCTCATGTGTTTCACCGAGACGTGGCTGCATGAACACATCCCGGACTGTAACGTGTCTGTTCGCGGCTTTAAGACGGTCCGAGCAGACCGCAGTAAGCAACTCAGCGGGAAGCTGAGGGGAGGTGGGATTGCAGTGCTGGTTAACCAGCGTTGGTGTCATCCTGGACATGTCACCGTCAAGGAGAAGATCTGCACGAGGGACCTTGAACTGTTAGCTGTGAGTTTCCGTCCTTATTATTTACCCAGAGAGTTTACCTGTGTTATTCTGGTAGCAGTTTATATTGTACCTGGTACCGCTCCAGACGCAGCCTGTGATGTCATCAGCTCCGTTATTGCAAGGCTGCAACACAGTATCCAAACTCAGTTATGGCGATCTCTGGAGACTTCAACAATGTCTCCCTCTCTACAGCTTTACCATCATTCCAACAGTTTGTCAGCTGCTCCACCACAGAAAATAAGACGTTGGACTTATTTTATGCAAATATTAAAAATGCATACAGCTGCTCTGCCCTGCCACCTTTAGGAAGATCTGACCATAATCTGGTTTTTCTCACCTCCACCTACAAGCCCATCGTTCAGCAGCAACCAGTGATCACAAAAACTATCAAAACCTGGTCTAATGAAGCTGAAGATGCTCTGAAAGGTTGGTTTGAGGCTACGGACTGGAATGTCCTCTGTGAACCTCATGGAGACAACATCAACGCCATGACTGAGTGTGTGACAGATTACATAAACTTCTGTGTGGACAGCATCGTTCCAACAAGAACTGTGAGGTGCTTCCTCAATAACAAACCCTGGATCACCAGAGACCTGAAAAAGCTGTTGAACATCAAAAAGGAAGCCTTCAGGGATGGAGACAGGGAGTTATTGAAGACAACACAAAAACAAATTAAAGAACAAACCAGGAAGTGCAAGGAGGACTACAGGAAGAAGCTAGAAAGGCAGCTCCAGCAGAACAACGTGAGGGATGTGTGGTCTAGAATGAAGAAGATCACCGGCTTCAAGGCAAAGGGGGACCAGACTGATGGAGGTCTGGACAGAGCTAATGAACTGAACACGTTCTTTAATAGGTTCAGTTCCTCCCCTGCCTCCAGCCCAACAGACCACACCCCCTCCGGTGAGCCCACAGCTTTCCTGTCACACCTCCACTCTGTCACCCTGCAGCTCAGTCATGGACCAGAAACCAGCATCATCTTTCTCCACCTCAGAGACCTCCTCTGCCTCCCCCTCCACTCTGTCTGTCTCCTGCAATCAGGTCAAAAAACAACTAGAGAAACTGAACCAGAACAAGGCTGCAGGTCCAGACGGTGTCTGTCCCAGAGTTCTCAAGACCTGCTCATTGCAACTATGTCCGATTCTCCAGCACCTCTTCAACACCAGTTTGAGACAGAGAACAGTTCCTGTGCTGTGGAAAACATCCTGCCTTGTTCCAGTGCCTAAAAAACCACAACCAGCTGAACCTAACGACTACAGACCAGTTGCCCTGACATCTCACATCATGAAAGTCCTGGAGAGACTCTTACTGGCCCACCTCAACAAGCAGGTCAGCACCTTTCAGGACCCATTACAGTTTTGCATATCGTAATGGGCTTGGGGTTGAAGACGCCATCATCATCTACCTGCTTCACAGAGCCCACTCTCATCTGGACCAATCAGGCAGCACTTTGAGGGTCATGTTCTTTGATTTTCTCAAGTGCTTTTAATACAATTCAGCCTGCGTTGTTATGTGAGAAGCTCCATAAGTTCCAGGTGGATTCCTCCACAACCTCCTGGATTTATGACTACCTCACAAACAGACCACAGTTTGTGAGACTGAAAGGTTGTGTGTCTGAGATGGAGGTCAGCAGCATTGGAGCACCACAAGGAACTGTTCTCTCACCATTTCTCTTCACGCTCTACACCTCTGACTTCCAGTACAACTCTGAGTCCTGTCATCTGCAGAAATACTCTGATGACTCTGCAGTTGTTGGGTGTATCAGCAACGGACAAGAAGCAGAGTACAAAGAACTGATCTGTCAGTTTTGTGAAATGGTGTAGTAACAATCATCTCGTATTAAATACCAGCAAAACTAAGGAGATGATTGTCGACTTCAGGAGGAGCAAGAATCAACACAGCAGTATTTCCATCCTGGGAAAGGAGGTGGAGGTGGTGGAGGAATACAAGTACCTTGGAGTTCAGCTTGACAACAGACTGGAGTGGAAATGCAACACAGAATACATCTACAAGAAAGGTCAGAGCAGACTCTACTTTTTAAGAAAGTTGAGATCTTTTAATGTCTGCACCAAGATGTTGCACATCTTCTATAGGTCTGTTGTTGAAAGTGCAATCAGCTTTGCAGCCATCTGCTGGGGCAGCAGCATCAGAACCAGAGACCTGAAGAGAATCAACAAACTGATCAGGAAAGCTGGATCTGTGCTGGGTGTAACTCTGGAGCCACTGGAGCTGATTGTACAAAAAAGAATGCTGCACAAGCTGATGAAGATGATGGAGGACTCTTCACACCCTCTCCATGACACAGTGATCAAACAACAGAGTGTGTTCAGTGAGAGGCTTCTTCAGGTCCGTTGCAAGACGTAAAGATACAGAAGATCATTCCTGCCAGCAGCCATCAGCCTCCACAACAAGACTTAACACCTGTTATTATATTATTATTATTTCTGTCTGTTTTTTATACTAAAAAAAAAAAAAAAAAAAGAGAGAGAGAGCCCTTACTACACATTGAATTTCCCTTTATGGGATAAATAAAGTATTTTTCATTTCATTTCATTAGTGTATCGCTACAGCCCTAGTCCTAATCGTTTTCACTATACCTGCATACCTGTAATGCCAGTTTGAAGGAAACTAACACACTGCGTTGGATGTTAAAGGAAAGCATGGAAGGCTGGGTCCACAACAGACCAGATGCTCATCATCATCAGATCATAGCAGAGACGGCTGGAGCAGTGATGAGAGAGACTGAGAATGTGACCGAATGATGCTGATCCTTGTCCACAGAGTCAGAAAAGTGAGAAAAATGTAGTCTTTATAAGAAGCTGAAATGCCAATTAGATTTAACAGTCTGTCACACAATAAAGGGAGAACTAGTGTTTCACTAGATCATCAAGTAACTTTAAAATGACTTTAAAATTTTAAAATGGGGGGGTCTGCACAACATGCAGATTCTACTCTGGTCCATCTGGGTTGAGGTAGTCTCTGGGACGGCGCCCCCTGTGGTTGCTGGCTGTGGTGCCTCCCATAGGTGGTCTTTCCTCACCTGGATCCTCAGAGCCCTGCCATGTTACTGAACTTTTTACTTTGTGCTGTGAGGGTGAGAAGGGCCGGGTCTTTCTTTGTTGTGTTCCTGTTTTATGTTTTATTTTATTCTGTAAAGCACTTTGTGTTGCATTTGTATGTATGAAAAGTGCTATATAATTAAAGTTTGATTTGATTTGACTTTTCAAAATGCATCATGTTTTAGGGGTAACATCTTTCCATCAAGACTCTTTAAGAGATGTTTTGAAACTGTGCTTTAGGTTTGCAGCTGTTTGTGCCTTTAAAAAAAAAAAAAAAAAAAAAGCCCTAGTGCAAAGCTGTGCAAACATGTCGCCCACATGACTGATGACAGACGTTACACCCTCTAAAACAGTCTTGTCCACCACTCAGTAGGACGAAGGAATGACCAGAGGTAACAAGCTGATGATGATGACGGTCTGTGTTAATAAACGCTACTTTTAACTGCGTATCTTCTATGTAACATATTGTAATTTTTCCTGTAGTCCAGTTTACTCAGTTTCACGTGAGCATGCACGAGACAGGAGACTTCAACAAAAAGAGACCTCAGGCTGAATCTTGATTTTGATATCCAGATTTTTTTAATCCTTTTTGAATATAATTAAATAGAATTTTTATTGCACTGTTTAACAGCAGAGACAATAATCCAACGCAGTCACCCGTCGCAGATGAAGCGGTGCTGCAACCAGGCCTGAAAGAAACCAGTGCGGCCTGCAGGGGGCTCTGCAGCCGTCTGAGCTCTCCCCACATCTGCGGCAGGACGCCGGGAAAAAAGATACTTCTCTGTTCAGGTCGTGGGACAAAAGAGTCCTGAGACCTGGGCTCCACTCAAAGGGACTGTTGAGAGAATCCAATATCATTACCGGCTATGCGAGAGCATGTGTGCTGAAAAGCCGAGCCCGTGAATGGAGCCCGAAGGGTTTTCTCTGAGGTCAAGAGGGGTAGCGCTGAACCGGTGCTAGCAGACTGCAAATGGTGGCGTCTCTTTGTTTTAGCCAGACTCAGAAAACAGTATGTGAGAGAGATGTCTCTATTCTTCACATATATCAATACCTGGATGGGAAAAGCACTCCAACAGTCCTGACGTGAAGTGCCGAAGCAGATCACGACTTTGAATGCAAATTAGCAATTCAGCAACTGGCTCACAGTGAAAGACTGTTTTCTTTTCATCTTACAGTTATTTCATCAGAAAAAGAAAAAAGGAAAGAGTGCATCAAAAATGTTTAAGAAACCAGCTATCCGCTGATTAAAATGTAAGAAGTTAGTCTGAAAGTCAATTCAGGGCCCACAGGAACGTGTGAAAACCCGAAGCGTCCACTGCACAAAGGCAGAGGATGGAGGTTCAGTGGTGCATATTCATTAAACTTATGAAATGAAACACATATACTTTGACTTGATACTTTTCAGAGGGAACAGGCATGGATATCCGTTATTTTCATGGAAGAAAGACACGAAACACACTGTTCCTCAAGATAAATCTGAAAACTTCAATCAAGAAAGGAGAATGATCTTCTCAGAGTAAATGAATGGATAAATAAATGCAAATAAAGTGATACAGATAACATCACATTCTTGAATATATATATATTTTTTAATTTGAATGTTACATCAGGATTTCTCTACAGCAGCCATTCCCAAACTTCAGAATACCAAGGCCCAATTTGAAATGTGAAAAATCTCTGAGACCCACCCAAACCTTTTAATCATAACTGTGATATTAATGTAAAGGCTCGACAAATAAGGTGACACTTGTCATATTAAGTCAAGATGGGAGTAGAATAGGCAAGGCAAGTTTAAATTTTGCACATTTAGGTGTACAAGACAATTCAAGGTGCTTTACATAAAACATTTGAAGCGTTATAGAGCATTAACAAAAGCCTTTAAGACAACAACCCGAGACGTCCCATCCGGGGCTCGTCCCATGTCACCGGCCGTTATGACTATTATTTTTTTCTTTTGTTTACTTTATAATGCTTTATAATGCTCCGCGATCAGGAAATCCCAAAACCAATAACACTCAATTGGTTTGTATTATTACTTCTAAATATTTTTTTTTTTAAATCATGTCATAAATATTTCACATTAATGAAAAAAGTAATTTAAAAGAACTTGAGGATTTATATATTATATATATTTTTATTTTATTCTTTGGCCACTACAAAATGTCAAAAAATTCACTTCAGTTCAATTTTTATTCCAAAACTTAGCTGCCCAAGAATCTCAGCTCTCAGCTTCTGTACTGTAAATTTTAAGCTGCTTTAGAAAAGTCACTTCATGATAAAACAGCCGTTCAGGATGTCACATCAACTTTAAATGTATTACATTATTTTCTTTTACTGAATTAGATAAAGTTTACACCACAGGCATAGATAAAAACAACGGCAAATAGCTTTCTATTTTTAGGGGTAGGGGTGAGTATTGGCAAGGACCTCGCAATACAATATGTATCATGATACTTGGGTCACGATACGATATTATATTATATATTATATTATTATATATTGCAACATTTTACCCAGTTAATATCAAAATTAAAAGTAGTGATGAAAAATCAAGTTGCTGTATATGTTCATCAGATGACATTGATCATTCAGAGGACAAATTGAGTCAAAACTGGTTGCTTTAAAACAACCTATCTATTCTTTATTATTAGTGTTTTTGCACATTTAAGTGAATACATGAATTTTCCTAAAAATTAGGAGCTGAAAAATCGATATTATATCGGGCGGCCGAAAATCGCAAATTGATTTTTTTTTTTCATACCCCTAGTTAAGGGGCGTTTTGTGCATGAGAACTTAAACGCAAAATTACATTTTCATCCTAATTTTTCAGGTAACGTAATGATCAGAGATCACAAGATAATTATGTTGAAACTTAAAGTGACTGCATTTTCAGCTTCCATTTGAATCTTTTCACTTGTACATAATCTGTAATTCCAAAAGGCTAATTATGTTCATCGTGAAATCTGTTCAAGCCAGTTTCCATGACAGTTCAGACAGTTTACTTACTGTGTTTGGTCACGTGCTTCTAGCGCTGGAACGGCAGTTACTTTCAGTTTTAGTCTCTCTGTAAATTCAGCAGTATGCTGGGCCTTTTTCAAACAGTTTATTCTATGCAAACATCAGAGATGATTACAGTTTCTCTGCACAACCTGCTCTGATCAAGGCAGATCATAATCTGGTCTTTCTCTCCTCTACCTATAAACCCATCATCCAGAGGCAACCTGTGACCAAAAGGACTGAGAAGAGGTGGTCACAGGAAACTGAAGAAACTCTGGGGGAGTGTTTTATGCTACAGACTGGGATATATTGTGCAAGCCACATAGAGATTACATCAATGCCATGACTAAGTGTGTGACTGACTATATTAACTGCTGCGTGGACAGCACTAACCCCAATACCACAAGCGCCAGGACAGTCAGGCGCTTCCCCAGTAACAAACCCTGGATCACCAGTGACCTGAAAGAGCCTCTCAATCAGGAAAAAAAAAGAAAAAGATCCCTCAGGGAGGGAGATGGGGAATTCTTGAAGGTCAGTACGAAAAGAAATGCAAGTCAAGATGAGAGACAACAAGAAGGTGTGCAGGAGAAAGCTGGAGAAGCAGCTCCAGCAGAACAGCGTACCAGATGTGTGGTCAGGGATGCAGAAGATCACAGGCTTCAAGCCGAAGGAGGATCAGATGGATGGAAGTCTGGACAGAGCCAATGAACTGAACTCACAGGTCTCTCAACTGCACCCGTGAGTTTAGTTCATCTGGACAGATCCGATGATCTGAACTCACAGGTGCAGTTGAGAGACCAGCTCAGCATCACTCTGTCCCGCCCCCAGACAAACAGACCTTACACCATCCCTCCTGCAGAGACTTTTATTGGCCTGTCAGGACCCGCTGCAGTTTGCTCATCGTTGCAGGGTTGGAGCCGAACGCGCCTGCATATCTGCTTCAACGACCTCACGGTCATCTGGACAAAGCAGCAGCACTGTGAGGATCATGTTCTTCTATTTCTCCGGTGCATGGTGATTGAATGGTTGTGTGTCTGAGCAGGTGGTCAGCAGCTCAGGAGCACCACAGGGCACTGTACTCTCACTACTCCTCTTCACTCTGGACACCTCAGACCTCCAGTACCAGCCAGAGTCCTGACATCTGCAGAAATACTCAGATGACTGAAGAAACTTAGATACAGGGTTATAATAGTTTTGGATTTTCCTTTGTTTTAGTTTTTATTTAGTTTTTAGTTTAGTTTTTAAAATTCAGTTAGTTTTAGTTCATTTTTTAGAGCAGTTTTGCTAATTTTTTTAATAAATTTTAGTTTTGAAATACTAAGTTTTAGCTTAGTTTTTATTAGTTTCAGTGTTAGTTTTAGTTTTATTTGTAAATTAGGGTTGTAATTTTGGTTCGAGTGAAGCACTGAACTTTTGGAAGGCTATTGAATCACATAGTCGTGTTTACATTCCAGTCTCAAACATATTTATCAATGCGTCTTCCAGCGTGTGGTGTTCCTGCCTATTTACTGACCAGCAGCTATCTGGTCTCTGGTGGAAACAGTCCATAATAGTTGCAGTTTTCTCCCGTTCCTTCCCAACGCTGACTGGCCTGCAGCTGTAGCTTCTCTTTCCAGGGGGCTAGCTTAGGCTAGCTTATCCAGGTAGTCTTGGTTAGCCTTCTTTCCAGGGGGCTAGTTTAGGCTAGCTTATCCAGGTAGTCTTGGTTAGCCTTCTTGTGTGAGCTTTTCAAATGGACCTTTAGATTCATGGGGTTTTTTTTACCATTGAGAAGTATTCCACACATTGTATCCCATTGTAGCACTTATTTTTATTGTTAACACAGTCATAGTGTTAGGTTCAAACCCCTAACATTCTGCAACAACCTGCACAAAAGACACAAGAGACTTGAGTTTTCAATCACTTGCAAGGAGAACGGCAGAGAGTGCTCAGTCACAATCTCTAACCCGCTCTGAGTTGACTCCTGCCGAACTCCTTCTTTTATTGTCTTAGGACGTCCCTGCTTTACATAGGATATGCAGCTCTAAGGGGTTTGGGGAGTGACTAACTGCATATCTTAATCTGACCTATCTAAGTACACTGATCAGTACATAGCTGTACAATGTCCAATGTTCTCTCATGCAGTCCCAGTTCCCGGCTCTTCTCCTTCTGTTCATATGATAACTCTCACACTCTTATACAGCATGTTATCCAGCAATCACACAAGCCATTTTAAAGGTGACACATACTTAACTTCTTTCAGTAGTTCTTCACTAGGTAGGGTACAGTTTAATAGCAAATGTGTGATAACTATGTATAATGGATCCAACATTTCCCTCCTGTTTATCATATATTTGCTCAAATTCTCATCTCATTTTAAAACAACCACTTCAGTTAGATTTTTTTTTTTTTTTTTTTTCTGTAAGATCATTTACACTCAGGGTAATTTTCAAGTCAGTGTTGGAAAGTAATTCCAGGATGATGAAGAAAGTTTCTATTGGAGATGGGCATGTGTGTTACACTACAGCATTTGATATCATTTTCCTGAGGCATGATATGACACATAATTTAAATAAAAAGTACAGGTGTAAGAAACTTTAAAAATAACTGCTACCACAGTCCACTTGTAAACCATGTGGTCAAGTTTAATCCTGGCATCTTCCTGGGTCTTCATATGGTTATCCAGTGTGTGACTTAGATGGGCTCCACCATCAGGAGGGGTCAGTGTCATGAAGACCCCTCGGACATCAGAGGTCAAAGGTTTATGGCCTTCTACTGGTCACTTTGCACATCCGTTGGGCGTAGACCATTGGTTGACCGACAGGTTGCTGGCTGGCACTACGAATGGTTGAAGATATGCAAGGTGACATCTCCCACACCAGTATCTTGGGAGGTACTGGTAAGTCTTAGGCCCGAAGTGCCATACCATGTTGGGTGGTGTAGGATAGCCTTCTTCGCCTGGCAACTCCAGACTTAACTCTCCTGTGTGGTTCAGAGCTGCAGTGGTGAGGTTCCCCACAGCCACATCATGTCCTGTGGGAGTGAACTGTTGCAAGTTTTTAAACCTTTTTGCTGGGTCAAACAGGTATGATTGTCTCACTTGTGGAGTATCCCAGGTAGACACTGGATATATTCATCCCAGTGCATTTCCTCTCAAAACAGAAGGGTGTTGGTTGTGGATTCCAATCCACGGCTGTTCACACATATCAGTCTGTCATCCATATGTGTGATTTATTAACACTCTTTGTGAGCATATTGGTCTTCCTTCGACCACACATCCGTTGTCTCTTCCAAGGTGATTGATGGTCGAACAAGTAAGGGTGACAAATTCCATAATGGTCCTGCACGTGGCTCCCCGCATCTTCTCCTGAGTGCCCCTAAATTGGTAAGGTTCAGTTGGTTTCTTCACCGGGTTGAGACGGTCCTGCCCTGTTGGCTAAGACCCCCTTTGTATCCGGTCTTCCACCTTACCGTCGCCGGGCCTACTCAGGTTGCAGTTTGCAGTAGCTGAGATATCTCCAGCTGGACCTTTCTGCAATCTTCACTGCTGTAGGGGTCGTCAGGAGCACACGATATAGACCCTCCCAACGAGGGCTCGACCATGACTTCCTTTTGATCACCTTGACATACACCAGGTCTCCGACCTTCACCAGGGGTTACTGTAGGACAAAGGGAGACATTTCTGGGAGAAGATTTGCTCGCACAGATTATTTTGCTTTTAGAACCTTCCACAAGTAATCACATATTCATGTTGTTCATCAGATTGTTCAATTTCTTCAGGAAACATCAGTAACCTGAAAGGTTGGATAAATTCATTAGATCCTACTGCTCTGGCCATGGATTCTTATAGTCTTATAGTGTTTATTCATGAGATCGACCATCCCTCCTGTTGAGACATGGCATGGCCCATGGCTCAAAATCGCCACAGCTTTATGCAAAGCTTTTGGCTGGACTCGTAGTCCGTTTATGGGGTAAATGTCAATCTCTTTCAGAGAGCCAGAGCTTCTTTCCAGCTGCTGGTGCAGCCATTTGCATGTCTCTGAGAACTGAATGGTCAGTAATGTCCGGAGTGGACATTTTAGCGTGGAGGTTGTGCAGCTGCCTGCAGCTACTCTCTTAGCAGCTTGGTCAGTGAAATAGTTGCCTTTTGACATGTCATCCTCTGCACGGGTGTGTGCAGCACATTTGCAGACTGGACAGGCAGCATGGTGGCTTGCAAAAGTTCCTTAAGCAGCCTAGCATGAGTCACTGGTTTTCCAGTTGACGTCATACCTCTGTGTTCCTACTGTTTTGCAAAATAAAACAGTGTGGACTAGCATATTGGCTATCTGTGTAGACCGTCAGCGTTTACTTTCTGGCTAAACTACATGCTTGGGTCAAAGCAATGAGTCTGCTGCTTGTGCTGACATGTGCACTGGAAGGTGACAAGCTTCTATAACATCTAATGCAGAAACCACAGCATACCCTGTCTGGCATATGCCCTGTGGAGTCTTAGATGAAGATCCATCTACCAACCAACCCTCACCTTTACTTAGTGGGACATCAGTAAGGTCTGGGTGTGGCAGATGGACTCCTTGAGCTGTCTGTACACCATTGTGTGGTTCCCCATCTTCTGGTGTGGGGAGTCATCATTTTATCTCTGTGCGGTTGCAACAGTGAAACCGCTGTCCATGCCATGTGGCATGCTGGGGATAAGAACTCATCTGAGTTTGCAACAAGAGTACGTGCACAGCATGTGGCTCTAGCAGGGTGGTTGGGTGATATAATCTCACAACTGCTGAACTCTCGACCATGAGAGCAGCTACACAAACTGAACACAGTGTGGCAGCGCTGTGGCCACAGGGTCTAATTTCTTGGAGTAGAAAACAAACCATCAACCCGCCTCCATGTTTTTTCAAAAGGGCTGCAGTCATGAAACCATTTTTGCAGTCCGCTGTCAAGGTGAAAGGCTTGCTGTAATCTGGCAACGCTAAGACCATTGTGGTCATCAGGGCTGATTTCAGACTATCAAAGGCCTTTCCAATGTTCTCTGTCCATAGAACTTTATCATTTATTGCCATTGGTTTGCAATAAATAGCATGTGCAGAGGCTGGGCTATCTCTGCATAATTTAGTACCGAGCTCTGTAATAGTTGCACAGGCCTAAAAAGGCCATCATCTCCTGTTTTGTCAGCGGTTTAGGAGCTTGGCTTCTGTTTGTGTTACACCATCTGCTGACTTTACCCATATCATGGCATTGGGTTTTTGTAAATTTGGAACAGGGGTTTTAAACACAGTTTTGCAGGCCCCTGAGTCACATAAGAAACCCACATCTTTCTCAGTTACTTTAAGGGTTATCATAGGGTTTACTACAAAATCTGACAACATTGTGAAGCTCATTTCACAATCAAAAGTTCCTCTTATACTTCCATATTGAGGGTTTCCTCCTTCTTTTTCAGGATTGCCAGTCCTTCTGTACTGGTGGAGCAGATGGCTCTGCTCTGGTTCCACCAGATGAACGGCAGTCAAAATGGCCTGGCTTTAACAATGATCAGCAGGCACTTTTATTTTGTTTCCCACCTCCATAATTATAATTTTTCCATGTCTATAATTTGTTTAACTTCGGATATTCTGTCTTAGACTTGGTTGGGGCGTCATTGAACAAAAGCTAACATGGAAACCTCACATTGAATACATTAAAGGGAAAATCTCTAAATCACTCACAATCCTGTATAAATTGGGCACTGATTGTTGCCTACATGCCTTACTGTGTGGAATTGTGGGTATCCACCTTTAAATTCAATTATAAAACTGTAAAAACCAGCTCTACGTATTAGGCTGATTATTATGCTCACATGGAAATACTTTTCCTAAATTCCCATGTTATGAAATTTTATGATCTATTTCATTGCAAATTAGGTTTAGAGCAAAATAAAAAATGCTCCCAAACTAAATATAGAGGTTTTTTTTTTTTTTTTTTTTTTTTTTTTTTTTTTTTTTTCAGGTGCTTTGCTGTACACAAGCTAAAAAGCTATGAAAAGGAGATGTCTCTCCATTATCTGAGTTAAATTCTGGCACAGAAATGAAAATAAATAAATAAATAAATAAAATGGATCCTCCGACAATGTTCTCACAATCTTTAAACGGAAGAGAGGCTGCTGTAGGCCGGACTAGTGACAACTACCCAACCTTATGTGGAGGTGTGCACTGAAGTCATCAAAAGACTATAAATTCTATCATCATATCTGTTTTGATCTAATCTGTACCAACGTTCTGTCCTTCAGCAGGAAGAACTGCGACCAGGTCTTGAGTTGGAAGATAAGAAAAAAAACAAAACAAAACAAAACTGTTGTGTGTACTCCTGCGATAGTGACTACAAACTAAAACGTTTCAGCCTGATAAGTGGAGGACTGCTTACAGCACGTCTGTAAATTGGGAATAACGTACACACAGGTTCTTTTCAAACCAAATACTTTCGCAGTGCATCATTTTCTTGGGAATTTGATGGTAAGATCTCTTCCAGTTTTTTTGTGTTCTATCTTTTTTTTTTTTTTTTTTTGAGAAAAATGGTTTGTAAAGCCATTTTTAAAACTTAAAAAAAAAATAATACAGGATAGGTTTCATAAGCAGTCTGCTTCTGCTTTTTCAGTTAATATTCAAAAGATTATTCTTGATTTAGTGATTCTGTATGAAATGTCAATACTGTATCCAATATTTGGTCATGACAGGGTGACTGAATGAACTAAAAACTAAACTAAACCATTTCATTTCTTTTTGTTCATTTCAATTCTCGTACGTTTGTGGTAGACAATTTACCGTTAAACTCATACTTTTGCACCCAGAGGCATAGTGGTTGCACTGCTCTGGGGTTTTCTTTATGGACCGCCTTCCAATCTTGGTATTTTAGTTCGTTCAGTAATTCCTGTCTTTCTTTACTTTGACCTTTCCCCATTTTGGTCCAGTGGTGGTTTAACACATAGGGTGTTCTAACACTGGATTATACCCGTAGTCAGGTTGATGTAATGATTAATTAACCTTTGTGGTAAAACACGCTTCGACCTTCTCAGGTGGGTTTTCTTGCCTAATGCATCCACAAAGGCTCATTACTTTATCAACCTGAATCCCATGAAATCCTCACCAAGTGGTTAGATTTCCATGCACACCTTTTACACTTTCACACTTTTAGGCCTGTTTTTGTACTGAGTTCACCAAGGACCTCACTGTCCTTTACTTCTAGTAACAGAGGACTCCGCTTGACCTACGTAGAGTTTAACTAGCTTCTCTTGAACTAGGGGAGTCTACTCTCCCGCGGATTTTAACTGTACTTTTCTTTTACCTAATAGAGTCTAGAATTGTCAGGGTTTTACTTCACACTCGCCCTTTTTACAAAAAGGGTACTCGCCCTTCTTACAAAAAGGGTACTCACAGTCTCCTGCGTCCTAGGATCTTCCTTCAACCATCGGACCCCAGCCAGCAGGGGAAGAATCCAGTCCCGGAAAGGGTGTTATGCTGTGGCCACAGACTTTTCCTGGTCGTTCACCTGCACGCTGGGATCGTCAAGTATTTTGGAATCCGGCTCGAAGGACCATTTAATGTTAGGTTCAAACCCCTAACATTCTGTAACAACCTGCACAAAAGACACAAGAGACTTGAGTTTTCAATCACTTGCAAGGAGAACGGCAGAGAGTGCTCAGTCACAATCTCTAACCCGCTCTGAGTTGACTCCTGCCGAACTCCTTCTTTTATTGTCTTAGGACGTCCCTGCTTTACATAGGATATGCAGCTCTAAGGGGTTTGGGGAGTGACTAACTGCATATCTTAATCTGACCTATCTAAGTACACTGATCAGTACATAGCTGTACAATGTCCAATGTTCTCTCATGCAGTCCCAGTTCCCGGCTCTTCTCCTTCTGTTCATATGATAACTCTCACACTCTTATACAGCATGTTATCCAGCAATCACACAAGCCATTTTAAAGGTGACACATACTTAACTTCTTTCAGTAGTTCTTCACTAGGTAGGGTACAGTTTAATAGCAAATGTGTGATAACTATGTATAATGGATCCAACACATAGTCAAAGAAATCCCAAATAGGACTGTGCCGCTTTCTCCCAACTCTTGCCGCAGCCATCACTGCTGATCACTTTAGTTTTATTGTTTTGCGGTTGTTGTTGTAGGGCGGAGCAAAGTGAAGAGATTTCAAACGTTTATGAGGAAAAAAAATTAGAAACATGAAAACGAAGGACGTTCTTGACATTATTATAGGTAATTTTAGTTCGTTTTTTAAAACACATAATACAGTTTCAGTTAGTTATCGTTTTTTAAAAAACTAGAAACGAAAATGTTTTTTCAATTCTAGTTTTCGTTATTTTGTTCGTTTTCGTTAATGATAATAACCTTGCTTAGATAATGACAATTACAGCAACACATCATTTTCCTCAGGGAAGAATAGAGTATTATTGAATTGAACTGAATCTTACTCTACAGATTTTAACTCTTTAGTCGACTCAACTGTCTGACTGTGTTAATAATGTTCAGAATTACAGGAGGAACAGACAAAGTAGCGGTGCGGCAAACAAACACAGACATATGTGCCTGTACATGCCTCCCTTTGTTCAGCTTACTTTGGATAAACTGTGTGTCTATAAAACCCACAGCAGCCACGGATGTAACAGAGAGCAGTAACAGCCGTGGTGGTTTGAAGCCGTGATGCCAGGATGCTGTCAAGCCTGACGAGGTTCAATCACTTCTCTATTACCGCGCTCAAACAAAGCGGTTACAACACCAAATGGTCTGTGAGTCTCACAAAGCCCCCCCTCGGTGGCACATAAAGAGCTTTCTTTTGAAATTTAGATCAAAGCTGCAGCGATAGCACCGGGCAGGGCACAGAATATTCATGAATACGAAACATCTGTCAGCTACGAGACCGAGTTTCAGGTGGAGAGGGAAGGAGGTGACATTTGTCTCCCAACAATGAAGGACCGGCTTCAAATGGGGAAGTAAGTAAACACCCCTGGAGGAAATGCACGGGTGTATAGAGTCGACACAGAGGGAGTTTTGTCTCATCACAACCAGAAAACAGCAAAAGAGGCTGTGAGTCTTCGGTGTTTATTTGTTCTATGAATCATAACCGTTTTGACGCGATTATATAATTATTTATATGACCACTTTCTTTAAAAATATTCCACTGTCTGGGTCTGCAGAGCACTGTCCTTCCTCCAGGCACTGAGTTAAATTTAAAGACACTCGCAATGTCATCACAGATTTAATTTTCATATTAACACAGTTGCTTTGCATAACTGTCCTCAGCCGTGCCTCACTTTAAAGGAATAAAACGTGAGCAGTGCATGGTCCTTTGGTCTGATGGTTCAGGCTGGTAATTTAATGTAGAGGGGGTTCTGGTCTGGGGATGCTGGGAGGTCTGCTGGGGTCACATCTGGAGAAGAACGACAGCCAGCTGTGGCTGTCCTATTCTGCCCACCTCTGTGGAAACAGAGATGTCTCTTGGGTATCCTTGGATGCTTTCATTTCTACAGCTTCAGTAAATATACAGGCTGGGTATCACAACGCCTTATTTATGAAGAAACTGTACTGGAATGAATTTCTCAGAACTATCCAGTACCGATGATGATGTTTGTTCCTTACGAGTGCATTCATCGTCTGCTCTGTCTGCGTTTATCACTAAGCCTATACCTACTGTGTTCAAGTACTGTGCACTAGAGCTGAGCGATTTTATCGATTCTGCGATATATATCGATATTTTATTTCCCCAGAGAGTATCGATTTATCAGCCACGGGTATTGATACTCTAAGCTTCTTTCAAAACCCCCGTGTCCCACCTTTAAAAGCTTGCAAGCAACAATTTGCACTGTTTAAATAAATTAAACTATTTTTCTCAACAAATCTTTTATTCATTTTGTCCAGCATTTGCAAGCTGCCTGTCAGCCATATAATGTGGAATTGATGCTTTCAGCTCAATTAATTCAAACAAAGTCATTGGAACACTCACAAGATGTCACCAAAATCACTTTGTCCCTTTAAAATCTTTCGGAAAATGATGTAAATGTATTGTAAGATGAATATCGATTTATACCGTATCGTGAGCCAAATATCGTGTATCGTATCGTATCGTATCGCGAGATTAGTGTATCACTACAGCCCTACTGTGCACACTAACAGAACGGTGTGTTGTAATATAAGAACTACAGTGGCAGGAAAAAGCATGTGGACTGTTGGAAATGTGCTGGTTTTCTCCATTAATTTGATATCAAATGTGATCTGATCGTAGTAGGAGACAAACACATCACAGATGTGATCCAGTTAATGACAGGAGTTTGGTCACATGGTTGAGAGCAACTTTGATAAAAGTAACTAACTTTATGTTCATAAAAAGCATCTGTGACCCTTGGTTCACATGCTTTGCAGAAATGAGATCTCTGAAGACATATATTCAGGAGTAATCGATCTGTACAAGGCTGTAAAGGAATACAGTCAGGAATGGAGACGGTTTAGTACTATGGCTGTTCTTCCAAGAACCAGCTGCTCAGTCCAGGTGACCCCAAAGCCACACAGCAGAATCCCAAATGAGGTAAAAGAAACCCCACAAGTATGGCCAAAGGCTTGAAGACATCCCTGGACCTGCCAAACATCTCTGTTAATGGCTCTACAATATGTACGTTGAGAAACAGCCAAAGTGTCCATGGACACATGGAAGATGACTGCTGTTGCTATTAACGCCAAGGTTTCACTTACTTATTCCACCAGAGCTATGAATGTTGAATGACGATGCTCAATAAGGATGAAAAGTTCCAGCTGTTTGTGTGTCTTCAGCTTCAGCATATTGTGTTTATCTATTATTGTGATTTAGATGAAGATCAGATCACAACCAATAAATTCCAACTGGTTTGCACACATTTTTGGCATTGCCCGGACGACACCTGGCATGGAGGCTACTCGCTGCTGCTCCGGGGGACTTATCCCTGCGACGCTGGACGCTGGACGCTGGATGCTGGACGCTCCAGTTTGTGCCCGGTGTGTGGTGATTTTGCAGTCGGGTGTCGACGTGCTGTCTGCGGGTACGGACCGGTCCTCTCGCGGCTGGTGGAGACGTGCTGCTGCAGACATGGACGGTGTCGCTGAGGGCCGGTTCGGGAAGCTAATCCTGAGCTACTACCCGCGGCAACCACCGCCACTGGATCCGGGCTACAGCATCGACTGAACCGAGACGGGAGCCCGGCAGCGGCGGCGTGCTGCCCCTATCCAGCAGTCTGTACGCGGGGGTGGGTCAGCCGACCTGGCAGGGGCCGTCTGGCGGTGGGTCCGGCACCGCCAGGTGTAACACCAACAACCTGGTCCGCATGATGAACCGGGCTCTGGGACGGTCGGCTCCATCGCTCGCCGGACTGAGGGAGCTCGGTCTTCCCAGAAGAGAGTTTAAGCAGAACCGCTGCCAGCGAAGTGATGGAATCGTTGAAGAAGTTTAAATACATACTGGTGTAGGTATTGTGAAAGAGTTAATGTTTTTTTCACAGCGGAAGGACGGTGAAACTAAAAGGCAGAGATCTCGGAGGAACCCCTGGGTCACTGGTATTGATCAGCAGGAGCAGCCACAGCTGGGTGCAGAGTCCTTGAAAAGAAGACTCCAACTCGCTGGAGCAAGTGTTCATGTGTGCGTCTACATACAAGCTCTCAGCAGCTGCCAGGACATTTCTAAAGAGCCACATACTATTTCTTTCCAATGCATGACTTTCTACAGGTTATTTTCATAGTGACTTTACGTTACTGACTGAAATTTTACTGAAACAATACATTGAAGTTTGTCTCTTAATTCGTTAAGTAAACTAAGAGGAAGTAGTAAGCACGCATTGTTTTATTTTTTTGTTTCAAAAAAGCACTGCATACGTTAGTCAACATGGCAATGTACCACGTGGATCTAACCAAGTTTGGGTTAGGTTTGTTTTGGTTATGTTGAACCTGAACCTGAAATCTAGGTCGGTTATCTGTACAGCGCTGAGGAATCAGAACCTGTTGGCAAATGCTCACTAGTCGGTGCAAGTTTTGATTTGAATTTGGGAAAAAGTGAGGAAATAAGATCTGGGTTGAAAGAGCCACTAAAATAGTGTCATAAGATGAATTCTGAAAGTAAGTGAATAATAAAAAATGCCTTTGGACTCATTTTGTGTATTTTGTACATTTTACTTGAATGATTGCTCTTGCATCTATCCATCCATCCATCCATCCATTATCTGTACCTGCTTAATCTTATACAGGGTTACAGGGATCTGCTGGAGTCTATCGTGCATTTATGTGGTCAGTAATTCTTTGCCAACCCAGCATCCTGCTCCTTGGTGTTTCTTTACTGCTTTTTTTTTGTCCTAAGGCTCTAGCAGGACTTGTTGCCCTAAGTTGCCATTATTGTTGTGGTTTTAATGCTCCACAGATGATGTCTACATATGTTTAATGTGAATGTACTTAGCCCTAACCCTAACTAACAGAGTTGATTGAAGTAACTTCTCACTGGTGTTGTGGAACCTCAGCTCAGTGGAGGCAGGTTCAGCAAACCTCTAGTTCAGGGTTTATCTCAGGATTTGTTGTCTGGAGCACCCACCGGTCTGCTTGTCTGTGCACTACATAAATGTGCACATCTGTAAACTCACAACAATCCTGGCTGAAGCTGCAGCAGAAGCTGAAAAAGTCTGGAGTTTTGAGAGCTGCAGCTCACATGACGGCATCAGTTCATATGAGCCGATGAGTACAGCGAGCAAAGCAGACGGTGCTGATGTGAGGTCAGTACGCTAAAAATAACTGAAGATACTCAACAAACAAGTTTGTCTGAGGTAACACTGTTTTAATCATTCATATCAAGTATACCTATCTGAATGTAAAAGTAGGACTTTGGGATGTTTTAACTTCAGAAATCAATCATGGAAGATGTTTTTATTTCTAGTTCAGAGGACAGATATTACTTTTTGATGGAATCATAAAAAAATAGAATAATAATTATTACAGACATCACCTGAAACACTGGAAACTAAAAGCTAAAGAAACTAGTTTTATTCTGTTGAATTGAACATTGAACTCAATGACCAGAAGTTATACACAATGATCACATACGATATATGGCTCAGAAATCACTGGTCATTTGGACCAGATTATTTTTATCTCGATCCTAAAACTTGCTTCTTATTTTTTTTATTATTCTCAATGTTGGAACCTGTTCTGAAAAAAACATTTTGTCTCATCCAAATGTGTTGAGCAATGAGACGGATTAAAAGGGGCAAAATTTTGAAAAACCTTTTGTTTCTGTGACTGTATCCTCTAAGTAAGACTGAAACTGAAGACCTGAAGCTCTCTTAGGGTTAAGGTTAGGGTTAGGGGGGTTAGGGTTAGGGGTTAGGGTTAGGGGTTAGGGGTTAGGGTTAGGGTTAGGGTTAGGGTTAGGGTTAGGGGTTAGGGTTAGGGTTAGGGTTAGGGGTTAGGGGTTAGGGGTAGGGTTAGGGTTAGGGGGTAGGGTTAGGGTTAGGGGTTAGGTTAAGGTTAGGGGTTAGGGTTAGGGTTAAGGTTAGGGGGTTAAGGTTAGGGTTAGGGTTAGGGTTAAGGTTAGGGGGGTTAGGGTTAGGGTTAAGGTTAGGTGGTAAGGTTAGGGTTAGGGTTAGGGTTAGGGTTAGGGGTTAGGGTTAAGGTTAGGGGTTAGGGTTAGGGTTAGGGTTAGAAGTTTACTTCTGTTGCAGTGCAAGAAGTCAGACAGCAGGATCCAGATCATGGTGGATGAGCACCAAAATGAAATATCACAACATTTTAAGCACAAGCATGAGAGATTACAGAAGGTGGTAGAAAGTTCCTCAAAAGAGAGGAATATCTTATTGACGCATGCCGAGGCCCTGGAGCTGCAGACAGAAACATCTCAGGTTGGATCCTGCAACCAGATTATGGACATTTCTCTGTCTGCTCATCAAAACCCATCAGTGATTAAGATTATTATGACATTTAACATCCAACTGAATGACGTGGACATATCACAGCCCTGGCCGGCCCTTTGTTTGGGCCAAGTCACATCTGAAACCACCTGATTCTGGTACTTATTCAGGTTTATTGGGCTTTGTTATGTGACAGAACCAGGTCAGAGTAGTTTCACCCACAGCTTTAAATCATTTTGTATTCATTGTAACTCTTAAGTGTGAGGAAACCTCTTTGACTCTTGCTTTTATGCTTTCTTAATGGAGAAAATTCACATCAGCAGTTACATAGTTCACTTAACAAGAGGAAGACGTGAGCCAGCAACGGGCTTGGTAATTCTGAGGTCCCATTTGTCATTTAATACAGCATCAGTAGCAAAGCTATTTCAAAGGAAAAAAAAAATAAAGAAATCTAAACCGCCTCTTAAAAGCTAAAACACAGAGGAATCACTTGACAGTGAAGCCCAAGGTTTATTGCGTTTTAATGCGACAGAGGAATTACAATTATTATTTATGACATGCTCTTCCTTTGGTTCCCAATGTGTTTTCTTTCTTGTTTCTTTTCCTTAAAACTCTGACTTTAACCTTAAGAAGGCTCGTTTTGATTTGCCCGATGGCACAGAGTCTCCCTCGGCTCCGGGACCTTCTGTCTGTCTCGTGTTTCATTATTTCATCCGTTGCTTGTGTTGCTTTTGCCTTTGACGCTGTTTCAGATTCTTCGTCAGAGTAATTGATGGCGACAGTGTCAAGACACCAGACAACTTCATATCACAGCAAAGCTGCCAAACTGCCTTGTCATCATATGAATATTTCATTGGCATATACAAACAGGAGGACAACAGGGTACGCAGTACTCCTGTTGCTTTTTCATAAGTTAATTAGTCCCCCTAAGCAATTAAAATTTCTGATTAGGTAAACAATAAGCATGAAATGAGTTTCCAAAAACCTTTGCATCCCCAACATATGTGTCTCTGTTGAGGAAAAAAAAAAAAAAAAGAATTAATTGTTTGTGCTTTGCATCCATATAAAGGTCCCCTGTTTGTCATCTTAAGCTTCCTCTTTAATATAAGCAAACACTAATCAAATTGATGCAGTAAAGGAAGTGTTGATGAGGGGGGATGCAATCAGCCGCTCATGCCAGGATGACTTCACATGCAGAGGCTAATTACCTCCACGTTTCTCTGCTTACCCAACATGTAGTATCTACCGCTCCATGTTCACTACTGTGATGTTTTAGCTTTACAAAACCGGAGGAGTCATGCTTTGTTTTTCCTTTTAAATGCTTCAAACAAGGATGTGTCTGATTTGACTCTTCTGATCCCTGATCACATGACTGTAGAACCGTAGGGCTCCATTAACGCTCGCTGCTGCGGCGATGCTTTCAACAAAATGCTAGCTGTGGCGTTAAATACAGCCTGCATCAAACAAGCACAGTGTACATGCACTCTCCTGCTCATGCACCAGCTACGGTGACCAAAAAAATGATGTGTTGTAATGAGATTTTAATGTAATAGCAAAGGTGCGGGGCCGATTGCTCTAGGTTGTCTGACGTTTAGAGTTTCACAGAGCGTTGGCTGTTTTGAAGTAAAAATAAATCAGCTGCACTGCTTCTGGTCCGTGTGATTTAACCTGCAGCTGAAGATCAGATTAAATGGAATCAGTGTGGCCCAAAGAATTAACCCACATCAGCTGAACCTGCGCTTGTAGCAACAACACAATCTCCTTTCAACTTTGGTCATAAGTCAGCCAAACGCTAACCAACAGTTCAACTGGCCCTCCTCACCTCTAACTGGGTAGTTCTGATTCCTGAACTGTGTTAGCCAAACGTAATTATGCACCTCTTGTACTTAAACCTAAAGAAGCGAAACAGGAGTGAAGCTATGAGACATGAGCTCAGGTGCGTTTCTGATTTCAGATTATTTTACAGGTCTGAGCTGCTGTTACCAATTTTAGCTGATACCAGTTTTCTTTCTTAGAACTATAATCAACTGCAAACATTAAAAACAATGAAAGATAGTGAACTGAAGCTTTACTAGCTTTATTTATAGCCTTGTTAGCTTCATTAAATTGAACACGATCGGTGGGAGTGATGTTTTAATGGTTGGATTAACATTGTTGTTCTGAACATTTTGGTTGCTCGTTTTCAACAAGTTATCTTTGCTGTACATGTCTAAAACCAGCATTGTATGAGCTGGTTTCTTGCTTCCTAATGAGTGCGTCATTATGATCTATGATCATAGATCATAAATGATCAGAAATAAATTTGGACCTGCCATTATTCTGTGCTTCTGAACTGATGTATCAATCCCATCCTCCCCTTAGTATCCACAGCTGCCAATATTCAATGCTACAAGTCCAAACTCATGGACATAAACTGGTTGATTCTGATCACCAGCCAATCAAATGACGCATCTCTAGTCTCTGCATTTCCAACTTCTAACATGGACTTGCTATTTATGAACACTTCATGATGACATTTTAACTGTTTGCTGCTGCTGCTGTGTAGCTACTCTAAGGTGTTGGAAACACTGTTATCAAAGAGACCTGCCATTCAAACAGAGACGAGCTGATGGTTGTTGAACACAGTTGCTAAGGAACTCAGGCACCTGTACCTTTCAGCGGCAAAGAAAAAAAGGCAAACCCTTTCCTAGACCCAAATGAAACAGAGCTAAATGCTTGCTTTGGATGAAGCTGCCAACTACCCAGAAGATCAACAATGGCTATAGTTTATTGAAGGTAGATGGTAGATCAAAAAAACAACGCTTTCAATTCTGCCAACATTACCTAAAGTAATTTAATCTCAATTGTCTTGTAGCAACGCAGTTTTTGCCACAGATAACAAAAGTTAATCAAGCTAACATCAGACAACAGACTTCACCAAACGTTGTGACTTTAAGCTAGTGCTACGTAGCTGACAGTATCATATTTTGAGAACTTCAAGTCTAGTGCGAGATAACCAGTAGTAGAGCTAAAGTCATATCACTTTAGGTCTACTACTAGTTACGTAACACTGGATCTGAACTGTTGCAGAGCTGATTGAGTTAGGCCCTTCTAGATGAAGCTAATTAAATGTAAACAGTTTAATCCTACGTTGCTGTGTGTTATATTAAAACTTCATTTTGGGGCCTTATTGTACTTACTGGTTCATAAGTCCATGACTTTTGGTCTCAATTCCGGTCTATTGAAGGCCATAGCTTTGTTTATCGTTCAGGCTTTTGACACCTAGGCGTCTAGACATTTTATCCCAAGGTCTCCGTGTCTTTCAATGCTTAAGATGACAGTTTTCTACTGGCAATTTGTCATTTCTGATCATCCTGGTTTCCTGTGATGTTGGTAATGACCTCTTCACCTTGTTTACAACTGGAGATTAAATCCACTTGCATTCTCTGTCTGATTGTCCAGTCAAGTGTTTAAGTGTTTTATTATTGCCTCACCTGAACTCACTAATAATTGATAAACTATACCTTAATAGTGAAAATTTAAACAACACTGTGTATGAGTGATCTTGATCCTGGATGTTGTAATCTGCAACTGTCTCGACAGAAAGATGAGGCTCCTCCTTCTTGCACTGCGATCTGTAAACCCTCGTCTCCAATTTAACCTTATTACCAGCCGTATCCTTTAAGATTCTCTACTCATCCCAGACGGCATGTTCAAGTCCCACCTGATTGTGCAACTGTAAATTACGCCAATAGTTTGTCTTAGTTTGCAGCAGTAACTAAAGTAACTGGAAAAGGCTGTCAGACGGCCATATCCTGTATACAGCCATATCGGCTGTAACCGACAATCAAACTCAAGACCGTCAAACTGTATGTTAGAAGGTAATTTATTAGTGCAGTGTGATTTGTTGGCGCATGTGGCAAAAGCCCATAATATCCATGAAAATGTCGCTTAGATCCATAGAAAGACTGAATTTGTATGCTTTGAAGAAAAAATAAATAAATAGATGAAACAGGCGCTTGTTCATTTTTTCTGTGTCCACTTCAGTATAATAGAGTCTAATTAACACTGAACTATACAGGAAGATGGTGTCAAAGCACATCCAGCCTTTCCCAGCAGTCAGTCCACCTCTTAAACTCCCATTTAAACACTGGGCATCGCTGTGTGAATTCTAACAAGAGGAACAAAGCTTCCTCTTTAATTCCACGGCTGCGTTTTCCTCTGGTGTTCCTCGCTGGTTATTTCTTTATTGAACTGATGTATATGCATGAGGAGACATTGCATCAACCTCGGTGGCAGAATTACTCACGGAGGACGAAGGTCTGATATGACAGGTCACCCGTCACATTTGAATTCATGAGCAGTTAAATGAATGAATTGATGAATAAATGCATAACAAGAATCCACCAAATTGTTGCGTAAATGTCAAAGAATGCGTGATCCGCCGAGGCTTTGTGATTTCAGTTTGTGAAAGAGGGAGAGGGGCAGCTGGGAGGATATAAAAGGAAAACAATACTCTATAGGACGAGGGTTCCTTGGCACCAACTGTCAAAGCGGCATTGCTTGGTTTTAAAGGGTGCACATTAAATGTACAAGGCATAAAATGGCCTTCGAAGCAGACTTGTGACAGATTCTGTCTGCAGTCGACTGAGCAGCCCTGATATTCTGCAAAGACCGTGCTGTTATTCTGCGTTGTCTCCATGTTTACTCCTTTGTATCTGGTAAGGATAGAGACATAAGGACCGTGTAAAACACCCAAATGCAATCTGCTTTAACAAGATGGCTCAGTTTGTATACAAGCTCATCATGGAGCCAGACAGCAGGACCAGTGTTTGACTGTTATTATTCATGATGCAAGATGCCTTTGATCTGCGCTCTGGCAGTCTGCAGAACTCATCGCAACCTCCTTGAAACCTGAGAAGCACATGTTGGGCAGCCGCATTGCCAACGCCGCAGGGCATGAGGCGTCATCTTTTGTCTTTTGTTTTTGACTCAAAATGTATTCAAAAATCATTGTGGTGGTCATCAGTGTCAGAGGGATTTTAGCTTCATTTTTCATTTTAAATGCTGACAGTTTTCCAATACTTAGAGAAAGGAACATTTTTATGAGCTTGGTCCTGAAAAGCCTTGAGTGGATGAGGAAGCACGGTGGGCAGGAGATAGGGGAAGGGGGTGTATTACGCATCTGACAGCTGAGATACCAAGGTCACAGGGACAAGACACGAGCAGTGGAATTAAATCATTATGCTGCCTTCATGCCTTGTCAGTGAAAGGAGAAAGCTCGCCTCTAATTCTGAGTTCGACACTGTCCCCCCTCGATCTCAGCCTGACATATTAGGCTAATGGACTTGGATGTCGCTTATTTGTCCTGGGTTTCCTGACATGGAAAAGAATACACTCATCAAAATGATTAGGATAAGCAACAAGGCCTTTAAATACGTCAGCGTCAAAGATGGGTGTGTTTGCTAGCCCATTAGATTTATATAGTTTTATTAATTTGCAATAAAATGTGATACTTCATGTCAATAATAGACAAACACGGATTTCCACAATGCACTTTTACCCTCCAGCTCTCTCCGTGCTGGAGGGTAAAAGTAAGTCAATGCTTCGGGTTAGGGTTACTATGTACAAAGTTCAGGGGTAATGCCTGTATGGAAGACTCATGAATGGAGATGTTTTACAGTTCCAGTGATGTATTCAAGTCTTTAGCTG
This sequence comes from Hirundichthys speculiger, assembly GCA_018398805.1. NCBI lineage: Eukaryota > Metazoa > Chordata > Actinopteri > Beloniformes > Exocoetidae > Hirundichthys > Hirundichthys speculiger. The sequence continues at coordinate 638,035 of JAGFBZ010000778.1, read as the reverse complement.
CTTCTAATGGCTTCATTTTTAGCTCATTTAGGAGTCTACAGTGTGCCTTTGGAGTCATCTGGATAGGTAGCCATAATACTGCACAGTACATTAATACGCAATTGTTCCATATATTTTTCTTTCACTTATTAGTTAAGTATCCCTATGCTAAAGAAATAAATTTGATTTTACATCTTTTTATATGAGATATTCCTTATCAACAGAAAACCTAAAATGTTTAAGCATCTTTTATTCAATTGAGGTAACCCAACTGCTGGCTGGATACGACGCCTAAGGGGGCAGGACTCACATTTATCTGGGGCTTCGTAGATGTCTTTCTCTCTGTTATGGCTTCCTCCAGTTATTTCAGTAGAAGTAGAAAGGATCACCACTGATCTCACAGTCAGTATTGATCTGTTCCTTACCAAACTGGCGGGAACAAATCCTGGAATATTATGCGAGGTTCATCTTGTCGATAATCTTCCCGGATTTGTCCTAACCTTCTGAGTCAGCTGGACTTTGCATCGTCGCTTCAAAACTGCAAGTTTGCGTGACATGAGAAAGCCCCAAATGCAGCGCTAACGACCGGTTTCGACCTGTGCTGCCACCCAGTGACACCATTTTTATGGTACTCAACAGTATTCAATTCAGTTAGCTGTATTTGTATAGCATCGGTGGTAGTACAAATGTCTCAACGTGCCTTTCAGAAACTAATAAGTATAAGTGATATTATTAAATAGTGTATAAATAAATAATGGGAGGTATAAAACCTAGCTAAAGCTAGGTTTTAGCTAAAGCTAAACAGCAGCTAGAAAAAAACTCAAGCAGGACCAGGATCATAAGGGGGGACCTTCCTACTGAAGACCAGCTGGGTAAAGAAAGAAAAGAGGAAGGAGATAGGACAGAGAGAGGAGACAGATATATTATATAGGACAAAATATATATGTAGCAATTATCCATTAGCTGGAGAACTAAGGAGTTAGAAAAGTGCAAAAAACTACAAGAACAATGGCACAGTTGCATTTATGAGGTTCTCCTAGTTCAGAACTATGGACTGAGCTGAAAGAAGAAAAAGAAAGGAGGGAAGAGAAGAGGGGTTTAGGCCAGTAGACCTACCAAAGTATCTCTAAACTAATCAAAGTAGCTCCCAACTAACCTCCAAACTCATTACTGGATTAACTTACACAAAGATCAGATATGACTTTTGCAAATTAGTGCATAAAATCATTAATCATTTCAAAAGATTCACTGAACTAGGCAACAAGTGAACTATCATTTCGTTAAGCTGATCTGATGGAAGGAAGTCCACTACTGACAAGAAAACATCAGAACTGTAATATGGAGTCATGGAGGAAGGTGTTTTCTCACATCGGCGACCAGGAGTGCGTGCAGGGATCACCTGGGAAAAAGATGGCAGCAGGATGCAGGGAAGCTGTGGAGGTGGTGAGAAGCACCGTCGAATCCCCTGCTGGGAAGCTTTGGTCCTTTGAATGCTATTTGAAGACAAACCACCTTCCTAAATGCTGTTGTAGATAGTTCAACCTTTAATGCAACGTTATTCCCTGATAGCAGTGGACAGTTTCAGCAGGATAATGGTTACTGCTACGCATCTAAACATGTTCAGGATTGTTTAGGGATCACGGCCAAGTTTTCAAAGTGTTGAATCAGCCTCCAAAGTACAGATTTCATTCTGATCCTGCAGGAAAAGTCCAGGATACCACATGATACTTTGAACCATTTCAATCAGGCAGCGTCTCTCTATAGTACAGTCTTCCATGACCATAAGGGCGTGTTTATTACTGTTATCACCACAATGAAAGCCCCATAGTTAATTATTATGTGGTAGTTTAGGCTGATGAGCTATTTTTAGATCAGGCACGCAACCAAAGCAGAAAAGCAATAAGTATGACATTTACTGAAGTCAAAGGAGGTTTTCTGTTTTCCACAGTTTTACTGACAATTGATGACAACATCTGAAATACTTCAGGACTTAAATACGTTCAGAAATAGTGACATTTCAGCTGTTAAGGCACTTTCTTAGTTTTAGTGAGAGGTACCGTGCAATCAAGGATTGATTGATTGATTGATTAATGGAAGATGGTGAGAGCTGGCAGCATATATCGTCTACTGGATGGGAGTAACTTTTTGAACAAAGAGTGACGGGAGTTTTCCAACATTTTCTGGTCTTTTTTCAGAGAGTTGACATTACATAAATGCCCTTATGATTTTGCTGCACTCCTTAATGATACTACGCAGATATTTCCTGTTCTTGAGGGTACGAAGCCAAAACCAGCACAGAGAAGGTCATGACTTAATCGATAAAACAAGAGATTAAAGGATCCTTATAAGAATAATTATCAATGTCAAACTTAAAAAGCTCAAAATTTGTGCAGGAAGTGCATCCTTTTAGGTCCTTTTATGCACGTCCATGTGTATTTCAAAGGTCAGCTTTGTGCTGTTGAAAAATCCCCCCGTGACTGGCGAAATGATCACTGGTTCTTCACAAAATCAGGGATCAATTCTTTAATTTTGGCTGTATAACTGTCTAGAATTTATGTCACAGACATGGCTGTAATTTCAAACACCATGGGGCCACAGACCGAGTCGTTGACCAGTGACACTACGACTGTGTCATCGTTGAATTTAATCCTGTGATGTTTCTCATCACTGACACACATTTCCCCAGTAACGTTCCAGTGAAAGACACAAGAATGTCACATAAAACTACCTTTAACTTTATCACATTGTGGAAAAAAAAAAAGCAATCAAAGAAGCAACAGATCAGAGTGGCGTCAATGCTGTGGGCGTGACTCAACCTGCCTGCAGAGATACAGGGCTACATGATGTTAAAACCCTGAGAAAAATCATCTGCATCAAGGTGTTTGCACCCACTAACAAAAAAAAAAATCATAATTTTCTCTAAGCTTGGCATCCACCTAATCAGGTGACTTTTATTGCTCACGTCTGCAGCATCAGGTCCATACTTTGTCCAGGATTTCCACTGCGTAACAGGAGTGATTCTGTTTGTGTTGGATTGAAAGTCTTCAGGTATAAATGCAAATTTTGTGTGATTTTAATATTTTCCCGAAATGCCCAAACTTTATGAGCAGAAGCAAAGAGGAATGTATATTTCAATACAAACTAGAAAAGCACTCGGAGAGCGCAGACCTCCGCCAACCACAACAGTTCCCCCATATAGTGATTTACAGATTGTGATAAAATCCGCCTTCTGGATCAGATCCGGATCAGCCTCTGAAATTTGATAGAGGTTCTCATTGTCGTTCCCTTGAGTCAAATTTCAGTTTTTAACAGAGATATTGAGAAACAAAATTTTTGGCCCCATTGACCGCAATGTTATCGAAAATTTGAAAGTGATCCAGAATCCAAGATTTCTTCTGGATCACAGCCAAAATGAAATCAGTTCTTCCTTTTCACATTTCTGACAACTCCTGAAAATTTCATCAAAATCCATCCATAACTTTTTGAGTTATCTTGAACACAGACAGACAGACAGATAAACGCCGGCAAAAACATAACCTCCTTGGTGGAGGTAAAAATATAATACAAAAGCCAGATTATCGGCCTTCTTCATTGATGTTTGAGGATGTTTTCTTCTACATGTAGAAGCTTCTTGCTGTGGCGGCTGGTAGTCGTCTCCAGCTCCTCCGCTGGCTCATGTCCAAGCTCGTCTAAGTGTGCAGAAGATCGTCTGGCAGATTTCAACGGGATTTACGTCAGGATCCATAAGTGGCCAGTTTAAAACATGTCACGTTTGCCCTCTCAGCTCTTTCGCATTGGACTTAGATGAGTTTGTTGTGTATAAATAAAGTGATGCGCTGCAATTCAAAATAGCTTTTTGAATGCTCGTCCATATCTTTTCAGTCTTGTTAAAACTCCAAGCAGGAAAGATACAAGAGCACTATCGCTTCTGCTCCAGGTCTTCATCATAGTTGTCCTTTTCTTCTATGTTTTTCTTACCTGAAAAACAAGATTGAGATACAGGAAATTTGAAGAGTTAATCCCATACGCAGCCACCAGAGCAAAACTTTGTGTGTCTTGCAGTCAACATTTTCTCAAGAATTTATTTAAAAATGGATTTATATCTGGAAGACCTGAAATGTTTAGTGAGGCACTGAAAAACATCTGAACAAAATTAAAGAAGTCGCTGAAGATTAAACACTCTGTCCACGAAAGCTTTTGTGAAAAATTATTACAGCCCTGCTTTTCAATTGAATGATAATGATGCTGCTTCTTTCTTTAAGAGGTAAAGCTGCTGCAGAAAAAGAGAATCTGCTTTTATCAGATGCTTTATTGCGTGTTGGCTACATCTGTAAGACAGGCTCTAACTGTCTCAGATGAAGTTATGCCCTCCCTTAAATGAGGATTTGTCTCAGCAGGGACACATCAAGTCTGATTTTTATTCACTCAAGGCGGGTATGGAGCTCAACACAGCAGGGATATAAAGCTGTATCTTCATAAAGAGCCCAGTTTCCTGTTTTAATATTAATGATGAGTATATTGTTTGTAAATATCTAAATATGAAACAAGACAAAAAAAAATGCAGATTGAGTGAGACAAGGTAGAACCACATTTTAAAAAACCTGAAATACCACAAATATGTTAGTAATGAGTCCTCCAGGGCCATAAAGTCACGTCATGTCAGAAAGACACATTTTTATAAATGGAAATGAATTTATTCCTCTAAAATCAGTGTTTTTCTTCTCCGCTTTTGTTCCTCAAGTTAGAAATGTTTTTTAAAAAAATTTAAAATGCTGTCAGTCTCCTTGGATCCTCTCACCTCTTGTGCATGTTTTTTTTTATTTTTTTAGTTCGTGTGAGAGAGCGAATAATAAAGACACTGAAATTCATTGTTTTTCAAGACGTTGGAAAAAATATCCTGTAATGCATTAAAAAAAAAGGATTATTTGAATTAAAAATGACCATAACCAATTAAGTACCTTACGTCTTTTTAAAAAACCTTTGTTTGAATTTTGCAGCGTAGAAAATTAGTTTTATGTTAATTAATGCAGGGGTGTCCATTTCATACCATCGTGAATGTGACCCAACAGAGGAATGACTGAAGCCTGATAAAATGTATTGGATCCTCTCAAACTGGTCAGGAAAAAATGAATCTATAAAAATATGAAGTAAAACTCGTCATGTTTCCTGGGACCAACGCACCTTTGCTGTGGCTTCGGTCTGAGCTGCGACGCCGCTGGGGTCCGCGACACAAGCAGAGATTTTCTCAGCAGTTCAGACATTTTTCCATTGTCAAACGTGAAAGAAAAAGTGGGAAACAGGTCCTCTGTAAACAGAGCCTGGATGTTGAAATAAAGCTGATTAGTGTGAGACGATGCAAACTTTAGCGTCTAATCTGTAGGTCCAGTCCAGAACCAGTCCATTGAAATCACGTTGATAATCTTTATTTTGAGCAATAAATATTTGGAAATTATAACAAAACCTGTAGCTACTCCTTTTAAATGCCAATGATGTTCCCATTGTGCGTTTCCTTTGTATAGATATAACTTAAGTCAGTCTTCTAATAAAGGCGCCTGGTAGCAGAAGGCTACCAGGCGCCTTTTTTATTGAGCTAGCTACCAGTTTGGATTCAGGAGGCTGACACCACCCGCATCTTTAAAACTAAACTGAAAACATTTCTGTCCAGTAAAGCCTACAGTTAGTCTAAACTATAGTGTGTAGAGGCTAATAGTGTTAGCCATAGTTATAGGAGCTCAGACTAGAGTAGACTCGTCTTAATCATAGCTTCGTCATAGCTATGCTGCTATAGGCCTACGCTGCAGGGGGACACCAACATGATCTGCTGAGCGGTGTTTCCACTGCTCTTCCCCCTTTCCTCCTCCATTCTTCCTCCTCCAGCTCATTCCATAGTTAATTAGCAGCACCTTGTTACTGTAACTGTGCTCCATTTTCTTTCCTGTAGTTTGTTGAGCTGTTTTCCCTCTTTTTTTCTCTTTTCTTTCTGTATGTTTGCAGGCCAAAGTTTCCTGAGTTTCATGCTGGCTTGCAGTTCCCTCCTCTGTCCATCCCAGCGTTTACCTCCACCTGTGTGTGTAGATGTGTTCAGGGCACCGACGACTGGCGTGCTGATCGGCGACCTAGTGGTCTGACCATCTCACCTCAGTGTTGCTACCTGCATCTGTTCATGTAGTCATTTCATTCAGTCATTTGTGTGCTCTCCTCTCTCTGTCCTGTCTCTCTTCTCTTTTTCTTTCTTTACCCAGCTGGTCTTCATCAGGAAGGTCCCCCATATGATCCAGGTCCTGATCAAGGTTTCCTCCTCTTAAACTTTTTTCTTGCTACTGTTTGGGTTAAAGGTTTTCTTTCTCCCGTTGTGGGAGTTTTTTACCTGCCATTATCCTTGATTTGGATTTAACATTATAATTTTAGTTGTGATATTTGCTTGGGAGTCATGATCTGGGTCTCTGTAAAGCGAGACAACTGACATTGTAACAGATGCTATACAAATAAAATTAAATAGCATAGACATGAGTTAAATTGAATTGTTATCTCACTCCAAATCAAAATGGTAATATCAGTTTTGATGAACTCCCAGGAGATTGTTTTGCATGTGTTTCTTTAAACCTCTGTCGTTGTTTCTGTGTGTATTCTCAGTGCATTCCTCACTTTCTCAAGTCATTACGTTGAGCGGTTTGTTGTATCCAGAATAAATGAGCACAAACACAGACCCAGTCATCATGTCTGAACGCCGCTGAAATGCCAAGGCTTCTGGCACTTCAGGCGCTGGTGTGTACACACTGAGAAAGGTTCAGAGGGACGCAAATTGTGCCGTCGGTGAAGGGTGTTGGAAGATAGGGACAATTGTAGGGACAATTTTGGCTTCGGATCAGAACTCGCTCGATTTAAAGGAGTTTCTGCTCACGTCCTGGCGGCTGATACATCTGAAGGGACAGAAAGGTACAACAGGGTGCAGAGCTACAGTCTCATTTTTGCTGCTGATTATTTCATAAAATCTTACAGCTAAATGTGTTGGAACCATGAATATAAAGTTTTTTTCCAACTGACTGCACATCCCTATTCTTCTGCCACAACGCTGAGTTAATGAACATTATAGACGATACTAAGGTTCATTTCCGTTTCACACTTCATAAACTGAGGCACTATGAAGCTACTTTATGGAGACTATAAGCCCATAATTGCCAGCTAATCTGGGGCATCCCACTTTTTGTTTGTTTATGAACACCAGACTTGTTTGGTCTCTTGCTTGGTCCCTCTCTCATTTTGTCTGCAGTGATTACTTTCTTGAGTCTCTTAATCGACTCTGCTGCGATGTCGACTAGTTTCATCCTTGTTGATATGTGACATGATGGTCCGAAGTGATGCAGCCATTACAAGAGGTGTTACTTTGAGTATATTTAGGCAAGAGGAGGATAATGCGTCCGAAAACTAACCAATGATTCCCTTAAATGAAACTATTTTGTGCTGCTTTAGACATATTTCTTGCTATGTCTTGTCCTTTCTGCTGATAACCTGGTAAGAAGGATGAGTGGTGTCAAACAGAGCCCTCGTTCGTGTGTGAAATGTCCTCTGAAACCCTCTGAAATCTATCCCTGCAGCCTCCAGGGGTTAATGTGATGTCCATGTAGCTTCCTGTACTCCCTTATATTTTGAAAGTTGGCTGTGATCTCTGTGCTGTATTTGTGTCTGGCTCCCTGCAAGCTTGATCTACCATGCGTGAAACGAGGTGCCTGAGCAGCGAAACTGGTTTGGCGTGTATCTTTAGCAGAGCGGAGTAGATGGTCATTTCCGATGGGATCGCTCTCGTTGAGTAGAAAGGCCTGCAGTTCTGGATTGAGCTGGAACGAGAAGCTCTGCCGTCCGTTCTACGGTTGGTCTTTACTTCCTGGGAAAGATTTAACCAGGGGTGGCCAAAGTCAGTCCTGCAGGTTTTCGATGTTTCCCTCCATCTATACACCCTGATACCAGTGACTGTGTCATTAACAGACATGTGCTGACCTTGATGACAAGATGATGTCGGCCGTTAATTAAGATCAGGCGTGTTAAAGCAAGAAAACATGCAAAACCTGCAGGACACCGGCCCTCCAGGACCGACTTTGCCCCCCATGGATTAAACACACAAGGGACAGCATTTTTAAAATAAAAAGCCACATGAGGAAAAAATAAATAAAGAATATGATGTCCTGGATGTCCTCCACCGTGGTCTTATCTGGCTGTTTTTTAAAACTGCATGCTGCACATCCGATACGTGCTGGATACTGGTCCAGTCAGTTGTCAGTACCCAGGATGCCACCATAGAAGTGATACTATAATGGTATAACTAGGAGTAAATCACATAGCAACCATGACTGCTTCCTGTTGTAGTATTCTATTACATTATGGGATCCAGTAAATGCTTTTAGATGTCCAGTGCAACTGGTCAGTTGCATTCTGGCAGTATTTCCTCAGGTTGAGCCCCATCCTGGTACTTTTTTTTCCCACATACTGCTGATTATACAGTTGTATCCTATATTTCCAGATAATCTGTGTGTGCCAGTGGTGTGAATTGCAGCTTCGTAAATGCCCACTGTGCTGTTGGAAACATCAGCCAGGTCAGAGCTAACCGTCCCAGACTGCACTCCCCGACTGAGCCATCAGCTTACGTTCTCCTGGCGTCTACGTGGGTTACCTCCGGGCACTGCAGGTTTCCCGTACCAAGCAAAAACATGCCACTAAGACTAATGTATGATTATTAGGGCTGGGCAAGTTAACGCGTTATTATGGCGTTAATGTATTAATTTATTAAGGCCGACATTTATTTTATTGCGCGTTAACGCATGTTGCTCACATGTTTTTGTTTTGAAAAGTCTGTTACTGGCTGCTGCGGGACTGGAAAATAATTGGCAGGTAAACATGCGGACATGGAAAATGGTAAAAATTTGTGTACTTTACAGTTCGGGTAGTAACTCACGTAGCAATATTAACAATTCTGTCTAAAAAAAAAAACTTCCAAAAAAAAAAAAAAAACTTCCAACCCCCTTTGTTCAAGACGATCACATCATTCCTCCATGTTCCATCAGAGCTGCTCCATTGTTCACTGTCCTGCTGTTCTCTAGCTGGTTACTGCAGTGCAGCTCCATCTAGTGGCACAGATGTGTAATGACAACAGAAAGTCTATTCCTTGATTACAAAACAAAGCCATTTCCGAAATTGAAAAAAAAAAAACAATTTATACACAGATAATTACGGATTGGTAAAGTTACTGAACTTTAACATGGACATTTTCATTTTAAAGTTCTCCCAGACGGAGGATTTACATGACAGAAACAAGGTTATTTGTAACAACTGACAAGTTGAACTCCCCATCAAAAGTTTCTGCTGTTACCTCAGAAATTACCTGTTTTAATGTTCTGATTGTGCTGAGCCACAATCATTTTGTTGGATTTTGTTTGTAGACTTTTTTTTTAATTTTTTATAAAAAAATAGGATGACATTAATGCCCTGGCAGTGGCAATAAGCTTTATTTTATTTGACATTTTTTAAGAAGATATTTACACTAAATATGTGTTACTGACAAGTGCTGATGTTAAACGTGTTTGAACAACAAATGTTGTTGCCCTTTAGTTCATATGGCAGCAGAACATTTAAATAAAAGTGCATTTTACACTACTTTTGATTTCATTATTTGATTTTTCATATACAATGCGATTAATCAGGGAAATAATGCGATTAATCGCAATTAAAAATTTAAATTGTTGCCCAGCCCTAACGATTATATTAGCTGAGCAGTAAATTGTCTGCATTGGTTACTGGTGCGAAATCTGTTAAAAACATCTAAAACAGATTCCCTTCACAGATCGTAGCACGTGCTCTTCCTGAGCTGTGAGGCTTAGTCGTGTTGTTGTGACCCCCACCTCCCCTTTTTTTTTCTTGTAAAAATCAAGGATATTTGGTTTGTGCTGATTTTAAAATTAAGGGTTCAAAGTCCATTCTTAACCTTGGGGATGTTTGACAGGATCGTCTCATCACCTCACGGTCCATTTTGTGGACGCTCTCCAACCACGCTCTCGCTCGCAGGTAGATGATGAGATTCAGTAAAACCTCACTGCTGGTAAACGGACAGCCTGTTTCTGGTTTATTTAATGTATTAAAATGTTCAGTGAAGATAAAATTTAATTGCAGGTTTTACGGGCTGCTTTTATGTAGCAGTGATTAGGGAGGAACCTCCATCAATTCGATGGGTGGGTGACATTTACTGGTAATAGCAGATCTTAATAAAACTCCTGCATCGGCAAACCCATATATCAGCCTGAAAACAGAGAAGCTCCGGCACCGCGTCTGTCTTTCAGAAAGTCCGTACGCTCACGGTAAAAAAACGACAGCCTCCACCTCCCACGGCTGACTCAGATGCGGCCAACCTGTGTGCGATGGTCTGCGTGCAGGTCGCCGAGGTCGTTCCTCAGTGTGTTGCAGCAGCTCTGTGATCCAGTATGCCCCGGAGACGCACAACCTGCAATGCATCAGTCCCAGCCCCCCTCAGCTGTCTCCGCTCAGCCTTAGTGGACATGACAGTGCGCTCACAAGTATTTTTCTCCACGGGGAACGTTTACCTCCCACTCACACACACAGACACTTGTGACAACACTTTCCCGCAGCAAAGCACAGATCAAGGCCATCTACACAGTCAATAAACATCAAAAATTGACACCAAAACAGCCGGTAACTGCCCTGGGAAGACGGAGAAGAAAGAATGCTTTCGGAGCGACAAATTGAGGGCTCTTGGCATTCGGATCACAAGCCAGAGGAGCGTAATGACAATGTTATGAAAATGTGAAACATGCAGGGAGAAGCGTCTGTCCTGAAGGCTGCCAACAATGATGTCATCGAGTCCAGCAAGCGCATGCTGGGAAATATTGATATATGACCACTGGCTTTGAAATACAACATGAAGTCAACTACAGCAGCTCAGCAAAGAGCTTTTAGTGCTAAATCAGCAAGTGAATTTGGTTTGATGGACAGGTGTGAGCATGTGTGTGCGTGCGTGTGCGTGTCCTGCTATATTCCTTCTTGAAATCACTAGATTTTCATTTTTAAATCTGATACACAAGAGCCTCAAATCAAGGTATCACAGCACAGTTTCAACCAACCTAGCTTTCATGAACTGGCAGAAGTATTCGTTATTTCGTTCTTGTTTGTCGACTATGATGCTGCTAATCTCGGTCACACAGTGGCAGTGTTACTTTGATTGCTTTTCTTTCAACACTTAAACAGATGCATCTTGTTTTTTTTGCTGTTTATGTTTGCTCTCGCTCAGCCGCACACGGAGGATGGTGGTGAGAAACTGCTCTCTCAAGTTAAAGCTGAATATGCACACGGCTTTCTAAAATATGCTTCTACAAGTGTCCATCCACTCGTTGTGGCTAGTTTACTGAAACATGCTGTTTGTGATGGCATTATTTTATAAAACTGTATTCAGGGGGATGGGGGGTGGGTGCTGCTGTGAGCATGAGATACAGATAAAGTTATTATAGTTAATGAAAACGAACAAAATATTCAAAACTAGAATTGGGAAAAAAACATTTTTAATAACTGAAATAAAATAATAACAAGTAAAAAAAAAACAATAACTAACTGAAACTGTATTATGTGTTTATAAAACATATAATATCAAGAATGTTCTTCATTTTTGTATTTGTAAATTTTTTACATATAAACATTTTGGGATTTACATGAAATCTATTAACTTCGTTCTGCCGTACAACAACAACAACCACAAAAAAACCCCCCAGAGTGATCAGCAGTGATGGCTGCAGCAAAAGTTGGGAGAAAGCTGTACAGTCCTATTTGGGATTTCTTTGACTATGACTGTGTTAACGATAAAAATAAGTGCCTTGTTGTAGAAGCAGGTGATACAATGTGTGGAATACTTCTCAAGGGGAAAAAAACCCATGAATCTGAAAGTCCATTTTGAAAAGCTCACACAAGAAGGCTAACCAAGACTACCTGGATAAGCTAGCCTAAGCTAGCTTCGCTGCCCTCATCTCTCAAAAGGGAAGCTACAGCTGCAGATGAGTCAGCGTTGGGAAGGAACGGGAGAAAACAGCAACTATAATGGACTGTTTCCACCGGCGACCAAATAGCTGCTGGTCAGTAAATACGCAGGAACACCACAAGAGGGAAGACGCATTGATAAATATGTTTATTGAGACTGGAATGTAAACACGACTATGTGATTCGATAGCGTTCAAAAAGTTCAGTGCTTAACTCGAACTCGAATAAAACTAAAGCTAACACTGAAACTAATAAAAACTAAACTAAAACTAAGCATTTCAAAAGATAAAAACGAATTAAAACCAGGAAAACTGCTTCCACACTTCACAACCCAGCACACACCACACCCTTACTGTCGTGTCTCTTTAACTGTCTTGTCTTTAAATGTTTCACTACTGGTGTTTTTCTAGTCCTCTCTGACGAAATCAGGATTTAAGATGTTTATAAAAGATGTTAGAATTTACTGCCAGAGAAGACTGGTGAAGGACACATTAACCCTTCACATTCCCACCAAACTTTTAATGCTGCGTACCACCTGAGAAACTATTAAGCTCTCAGAGTACCACCATGATGACCAATTTTAAAATATAGCCATATATGCCTTCTCAATTAGCTTTAAACACAAAGGAGAGATGTTTATTCCTCATTGTGGTTTTTTATTGTTACCTGAATTTCATTTGAAACGTTGTATTTATAATGCATTGACAAGTCATGATGTTTCCCCGCGTACCCCCAGAGAGCGCCACTGTACTAGATGGTTTGGACTAGACGATGGCACTAACCATGAATTAGTGAAGAACCATGCAGACAAAAAAAACTGCTCTAAAAACTAAAACAAACTGAATTTTAGCCATTAATCTGCCAACGTATACCAGGAGATACAAAGTCTTTAACACCTTGTAAGAGAAATTTAGAAAGCTTTTCATTCATCAAGTAATCTTTTATCAAAAGTTTTGCCTGTCATTAGTATGTGGGCCAAAATATTTGGTTGAGGTCATCTGTCATCATTTAGTCAGCCTGGTCAGGATCCATCATGGCCACCAATGATCCAGAACATCCTCTCCAAAGGTTAAGTAATTACTTTTTAATTATACTTATTTTCACTAAAACAATGATTTACTTTTATAAAACAAAGCAAGACCATTGCCTTAACATTCTCATGATGAAAAAATATTCTAACTATGATTGTTGTGTTATTTAGTGACCTTAGAAATGTATGTATCCCACAAGATACATTGCCAGATTAGGGATAGAAAATGCAGAAAATTGCTAACGTGTATTCTTTGAAGTTTTTGTGTCAAACCGGAAGATATGTTAATATTTGCTACAAAATCATATATTATCATGAAATTGTTTGAACATTCTAACAACACAACTGTATTTTATCCTTCAATATTTCGACAGTCATTTCTTACACATGGTATCTCAGTTAGCTCTTTTTATAGGAAAAAGGCAAGGATGAGAGTTTTTCACCTCCCTGCCACTCATAGTGCATTTGAAGCAGTCCTTTAGCTTGCGAAGTCTGGAAACCATTTGTAAAAATAGGCTAAAAGGATGTACTCTTGAGGGTGACCGTACACTGCTCAGGCAAGGCAGGGGCAGGTATGACTACAGGGTTGATAATGTGGCAGAAGTAGCTATCGTGAAATGGATTGACAACAAAGCACTTTAGCTAGCTCCTGTGCTGCAGTAAGCCTCATCAAAGAAGTGGCTGGAGGCGTTTCTCCAGAGAGGAGCAAAGAAAAGTCGGTGTTCCTTGCCCAAACATTGTCACAATACAATGTCCACATGGGAGGAGTTGACCTTGCTGACATGATGGTGGTTTTATATCGCATCCAGCAAAGTCCCATCGATAGTACTCGTGTCTGTTTTGGCAAATGGTTGACATAGCAGTCAACAATGTATGGCTACTGTATCACCGGGATTCCAAAAACATGGGTGTGCAAAAGCACAAAAGGTTTAAAGCAATTCAGGCTGGAGGTTGCAGATGCACTCATCCGTGGTGGAAAGAAGAAGGGAAGGCCTTCCAAAGGAAGAGAAGATGGTGTGCTCAGTCCCACCAGATGCATCCAAAGACCAACAACCCCAAGACCAGTACCTGATGTCCGCTATGATCAACTGGATCATTTCCCAGTCTTTACTGACAAGGGAAGGTGCAGATTCTGTCCAGATGGACAGACAACAATCTCCTGCAGTAAATGTGTTGTTTGTCTGTGTATTGTCACTGGAAAAAGCCAACGAAACTGCTTCCAACTGTTCCACAAAAAGTAAATGGAATCAGAAAAAGGGAAGAGACAGACAGAAGCAATGTGGATGTTAATTTGAATGAACCGTGTTCTTATTTGTTCAGTTGTGAAAAATAAAATAAAAATGAATTTTTCTTCTCTAAGGTTGCAGGTGCAGTTATTGCACAGGGAGGGTAAAATGGAAATAAGATTCCCCCTCATTAACTCAAACAACACTGTATTGTTTGTTTTCTTCAAATTAAACATTAATATGTTTACCATTTTGGGTCTGTTTTTCAAACCTCAATAAGGCAATGTATCCTGGGAGATACAACTCATAAAATAAATAATATACACGTTATTAAAAAAAAAAAAACACTTGGATGTTTTACTTGGGTCTTAAAAAGAAGAATAATAACATAAAATCATTTTTTGCAATTTGATTTCCATTGCTGCCTGTTTAAGGGTTAAAAACTAATATACAAACTAAAACTAATGAAAAATACGAAACTATTATAACCCTGGATACAGACTCTGGTGCTCCAGGTAAATCCTAAATGGAGCTAGGGTTTTGTCTGCATTGCCAGAAGTTCATCAGATTCGTTCTGGTGGGAGGTCTGACTCCATCAGTCAGCATTTCTGGGTGCAGTCAAGGGGCAGAAGGAGTCCTTGGCTGTTGGTGTCATCAAGCCATGATCTTCAGCTCCTGCTTGAGTGGTTTGAATTGCACCTTCAAACTTGAGGCCATGGTTCTCTTTTGGAAAAAGAGTGGAAAGTCATTGCAGAGTTAGGGACAAGGCGCTGCCCCCAAGAGGAAGAAGAGGAAGTATCTTGGGGATCTTGTTCATGAGTGGGGGGAAGAATTGAGCTGGAGATGAACAGGATCTGTGGGAAGTGAAAATGAAAATGAAAATGAAAAATACTTTATTTATCCCATAAAGGGAAATTCAATGTAGTAAGGGCTCTCTTTTTTTTTTTTTTTTATAAACAACAGACAGCAAGTGACCAGACTCAATGAGATTACAAGTACAGGCAGAAAAAAAATGTTTGTCCATGAGGTGGCTGGACTTTAGTTAAGAGATGGGGAGAGAAGCTGAGCAGAGCTGGGGCTCCTCCAGACAGAGCGGAGCCAGCCGAGGTGGTTAGGGTCTGGTTAAGATGCTTCCTGAACCCAGGGAGATGTTCAGGAGAAGGCTGGACCGAGGGCTCTGAGGCGGACCCAAAACACATGTGAGGGATCTCTTGGTCTGGCCTGGGAAGGTATTCTCCCACAAGAGCTGGAGGAGTTGGCCAGGGAGAAGGAGGTCCGGGCCCCTCCACCAAGACTGCTGCCCCCAGGACCTGAACCCAGATAAGGAGAAGTTAACCCTTTAAGTGCCAAAACCGCAGAGTTGCGACAAGCAACAAAAACCAGACCACAGCTCGAGATAGAGTACCAAATCTTGTTAGTACATTCCACCACAAGACTGCAGACATGCGCTGCTTCAGTTTTCACACTAATGCAGGGCTTGTGTCTATACAATAGGCCTGAAACACGCCCTCCTGGCCTGACGAGGACGCGTGGGAGTCAGTGACGGCATGTCTGTGCAAAGTGGCGGCGGCGTATCCGTCCACAACATCACCGTACACAAAGCAGCACATGTTGGACCCTTGGAATTATTTGGGTGTTTGTGTTTCAGAGGTCGGAGTGGTAGAAAGCAGGGAATAGCTAGGAGAGTTTCAGGACGTGGCGGAGGCAGCCCGGGTCGTCATAATAGCTCTGTAGCGATGACAATGATGGCTGGGTTCATTTGACAAGTTAGGAAGAGCATCAAGAGTTGATCTGACAGTGGATGAACCTCTTAGGTATCATGGAGACAGGGACTTGATCAATGCTAAACGCACTAATTTCCTGTTTTATTTTTGAATGATAATTTCTGAGCTCTTGCCACCAATTACAGATCTTCTCACCAGTTCTTAGACAATGAGAAAACTAAGACCAAAGTCCAGAGTCCATGAATTGAATAATGTAACTGTAACCCAGTAACCCCATCTCATTGATTTCATCACAACATTAGTGCCTCATTCTTACTTTTCAAAAGGGGGTTGAACTTTTTCTGTTGTTTGTTTTCCGCACTTCATTTTACTATTAATGACTTATTCATTACTCAGAAACAGGCCAGACAGAGAAGTTCCATACACTTCTATAAAGTTTCTCCCTTTTGTTCCCATGATACCTTGCAGACAATCGAATACTGAAACAAGCTGGTATCAGACGAGCAGGATAAAATAAATAATACATGATATTTATCAAGAGGGGGAAATTCACAAGGAATGTTCAACAACTGCAGTGTTTTATGGGAACCTTCTAAATTCCATCAATATGATCTTTATACTCTGTGCACTCTGTTGGCTTTCTTTTTTATATGGCTGTAAAAATCTAGCTGATTCGATTCAAATGCCGCCCCATGCTGAGTTCATGTAGAAGGCCAGAAGCTCCTGTAATAGCTTCTGACAAGGAAATCAAAGATCGAGATGGACTTATGTACTAAATGGGAGGTTTTTATAATTACAGGGCAGGTGGGCTCCAGTCAAGCAGAGATAGTGGCGCAATTCATGGCTACATGGAATTTGGCTTAATAATTAATGAAGCAGAACCTGCTCCCCGCAGATGAGGGAGAGTGGCTGTTAGAAAATACACTTCACTTATGATGAAATGCCAACAAGGTTTAAAGACAATTTTCCATCTGTCCCACGAGATACAGCCCTGCCACTGAAAAATTCCCCCAACGTGATGGACAGATTTGCCAGTGTGAGGTATAAAAAAGCCTCTGTAAGATTCCCAGGTCCAATTAAAACGTGTGTATCTTTCATCATCTGAACTACTGCTCAGGTTTCATTGCTGCAGATAGGACACTCGCCTCAATTAACTGGAAACTGCCGTGGCTTTGATGTCCTTGTCCATGTTTTCTGACTTATCTACAGTGTTATTATGATGAGCTATCATCTTACACATGGCCAGAGGTATTTTTCAGTATTCATATTCAAAGTACTCGGTACTGGCAAAGGTTCTTTTCTGGAGTTTTCTTTCCAACCTTGGCTCTCTTTGAGATCACAGAATTCCCTCACACATGTTAAACATGCTACAAATCAGTGATGTTTCAATGTTAGAAGTTTCTGAGTCTGAAATGCAAGAAGCAGGAAGTTGTCCTACGATGTGCTGACAACCAGTATATATTTTAATACTAGCAATAAATAAAAATAATAATAATACGATTGATTCAAAAGTAGTTTGGCGACAGTATCATCAGTTTTTATACTCGTATTTATTGACCTAACATTTGATGTTCCTCTTATTCCAACAACCTGCTCCAGTCTATGGATAAAAACCTTGTGATCAATAGTGTTTATTCCTCTAATAAAAAGAGACTACAAAAGGCCTCTCGATAACAGGTATTGATGAGGATTACATGTATTGATATCTGATCAATACTTTGATTTTTGTATTGATGCAATTGGATGTATCCATGTAAATCGATGGATTGCTTCACCCAGGTCTGGATAAAGATTTGGATACTGGTCTGGATACAGTTCAGGATTCAGGCCTGGAAGCAGGTCTGGATACAGGTCTGGATACTAGTCTGGATACAAGTCTGGATACTAGTCTGGATGCAGGTCTGGATACAGGTCTGGATACTGGTCTGGATACAGTTCAGGATTCAGGCCTGGAAGCAGGTCTGGATACAGGTCTGGATACTAGTCTGGATGCAGGTCTGGATACAGGTCTGGATACTAGTCTGGATGCAGGTCTGGATGCAGGTCTGGATACTAGTCTGGATGCAGGTCTGGATACAAGTCTGGATACTAGTCTGGATGCAGGTCTGGATACAGGTCTGGATACTAGTCTGGATGCAGGTCAGGATGCAGGTCTGGATGCAGGTCAGGATACAGGTCTGGATGCAGGTCAGGATACAGGTCTGGATGCAGGTCTGGATACTAGTCTGGATGCAGGTCTGGATACAAGTCTGGATACTAGTCTGGATGCAGGTCTGGATACAGGTCTGGATACTAGTCTGGATGCAGGACAGGATACAGGTCTGGATGCAGGTCAGGATACAGGTCTGGATGCAGGTCTGGATACTGGTCTGGATGCAGGTCTCATCCATTTTCTTTAAAATCAGCATCAGTACAGTTTTCCTCCATTTCTTAGACATCCTCTCACCATCGTAGATGCTGTTAAAATATCTAGTTCAATAAAATAGTCCCCACCTGTCTCCTTTAGACACTTCCACACCTCCACTGGTATGTTATCAGGATCAACTGGCATTCTTCATACTCTTCATTCCTTATTCCATTCTTCCTTCTCTTCAAAGCTGCTCTACCTTCAACCTTACTGATCCTTGGCTCTTCTTGATCTGCAGCGCTGGCATCCTCTGCCCCTGCCTCTCTCTCATTTTCTTCTTTTGTCACTTCTCTAAGGTTCCCTCTCTATTTTGCTCTCAGACAACCCTCATCTTGAGATACCAGAGATTAAAATTAGATGACTGTAAATGATCTGAACATAGACACTTTAAATTTATGAAAATATGCATTGCTCTGCCTCATGTCACCACAAGAATAATAATAATAAAAAAAAAGAAAACAGTCATGTGTAATGGTTTGTATGCCCCTCTTTCAATGCAGTATTATGTGATAAAAATTAGATGGTTCAAAATGAGGATTAAAAAAAGCCACATTTTTCCAGTTACCCTGTTAACAAAGAGAAAAACAAGCAAATCAAATCACGTATCTTAGTTACCAAATGTGAAGACAATGCTTCCCTTTTTTTTCTGCTTTTATTATGAATGTAAATTACAACTGATGACACTTATATGATACTTCTGAATTTTATGCTGAAGTATATCACTGTGTAGCACTTCCTCTTGTCATGTTTTCATTTTTACAGAGCCCTAAATGTTTTCAGCTGGTTAAGAGTCTGGACTGCAGGCAGACCAGTTCAGCACCTGGACTCATGCTTTTGTGACGGTTTCGGTATCTGATGTTGCTTTTGCTGACAGAGACGAGGCCTTCTCTAAATAAAGACCTCTGGATGGGAGCACCAGAGATGCAGACCTTTGCACTGAGTGCAGATAACCAGCCAGACGGCTCGTCTCCTCTTTGACCCAGAGGACCCAGCGTCCATGATTTTCCAAAAGGAATTTCACATTTCAGTTTGTCTGATCACAGCACGGTTTTCCACTTTGCCTCAGCTCATTTTAAATGAACTTTGCGCCAAAGAAGACGTTATATTTCTGGATCGTGTTCATCTTTAGCTTCTTCTGAGCAGGGTAGAGCTGCAACATGTGGATGCACAGAAAACTGTGCCACTGCTGATTTAGAAGTGTACCTGAGGCACTGTCCCAAGTGCATTTTTTTAAATGATAATATGCACTGTAGATGATAAATAATTCAAACTCTTTGCATTGTCATGTTGAGTAACATTCTTAACAGAGACAACTGGACCTCCTTTATCACTTCAAACTGAATGGTGGGGAATCATGAGCTTAAATGCATTTTTTTTTTTTTTTTTTTGGCTCAAGTGGCTTTTATTCCCAGTGAAGAGCATGTTTGGGGCATTTGTATTATTGTTCTGATTTTTACTGTCACGCTTTACTGCTTCCGATAGTTTTAGGTTCGTACTGCGTGAACTGTTGAGCACCGGGTTCATGCAGCTGTGCAACCCTGAAGGGAGGAACCTTTCTCTGTCGAAGAGTCAAACTGGGTTAAAGCCGGGTCAGAGAGAAGACAGGCAACCACACAAAGGCTTGCTTGACTTCTGACCTTGGAGCATTACGTCCAGAACGCTGGTGCTGGGCAGGGTTCTGTTGATTTGGTGGAAGCGGAGGAAACATTGACCCAGCAGCTTTGTGATGGATTTCTCCTCAGACTGTTGAGCAGAAAAGTACTGAGTGATTGCCTCGCCCTGAAGTAAAGCAGACGGGCCGAGTGTTCAAACATAAACACGTGATACGGCTTTATATCGTGTAAAGGCGTCCGCTTTTTTGAGTCTTCGCTGTTGTTGCAGACATCATTATCTCGAATTCTTCAGTGATGGAGTATTTACGTCTGGTGCGCCGGAGCTGCAAAAGATTCGGTGAAATGACAAAGTACTTCTTCCATCATAACAGTTAAGAGAGCAAACAGTGCAGCCGCCTCAGTCGCTGTTCACTGCGTGCCGTTTTAAGAAAGGGGTTGTTGCGTGTTCACCTGTGGGCCGCGGGGAGAGCTGGAGATGAGGAGTGATGTCGCTGTCAGCTCTGCCAGCGGTCCACTTCCTGTTTGTCTCATGCTCACCTCCCTCTAAGGACACCACACAATTTACTCTCTCTCAAGTTGCAGTGTCCATTTATCTCAAGGAGAGATGTCAAAGGTGTGACGGATGAGAGGAAGACCTAATATTTCCTTTAGTTGATGCCCAGTCAGCCGGTACATGCAGCCGTTCCTGGGCTTCAGAGTCATTTTAAAGCCTGCTGTTGTTCATTTCTCAGAAATCAATAAAAGGAAGCCAGTTTTAAAGATATGCCCGTTTCTTTGTTGCATATGAGATGTGATGCATGAGATGTTGAATATATTTTCCCATTTTTTGAGGCTGTTTTGGAAAAGTAAGTCCTGTTTCCTGTATCAAAGTCACTGTGGAGGTGAAGTTTAAGGTTCAGGCTCTTTCTGTGAGATGATGGTTTCATCATCACTGATGGGTCATTGGGCCAGAAAGGATCATACAGTTGTTACTTTGGCTAGTTTTTGATGATATCAGGGACAGGAGACCTCAAACAACTGTTGTGCATAAGGGACCTGTTTAGTCAAAAGAGGGGGTTATTACCAACTGTGTTAATTCAAATTCAATTAAAATTCAAATATACTTTATTGATCCCCCAAGGGGGATATTCAGGTTTCAGTACACCAGTCTGGTGTACTAGAGGAGCTGCTGGCGTCCAGCGCTCCTTTTCATGCTCTATCCCGTTTTCCGATTGCTAACTCCAGTTAACAGCCATTAAAACAGTTAACAGACGTTAAAACCAGAATATCTCCATAATGATGACAAGTGAGATATCTCCAGGTCAGAGGAGGAAACATCGATGAACCAAACCATCTCCCCTGGGAAGACTGAGCTCCATTCAGTCCGGCGAGCGACGGAGCCGACCGTCCCAGAGCCTGGTTCATCACGCGGACCAGACCAGGCCGTTGTCGTCTCCCCCGGCGGTGCTAGGCCCCACCAGGTCACCAAAAGGCCCCTGCCAGGTCAGCTGACCCATCCGGCATGCAGACTGATGGACAGAGGCAGCAGCTGTTTGCCGGTCACGGCCACACCGCCGTTGCCACGTCGGGGGCTCCCGTCCCGGCTCAGTGACGCTGCAGGCCAGATCCAGTGGCAGTGGTCGCCGCGGGTATCAGTTCAGGACTACTTAGCTTATCTTTCCCGAACCGGCCTCCAGCGACACCGTCCATGTCCGGGGTGGCAGGTCTCCACCAGCCGCAAGAGGACCGATCCGCCACCTACAGACAGTATGTCAACATCCGACTGCAGATCACCACAAACCGGGTACAAACTGGAGCATTCAGCGTCCCAGGGATAAGTCCCCGGAGCAGCAGCAAGTAGCCTCCGTGCCAGGAGTCATCCGGGCAACGACGGTTTAAGGGACAGCTGCTAATAACCAGAAGGATATTAACAAAGCTAATAAATTAAAACGGAGCACCACCTGATAAATCAGGATACAAAGACTAAACGGCACAATCAGTCTCTAAATGGCTGTTGTTCTATGCGTACCAGCCTGTGACCAGGTGTGGAGCTATAGAGCAACAGAGAAGGTGTGAGTCCGAGCACAGACCTCTTCAACCAGCAGATGTTACAAAACTGTGTAAAATAACCACAATTTCTCTCATTAAAATGTATCAGAATTTATTAACACAAGTAGTAAATGAACGACACTTGAATCAAGATCCTGATATCTACTAACTAAAGACAACTAGACTAGCATAAGCAAATAAACATTAAATGGAAAAGGTGTCCATATTATTAGGGATGTCCCGATCCCGATCCCCTGATCGGATCGGCCTTCGATCTTAAAATTTAAGGTGATCGGATGGCCGATCAACCTTATTATACACGCCGATCTTTTTTCATTATTTTTTTTCCTGTCAAAAGTGATCCTGATTAACACAATTAATAAAGTAATCATATTACACAAACAAAAATATAAAGATACATTTAATAATTTGCACTGAAATGAGGTTTTCCAGCAGCGCTGTCTTGTATCCACCTTAAAAGTTTTTAACCGGCGGCGTCAGGATAAACTTTGAGCAAAAATATCCAGTTGGCAGCACTATAAAATTACAAGACCGACGCTTCACTGCGACTTGCAACGTGTGGAAGGCTGAGATATCACGATGGGGAAGAAGAGAGTTTACAACACCACCAATTTAATGACACTTAAAAAGCACGCAACCACGATCACCCGCAGCCTTCTGTCAGGTGAAGCTGCAGCCGTCGGCCGGCACCAGCTTCGGCAGCAACGCTCTGTGAACTTTTAAAAGAAAGACAACCGAGCTAAACCGAGCTAAAGGACACCGAAAAATCACCGAGCTAATCGTGGAATGTATTACCGGGACAACGGAGTTTGTGGAATACAAGGCTTTAACCGGCTCATTAATTACCTCGAGCCTCGTTCCCGTCATTACATGAACGAAAAAGGACACAAAGGTGCGCGAACATGTGCAGCGGGTCTTGAAAGAAGTTAAGTTAATATTTTATGTTATTTTATTCTGAGTATTCATTGATTGCAAAAACTTCTGCTGTTTTCATTGCCTTAAACTGCTAGCCAAGTTACCTGCTGCTATTTAAATGGAAGTGCTATGTTCTTTATACTGAGACTGTTGAACACTGTTAAGAAAGAAGAGTGTTTAAATAAGTTATTGTTTATTTTATAGAGATAAAAAGCTATTAATCTCAGCTTGGAGCAGGCCTTTTATTAATGTACACAGGAAATAAAAGCATGGGAAATTAACTCTGTTTGCCCATCAAAAGAAGTGAAATCGAATCGGAAAAAATCGGAAATCGGCCGATCATCAAATTAAAGATCGGAATGATCGGGACCCAAAAAACGTGATCGGGACATCCATATGTATATACATGTATGCTGAGAAACTACAGATGTGCGTGTGTGTCTGTGTGTGTGTGTGTGTGTGAGATAAACAAAGCTTGCTTCTAGCGTGAGGAGGATTTCAAGATGGCGGAAGAGGTCGCGTGATGACTTTGTCCCTCACCAAGATGGCCGCTGACTCACGCAATAGGGCATTACAAGATGGCGGATAAGATCACGTGGGGCTCTCATCCCTTGCCAAGATGGCTTCTGAATAACGGAAGGTTGTCGGTAAAAGAAACAAAGGAAAGGACAGAATAAAATCAACAAGCTAGAATGTTTCGTAGCGGCTAGCAACAGCTACTCTGTCATTTTCCTACAGATGCAACCATGTGAAGCCACTTCACCGAGCTGCTCTGATTTTGAACTGGAAAACGGAGAGTGGAGTTGCTTTTCAAAATAAAAACACATGAACGAAATTCAGTTACGACGGCGCCGATGGTCCGGTGACACACAAGAAAATTTAATTTGCAAACAACACTAAACTAAGCTTTGCCCAGACACAAAAGCCTCTTACGTGGATTGCTCCAGAAACAATCGATGGCGTTGTGGAGTCTGTGGAACTGGATTGATGAACCGGGATCGGTAGTATAGGGCTGGTTTGAACGTTCGCTCTGCCGGTATCCAGGAGCGGCTATCCGTAGTAGTGGAGGTCAGAGAGGAGGGAGGGAGGATGGAGGAGGGAGGAGGGAGCCGGTATTTATGTGATGGGACGTGATCTGCCTTTGCCAGGAACCCCTGCTGTGTAGTCGGGGTCCTTAGCCAGTTAGAGTGTGACACTACTATCACACCTTGGTGTCAAACAATAAAATCGCCAGGCATGCTGGGGATTTGAGTTTTATTATTTCTTTTGTCTCCTTTGTCCCAGAAACCATGCGGTCTCTGTAACTCATGGCCTGTGGCCCAACACAACTAGACGACGCACCCAAAAAGGTAATCAAGTATCCCTTCAAATTAACTTGAAACTGAAATTTCAGCAATAAAATAAGTAGATTAGAAATGTGGAGTTGATCTTCACTTGTTGCAGCTCTGAAAGTAGAGCGTAAAAATGTTTCTCCTTCAGATGAAAGTTGAGGAATATTTGATCTGATCTATATAACATATATAAGTGATGAACAAATTTAGCCCCATTATGAACGCTGCTGTGTTTTCACTTTAGAGGTTGAGTTCAAAACTTGGGATGAATCACATTGTTAACCTGAAGACATTTACTGTTGAATGGTTCAAAATTTACTCCAACATCTCACTCTGTTTTTTCTTTATTTTTTATTATTGGAGCGAGCAGCAGACACATGCTCCCAGAGTTCATAAAACTGATGTGGGGAACGATGAATTATTCACAGCAGCAAAAACAGGTTGCAGGAAGGAAAGGCAACAATAGTTCATTGGTAATATCTCCATTTCATGCCTCGTACTTTAGGTTACAGATAAGTTAGCCTTTTTACAATATTCTATGATTCTTTCCTCTCTTTTTTTGTAATTTTGTCTCACTGTGTTATCTTTTACAGTCTTCCCACATGTAGAAGAAAGATAACACCGTCCTGCTTTGTTTTCCTGAATCCATCCATCCATTAACTTCTACTGATCTGATTCGGGTTTGTGGGAGCAGCAGCGGCCCGAGAGGCCCGGCCCACTCCTCCCTCCCCCCGGCCACCTCGTCCCGCTCCTTCAGGGAATACCGAGGCGTTCCCAGTCCAGTCAAGAGATACGATCTCTCCGGCATGGATCTGCCTTGAGGACTCATACGGATCGGTCTTGTCTGGAACATCTCATCCTCACCAGATACCTGAACCACTTTAATTGGCTCCACCGGATGTGGAGGAGCTGCACCTCCCTGAACAGACCAAGGTTAAGCTGATTTTCCTGTTGGTCAAAAACCACCTCAAGACAATATGTGCACAAAATAAAAGTTACGCAATGTTCAGAACAAAACAACTTTACAAGCAAAATGCATTATTTAGCGTGACCTCCCCCAGAATCAGTCAAATCCATTTTACAGGCTGTCTAATATGGATATTTGTATTAATATTACATTTGATATATTCCCATCTATTTTGCAATAAAAAAATACATTTTAGACTGAATATGTCTTTGGGAAATTGCAGTAGCTACCCAGAACCTTCAGATGGCCTTAGCAAAAAAAAAAACCTTCATATTATTATGATGTCAATCATTTAGAGAGGTTTTAGCAGGAGGATGTCAGGGAAAACATAAAAATTACTTAGCTTTCTGAACTGAAATTCACAATTTTACAGTTTTTAAGGAAATTATCTGGACAACCGGTGGTCCATTTGGATGACTGACACCTGTTTGGGGCTGTCAGAGAAAACAGAAATGAAGGCTGTTGTCCAAATCAACCGGCAGCACAGTTCAGCTGTCGCAGGAAGGTAAATGCACGGCGTCTAGAAACAGTCGAGTTCCTGAGAAAATGGGGAAAAGAGCAAAAACAGGCTAATAGCGGTCAGGAACCATGTTAATGACAGATACTGGATTTCATTCATTTATCTTCTTTGGCTGTTTGTTTTGGTCATAGAATGAAAATGATTTTCTTCTTTTTTGTGTCCGGTTTGTCTGAACTGCTGTGATCTCTCATGGGCTACTGTAGGTTGGTGCACGTTGAACATGCTTCTAACATGCTTGTGTGGTGAAGAGCGCTTGTTATGAGGCGGTTCAAATGACTGGAAATTAACTGTCATGAATAACGTGTGAAAACAACAAGAACAGGGGTAATTAGGACTTTTGTACAGTACTGTCAGTAAGTGTTTCATTCCTTGTAGCGGCAGCTTTTTTGGGTGTGTTGGTATCAGTTTTCCTCTTCAGCATGTGCCTACATGTAAGACCACATCTCAGGTCATATCTTGTGAACCCTGGACGATGCCCGTCCTGCTCCACAGACAGACAGGAAGTGGTTTATTCACCAGAGTTTAATAAAGACTGCTGCTAATGGTCATGATGCTACTGGGAAGTTCTGCCCATCATCCATCTGCACTGAAATACCATAAATACCTTTTGTTAACTGTGGACTCTTTTCTGTGGTCACATCTTTGCACATTGAGCCACATTTGCACCTTCCATACACATGTGACTATGTTTGATACGCATTCTTACTGAACAGTTTTTTTTTTTTTTTTTTGAAAACTGCTGTTATTTTTCATGATTGCTGCTAATGGATGCTTGGGTTTCCCACTGGAATCAATAAAGTATCTATCCAACTTTATGTAACATGGATCGAACCCTCTATGGACTCTTCATAGAAACTTTAACGAACAGACAGATTTAAAATCCACTCCAGGTATTATCCAATCAGAATGATAAAACAATATGGGACCAGTGTGTGCGGATGTGTTCGGGGTGCCAACTGACGTGATGATCGCGACCTGGTCCTCTGGCCATCTCATCCCAGTGCTCCTACCTGCATCTGTTTATGTTTATGTTTATGTTTATATAGTCATTATATTCAGTCATTTGTGTGCTCTCCTCTCTCTGTCCTCCATCCTCTCTCTGTCCTGTCTCTCCTCTCTTTTTCTTTCTTTACCCACCTGGTCTTCATCAGGAAGGTCCCCCCATATGATCCAGGTCCTGATCAAGGTTTCTTCCTCTTAAAGTGGAGTTTTTTCTTGCCACTGTTTGGCTTAAAGGTTTTTTTTTTCTCCCTCTGAGGGAGTTTTTTTTACCTGCCATTATCCTTGATTAGGTTTTAATATTATAATTTTAGTAAATGATATTTGCTCGGGGGTCATGATCTGGGTCTCTGTAAAGCGCCTAGAGACATTTGACATTGTAACAGATGCTATACAAATAAAATTGAATTGAATTGAATTGAAATAATTACAGATATGCCTTTCTGTGTGAGATTTTACCAGTGACAGAGACCATGCTGCGGTGCCAGGCCTCAGTCAGACCTTTTTAATCTTTGCCAGTCCCTGGCAGATTGATAACACATAAAATGCAAGAACAAAAACTTAAAAAATAGCATTAAAACAAAATATTTTTGGAGTAAGGACTTCATGCAAAACTGTTTTTTTTTTTTTTTTTTTTTTTTTTTCAAACTAACCTGGTAAGTATCCTGACAAACAGCCTTCCAGGGGAAGTGTTTTGGGAGGAGATCTTGGTCAGACCCTGGACCCTGGAGAGGTTATATTTTAAAATGGTTTGGGAATAAATCAGTGAGGGATGTCTACTGGTTCTACAACACAATCTTGGATGAATAAATGGATGGAAGGTCAGCTGGCTGCTTCTCTAAGTTGCTGCTGCTCATAAAACCTGTTGCATTTGCTCAGTGGTGTGTACTCAGCT
The DNA here is from genome assembly GCA_018398805.1 of Hirundichthys speculiger. Lineage (NCBI taxonomy): Eukaryota > Metazoa > Chordata > Actinopteri > Beloniformes > Exocoetidae > Hirundichthys > Hirundichthys speculiger. Next base: position 610,353 of record JAGFBZ010000778.1, on the reverse strand, counting down.
GCCACAGACACTCAGGAGGTCTTTGTTAATGCCTCTTAAAGAACGTTCTGGGTTCTTGGTGCATTTGCTCGGACTACAGGGCGATCAATGAGCCCAGAATGAGCCGATGGTCACAGAGATAATGGAAAATGTGCATCTTCTCTTTGAGTCCTGGAGGTCAGAACAATTAACTCTTCTCTGATGTGCCCCAAAAAGAAAAAAGAAAAAGTTCATAACATTAGATTTGACTGACCAGCCCAGTCAAGGGTCACATGACATGAGGTCACAATGAAATGTCAGAAAATTTCACATTTTAAACCTCCTGTCACCTTTGAACCCATTCAGTCTTTAACATTTCTAAATAAATTGTCGACATAATCATTTTATTTCATGTTTAATGAATTTTCCTAATTTGATGGGAAAAATTGGGTCAATATGAAACGAACTAATAAATTATGAGAGAATGAGACCCTAATCATGACCCTCCTGTTGTCCTACCCTCCAGAAAATGGGACATTATTGACGGTTTGTCTAGAAACAGGGCTGCTAATGTCTTAAAAATGGTTCAGGTGCCACCAGATAAACGATCACCCATGTCCAAGACATCAAATCTGCGTTTGAGCCTTTCATGACAACATTTAAAAAGGATATATTTCAGATGACAAATGTAGAGGGGAGACATGTGTGGGGATAGTTGGAAAGACTTCGATGTGACCCGCTTGCATGCCTTTATTGGGTTGCTCATTCTGGCAGAAGTGAACAAGTCAACTGGCAAAGCAACAGGAAACCTCCTGGGCTGCTGACACAAGATGAGGAAGATCTGCAGCCACCATGTCTGGAAGCATGTTAGAGGCTTTCAAACTGACCCCGAACATAATACACGTTACTACGCCTGATAAAAGAAATCAAATATTCAAATGTTCCTGCGCTGACTCTGCGTCAGGATGAATGAGTGAGACCACCATGCCACTTAATTTGTCGTAACCATGTTTGAGTCACAAATAACTTGTACATTGATGGTATGCACATTATTATGTTCACATGGACATTTATTCTCACTCTTCTCAAAGCAATGTGAGTACAGTCAATTTCCTTTTAATGCTGACCTGTTCTCCCCACTGTGAGGGAACTAGATCCATTAACTAGTTACATCAACAATCCATCCCAAACAGCAACATTATTGTGCTCAGAGACATCCATGATATCCCACATCTTAGGATAGAGTTTAACTATTAAATATTGATATTATTATTATTATCAATAATCACAATAATAAGTAGAAAAGCACTCGGAGAGCGCAGACCTCTACCAAGCGCAACAATTTTTCCATATAGCGATTTACAGATTGCGATAAAATCCGCCTTCTGGATCAGATCCGGATCAGCCTTTGAAATTTAATAGAGGTTCCCATTGCCAGTCCCTGAGTCACATTTCATGAGTTTTGGGCAATAATTAACAGAGATATTGAGAAACAAAATTTTCGGCCCCATTGACTGCAATGTTATTGAAAATTTGAAAGTGATCCAGAATCCAGGATTTCTTCCTGATCACAGCCAAAATGAAATCAGTTCTTCCTTTTCACATTTCTGACAACTCCTGAAAATTTCAATCAATTTTATCTCATATATAAATATTATAACATATATAATAATATATTATTACGTCACAGTAACTCTAAACATATAGTGCTTACACCCCTTTATTGGGCGGGAACAAATATATAGTTTTTTTCTTCTAATAGGTCATATTCTAAATAATCAATAAAAATTTGGATTCATTTCCTGTATTTCCATCACAGCGCAGGATGACAGCATATACTTCACCACAAATAACCTCCTCCAGAAGGCCAGCAGAAGAGCGTTTGATCTGTGGTTTCATACATAAATAATGCGCAGCTTTGACCTGCTCCACCGACTTGAACAGCAGACCGGTCCTTCTGTGAGGATCTTCTTCTTTCAGTCATTTCTCTCCACTGCGTGCACTTTAGTGTTCCAGTAAAACTCAGACTCCCGTCATCTCTGGAAGTACTCAGATTACTGCAGATGTGGGGTGTGTCACTGGTGGACATGAACAAGACCAAGCAGAGGACTGTGGATTTTAGGAAGACCGGGAGGACGTCAAAAACTGTTTTCTGTTTTGGGAGAAGAGGTGAAGAAGGTGGAGAAGTACAAATACCTTGATGCTCATCTGGAACCACAACTCTGAAGTCACAGAGGAGAGAGCGTTTCTTCCAGAAACCAAGATATATATTATGTGCGATCTCATCTGCAGTTATGTGTTGGGGTACCAGCATTAGAGCCAGATACCTAAAAATAGAACAGAATAGAAAATGAACACATTTATAAAGATGTCTGTGACTCCTCTGGGAACTGTTCTGGAGCCTTTAGAATTGTGACTGTGCAAAGAAGACCAACAAAAACCAAAGTACACAACACTAAGCATCCTCTTCAAAACACAATGAAAGTGTCACCAGTCAAATGAATGTATCACCATCAGCTTGTCTTCCAGGTCTGCACAGGTCTGTTAGTGAGCCATTCAATAGGATCAGGTGAGCTGAAGCAGGGAAACATCTAAGATTTGCAGGACATCGGTCCTCCAGGACTGGAGTTGGACACCCCTGCTTTAGATCCCATACGACACAGACTCAGGTAGATCCTTTCTTCGCAAAGCAACAACGTTTTAAAGAAACTAAATGACTGACTGTAACTGCAATACCTAACTTCCCTTTAATAAAGACGAACTGAGGCCATCTGAACCAGGGAACATGAGCTATAAGGTGGCAGCACTACTGGACCTTTGCAGATATGTGCCTTCATGGTCTTCCCCACACCAGTGGCTTCCTCCGATTATTCCAGGATACGTGAATAGGATTGCCCTTCATGAAACGTGTTACTGCCACATATCAGATGAAAATAGCATCATTTTCGTGGTAATTGGGTAGTCTCTATTGAACTGAATGGACTTGTCAGCAAGCAACAGTGACAACTGCAGAGAATATTCCAGTTAGCAACTGACCAACGTACGAAACTGGTTCTGAGGGAGAATTTAGCTCTCAAATTTTCATTGTTCTACTGCAATAAATGATCACTTTCTTTTCAGGGAAGTTGACAAACCAATCAAGTTCACCAGAAGTCAAATTAAATACGGTCCAATTCAGTCAAATAATAATCCAATGATGAACCTAATTAATCCAGTTTCTCTAATCTATTTATCTACCGATTCATTTGTAATTAAGTCCAATTCAGTCTGGATTGACATAAGCTTTGTTGGAAAGGAACGTTTTAATCCTAAAGGCAGAGAAGGTGTCCTGAAACCCATTCAAGGATCCAATCAGTGATACTGCAGAAGGCTGATCACTTTGGTTGCATCTGGACAACGTCAGATGAGAGTAAAGTAAATAAAAGCAAAGATAACTAGAAAAGCACTCGGAGAGTGCAGACCTCCACCAAGTTTAACAATTCCCCCATATAGCGATTTACAGATTGTGATAAAATCCGCATTCTGGATCAGATCTGGATCAGCCTTTGAAATTTGATGGAGGTTCCCATTGTCCATCCCTGAGTCAAATTTCATGAGTTTTGGGCAATAATTAATGGAGATATTGAGAAACAAAATCTTTGGCCACATTGACCGCAATGTTATCGAAAATTTGAAAGTGATCCAGAATCCAGGATTTCTTCCGGATCACACCCAAAATGAAATCAGTTCCTCCTTTTCACATTTCTGACAACTCCTGAAAATTTCATCAAAATCCATCCATAACTTTTTGAGTTATCTTGAACACAGACAGACAGACAGAAAACATGACCTCCTTGGTGGAGGTAAATAGAAAACGCACTGGTGTCCTTCAGGTTTCCACAACATCAAAACGTTAAACTCTTGAGTTGCAAAAGTACTCACATTTTTGTCCAACTTCCAAACCTTTGCCACTTTTAGTAGAAGACATTCAGGTTTGTGACTGAGTTGTGTCCAGTCAGTTTGAGGTCAACAACGCCGTCTTTCTCCTGATTTCAGGGTTTCAGTGGTTTAGGGTTAGGAAGGGTTACGGTTAGAGATGTTTGAGCTCTGTTACAGCACCTCTGCACCTGTGAAGAGACGGACACAAAAGCACTTTCAGCTGCTTAGGAGCTTTATGCAATCTTACAGTTTTTAAATTTTTTTCAGTACAAATATTTCCCATGCAAACCAAATTTCCACTAAAATGCAAATGCATCCGTGCACTTTAATTTCTCAGGGATGTTTGTTTCACCGGGTGGAAACGTTTCCAACAGCAAACTCTGGAATAATTCATTAACATTAATCCACACGCTTAAAATGTTATCGACTCTAATTTGACCCCATAAACTGTTGTGTTAGAATAAAATGAAGCCATTAGTTCTTTAAAATGTGATTGAGCCTGGCCCTGAAAGGCTTTATATGTGAGGAGAAGAACTTTAAACTTCCACCCTGGATTTATTGTGAACACCCCCCCCCCCACACACACACACACACACACACACACACACACACACACTAATACTCATCCATTATTGACAAGGTACCTTTAAAAGCCAACTGTGTCTGGATGCATTGAGACTTTACTGCTCAGCTGATGCTCTCTGTCATTATCATAAGAGAAGCTTGGTCAGAGCGGTGGTCAGAGCCAGAGTCTTGTCCAGAGGTTCTGCAGAAACAGCTGAGCTAACCATCAGCCCGGTCTCATCCTCAGTGAGGCAAAGCTGTGAGTATTACAAATAAAATCAGGATAACTGGAGTACAATAGGTCGACACGGTGCAGAGGATGCACCTCGATTTCCCTCAGAGATGTCTCAAATCTATCAGGTTGAACTTGCTGTAAAAGCATCCAATAATGATTAGTAATGATTAGAACAGCCCTGGCTGGGTACTGAGTAATTATTACAAATGGTTTTTAAACAATGAAAAAATATATTTAGAAAAACAACACAACACTCAAAACAGTGACGTTTCTTTTCTATGCTGTAAAGTCCAGAATGGCCAAACTGTGATGTGACGTTAGATTATTCACCTTTAATGTGTGTATTTCCCTTTTTTCCCCTCAGTGCACCTGGTTTTGTTTTATTAAATTCCATCAGTCAGACCTAAATGAGCCTAATTTGCAGCACAGACGACCGTGAGCAGTGAAGTCCAGAGTCAACAGAGATGACAGAAGGCGTGATCTCCTACATTTGTTTTTTAACACTACGTGTGACTGTCGAGGCTTTTTGATCTGAATTAATTTACAGTTAGATAAGTGGACGTGTCAGGTTGATCTGTACTGGCTGTGTTCACAGCTGCTCCAGAGAGGTTCACTACGATGGGATGAAGGCAGATCTGAAGGTGGTGCCTGAGCTGCTGGGGTCTCCTCCCTTCTACGGACAACACTGTAAAACTACTGTAAAATAAAATACGAGGTTACACATGACAGATGTCTGCATCTGGATCATATTCAGACAGGATACCGGCAATTAAAACTGACTCAGAGGAAGCGAAGGACTTTGGGCTCATCTGTTGCTCTAGATATGCTGCGTTTATGGGCTCTTTTCTGCTCTGCTTGTGTACCTACTTTATCGTAATACATTTCTTAAATATTATAACAATAGCATTAATTGGATTCTCCTTCAACAAAAATTCCCTCAAAAACTGCTTTTTTTTAAAGCAAGAAGTGCAGTTTCATCTTAAAAGTAGTAACCCTAACCCCTAACCTCTAATCCCAACCCTAACCCAAAATAAAAGCATGTGAGCAACACGCGTTAATGCGCAATAAAATAAATGTCGGCGTTAATAAATTAATGAGTTAATGCGATAAAATGTGTTAACTTGCCCAGCCCTAGTTATAATAAACATAAATCCTCTGTGTATTCATGTGCAACTTTATTAGTAGCGTCCTCGTAACAACAGAACATGGATAACATTTTTTGGAAAGACACTTTCTAAAGACGTTTGTTTTTCACACATTTTTCCACGTGACCAGACACGGATCTGGAACTCTGGTCATGTTTCAAGAGTAAGACATAGACTGGTGTAATGGAGAGAATCTGGTCATTTTTCAAAATAAAACATAATTTTGACTCAGACAATAAATCAAACGGTAATAATGGAAATTTTTTTTTTTTTTTTTTTTCTCTGCAGCCCGGTACCAAATGACCCACGGACTGGTACCAGGCTGGTCCAGGGGTTGGGGACCACTGGTCTACAGCACATAATATCACCAAAAGATTCAAAGAATCCAGTTTATCTTCCATAGTTCTGTAGATCATGTGGCGTTCAAAGGAATCAGAGATATTAGGTCATGAAATGTTGAAAATTGATTCTGAAACCTTCCCTGTGCATTAAATGATTTGTTATGTCCAGGGGTTCGGTTAAAAAAAAAGAGGTATACGATGCTGTTGCAGAGAAAAATAGGTTTGTCACAAGAGATTTATTGAAACCTAGCTGAAGGTGGTCAAGGCACAGTTTCCAAGTTCCCCAAGTATTAAATTAAGATTTTACAGGCATTTAACAAGCTGGAATCTATGTTAAAGGTCTATCAGAGGCCCAAAGGCAGGTCAAACTGAACTAAATCTGTGCTTAAAGTCAACATCATTGAAGTAATGAATAAATCATTTCAAAGATCAATCAAAATTTGTCAAAATCTAAAACCAACCTGAAGTTTCAATTAGAGTTTAATAAAATATCGATACATTTTTCTTTACATGCCCTGAGGCAACTTTTCCCTGGCATTAGCGCTGGATTTCTCTGCAAGCCAAGCTGTGACCTGTAAACTTTAACTACCGCTTTTACCTCATTTTTGATGTCTAAGCTTTTAGGACAGCAGTCTTACCAGATACCAAAACTGTTTTTTTTTTGTGCGTGTGTTTGTAGGAAAACCATCATCCACATGCAAACTGATGCAAGATAGAACAGGAAGTGCTCCATAGTTTCCCTTCCAGAGGTATCCAGCAAGCTGTAGAGTTTGTGTCTTCTTCTTAACAGTGGTATCATGCAAACATCAGCCGGGGTTCCTGAATGCTTGCATGTCGACACACAGAGTTTCTCTGTGTTGTGCTTTCAAGTCTCAGTACCCAGCTGAGGCTGTTCTTGCTGATCAATATCCATGACTTACAGCTTCTTTGCCAGGAGGTCAGGTGCTGATATTTCTGCCTTTTAGTCTCGCTGTCAACCTTGAGTTCTGCTGTGATAAAGACACATCCTTCACGTTGCCTAACTGTCTGTATTCCATCTCCTCAAAAAGATGGGATGTAAAACATGTTTCTGTTTCCCGCGTGAGCTGGTGTGCAGAGGCTTCACCGCAGGTTCATAAAGGATACAGGTCAAGTTTACAAATTCAGGCCGAAGGCATGAGATGAATGAGATGTTCCACTTCTGTTCCACTTCTGCTCAAAGCGAGATCCTCCAACCTTACGGAGAAACTAAGGAGCAGAGTGTTTGTTTGCCGGGAGTTGGACGTGCAGATGTCCAGACGTGTTTGTATGATGTCTCAGTGCATGAATGGATCTCCTGAAGTTATTCTACAGCATTTCTATGGGGTTCATGTCTGGACTATAGCTGAGGGAGGTAGGGGTGCTGGGGGTGCTGCAGCACCCCCTGTTGGAAAAACATTTGGACTCCCACAGTCCAAAAACATGCATGTCAGGTTAATTGGTGGTTCTAAATTGCCTGTTGAAGTGATTGCGAGTGTTCATGATTGTTCATCTATATGTGTCCCTGCAATGGACTGGAGACCTGTCCAGGTGGACCCCTGTCTTTAGACCTGAAGAGAGCTGGGATAGATTCCAGCAGATCCCCATGACCCTGCAGAGGATTCAGCGGGCTTAGATGATGGATGGATGATATATATGGCGATTCTGACACAAAGCCATATATGCTATTCACAACAAAATTGCAGCTTAGGTTCCCGTCATTTCGACAATGAACAGATCAGCACTGACGGCTGCACAAGGAGTGATTCTGTCTGCTGTTCCTGGAGTAACTGGTACTTAGGTAGCCTCTATTAAAAATAAAAAATCGGAGAACCTAAAATGAGAATCAAGCAAAACGCAGTATCCGTAACAAAAAAATCAAACCCTATAAATAAGAGCCCAGTGGTCTTTTCTCATTGTTCCTTTCAGTTTCCTCTACACCTACTTCATCTACTGTTGTCTGAATCCCACGTTCCCTCGCAGGAGTTACAACTCCTTCTAGTAGTACTAGTACAGTACAGCGGTTCTCAAACTTTTAATCCTGCGTACCACCTGAGAAACTGTTCAGCTCTCTGAGTACCACCATGATGACCAACTTTAAAATATAGCCATATATACCTTCTCAATTAGCTTTAAATTCACAGGAGAGTTGTTTATTTATTTTATTATTCAAAATGTTTATTCAAAATGTTCTTGCCCCCTCCCCTCGCTTCATAAACCACTTCAGAGTTTTTCCCAATTTCCTGTTGACAACCCTGTTTATCTGTTATTCATGGCTTCTCCTTTGCCTTGTCTAGAATTGACCCTTCAGTAAGCACCGCCCTCTTCCTAGTTACTGTTGCTAGGGCAGATAATCTTGCTGCTCCTGCGTTAAGGACTGTGTTAATTCGCTATATTTCCAATGTGTATCATCAGTGTTAATATACTATTATACTTTTACTGTTTAGTAAAAGTAATAATATGATTTAGCAGCAAGGAGGGTGATGAGTTCTCTGTTAGCATTAGCTTTGGTCCATAGTGTTGTTAGGATTTAGAAATTAACAGAATTTTAGTTAAAGCTAAAAGTTTATTGTCTAAATCTGGCTGCTTTGTTCCCGGTCCAAATTTGACCAGGAACACTAAGGAAGGGGCGAGAAACGAACACGATACAAAGGTTAAGGCCTCAGGGTGGCTGCTTTATGACCCAACACTGGGAACACGACCTCCTGACCTGCTGTCTTCAAGGGACGATGGCAGATTTAGTTACACGCTTCCTGGAACAAACACACCACCTTTGTTTGGACTGGATATCTGGACTTAATTACTGCAACATCCGCTATACCCCTCACCAGTTCAAACTGCTTGAACAATCAGTAATTGATTAACGCAGACTGACATCTGGAGTTTTTGGAGTCAAAAGACTATACAACACGGGAGAGGGACACGCCTCCTCTGGACCTTTAAAGACAGGCACAAACGGACTTGCAGTGTGCATTTGTCCATGGCAGCATCTCGGTGATGTTGTGGACAAGTGTACCATCGGCTGATTAAAATATTCTGCATGGCATTATAATTTTGTAAACATGATTGTAATAAATTCTTGATTGATCTTTGCTTCTAGATTTGTCATTTAGGCACCAGATAAAAGAACACGGAGACACAGTTTTTACAGTGTCGATGACTTCTCCACTATGGACCAGAGCTCACTAGCCAGCTATCAGCCTGCCTCGTTGTCTACAACGAGGCAACGAGGTCTACAATATGGCCCTGAATATTTATTTAGTTAGGTATAAGATGAGGCTTGTGATGTTAACGTCACTTTATTAATTATATTAATACAACGCTGCGACTGTCTCATGTTAACGTAGCTCTGGTGTGGGATAGACCTATGGACCAGAGCTAATGCTAACGGAGAGATGTTTTCACTCATCACCCTCCCTGCTGCTAAATCATATTACTTTTACTAAACAGTGCTTAAATAAATCATCTAATAAACAAAGTAAACTTACCTTTGGAGTAAATGTAGGTGTGTTTTTTTTCTTAACCCACAGCCTGCATTTTTCCAGCATTTGTTTCGGCTTGGGAAAGGGAATAAAAATGTCCCCTCTAAACGTTCTGGACACCTCGAGTCACTGTTGCAGGTCCCCAGCAGAAATATTTCACCATGGAGTTATTATAGTATAATATTAACACTGATGATGCACATCGGGAAACATAGTGAATTAACACAGTCCTTAATGCAGGAGCACCAAGATTGTCCAAACTAGCAACAGTAACTAGGAAGGGGGCGGTGCTTACCGAAGGGTCAATTCTGCATCGTGTCTTTTGAGTCATCATGACTCGGTGCACGTTTACAGGAAGAAGAGCCAGAGTGCTAAACTGTTTTCACTGATAGACAGTTTGTCCAACTGTGGAGTGATAGATGCTTAAACATCTATGCAGTTCAGCTACTCTTGATTGCTTGTCTTCGGAGATCCCTGTATCTTTTTGTTCCAAGGGGATGGAGGGTGGGTGGGGCTATAAAAAGAGATTTAGATTGACCACAGGTGGTCACTTAGCCTTTATTAAAGTAATTAGTCCATGAGTTCACTCACTTCTTCCTCCAGCACTGTTCCTGTTTAATGGCTGCGTTCAGTAAAGACAAAGAAATGATAATTGCTTGTGTATGACCATCTTCAGCTCATTGTTTAGTCTATTATTATAACTTAGATGAAGA